>JANAVB010044419.1:620603-650429 GCA_029216955.1 Iris pallida
CTTTCGCGTCGATTTCTGAATGCGTCCTTGAGAATTTTGAAGGAAGAATTGAAGGAAGGGTTCTAATTCGATGCTCGTGCCATTGCAGGAGTTTGTGTAACTGACGCTTGACCGTCGCGAAGCGTTCTCCTACTCTCGGCACAATCTCCTTAGGTGGGTGGTTCTTCGGCCCCTTCTTTTCTACTCCTTCCCGTCAACTAAATTCTTAAAGTTCAACGTTCAAATCGATGATGCTAACGGAATGTATGCTTGCCACTAAGATCAAGAGCTTAGGATAATATATCAACCTAGAGAAGTTAACTCTAAGTCCATACGTTACACTAAGTAGAGAAAAGATAAAGTTCTAAGAAAGAGATAGAATATATTCATGCCATGCAAAACACAATGATGAAAACCTTGGTGGCAGTACATCATGCCTCGGGAAATTTGGTGCCTACGGGATGCTAAATCAGAACGTACGGTTTTGGAGGAAGGGACCCTTGTACGAGTAAGAATGATTATGTGATTCGATAATGGTTACGGTATGCAATTTACTTCATACATATTAAACTGTTCATACATTCGCATGGTCAAGGACGACTTGTGCACAAGGTAAGCTTTCCTCGAAACGGTACCCGGGGCCCTGGGACCGAATCGGCCTAGGAGGAAATTATGGAAATCGTGCTTCGGCGCGAGGCATTGCGAGACCTCCAGTTAGGCTCGCTACCTGGACTGGAGGGCGCATCGTAAGGCTGCGTAATCGTCCTTCTTGGTGTCGATATAACCAATGACCGCATATAGGATAGATTGCATGCTCACCTATTGTCTTGTGCAGGTGGCAAGTATTATGTGTATCTTGTGCAGGAAAGGAGCACGGTCGTGGTAAGAATGGTTAAAATTGGTTATGTTGTTATCGTTTAAAATGTGCCTTCAATATGAACTGCAACTCATATAGTTCTAAATAGAAAGATCACTTCGTATTGCCTGAATCCTTAATAAGCAGTGTCGGTTTAGACGAGTGGGTTCGTCCCATCCACTAGCAAGTGTGCTAACCTCTAACTCCCCAGGTAACGAGCGTGCTGCGGGAGCTCGAGACTAAGCTAGAACTGAAGAACGGGAGGCGGCACGAAGCTCTCCTATTTTGAAGTATTTTGATGCCCAATTTAGACCGAAGGCTTTTGTTCAAATGGATAAAGGAGCATGAATGTATGGAACGCCGAGGATTATTTCAAGGCGAGCGTGTCGATAGTTTTCTTTTGTGTTTCAAAGATGTAGCCGTAATGGCATATGTAATGTAACAATGATCTTGCACATATTTTGCAAGTTTATGAATGAAAAGCTAAGTTTTTTCCTATTCTATGCCTTCACTCTCTGTACTGTTTAATTTCAACGCGTCGTGTCAAAGGAATTTCCAAGCGCACATCCTTGCCTTGTGCAAGTCTAATAAAGACTTACATGGCATCATGTCCCGACCCGTGGGGATCGATTTATATCGAGTCAAGGCGATGGCGACCGATTCGGCGAGTCGGGGCATGATAGTTGGTGACCTCCTTCCTTCCTGCGTAACCCACTGAAACCAGAACTCCTGCTGCGCAAACTACAATTTCTGTGGCCAAAAGGCAATCTGTTAAAGCTCCCCAGGCGCAATCAACCCTAGCGCAAGCTATTCCAGCGCAATCTACAAGGGATAACCCTTTGGCTAATCTCCATTTTTCTCACAGCAAGGGGAAAAGCTCTGTTCCTCTTCCCAAGCACCCTGTTGCTCCAGCGCAATCTGCTGGGGGTAGTCTGTTGACTGTTCCTTATCCTCCTCAGAACAAAGGAAAAGGCCCGTTAGTCTTTTCTCAAACTTCCTCGTTCCACGACTTGGAAGACAACAGAGGAAAACGCTCTTTAGCCAACCCTTCTTCACAAAACAAGAGAAAAGGTCCTTTGGTCTTTTCTCAGTCTTCTCGGTTTTTACCGTAGAAGATCAATCTGAACGTGCCTCGACACCAATCAGTACAAGAACTCTTTCAAACAAGAGTTCTTCTCTTCTTGCCAAAGGAAAATATACTGATCAAAGAGGTATTCTGCCTACTCCGGTAGTGGAACTCCAAGATCTCCCAACTCTCCGGATATCCCGCTTACAGTAAGGAAAATTACTGGTATCTCAGACAGAAACCCCTGGGGGTGAGTTTGCTGATCTACGGGATTATCTCAATAGACCTCGATCTACATTAACTTCGGCGAAACGCAAGTAGCCAATGTCGAAGATGAACCTGCATCAGAGGCAAACTTCCAGGATGAAAAATCCTGATACCTATGCTAATGAAGTGAGTACTTCCTTGTATATTCACGGGACAAAACATCTGAAGAACCGGAACCATGTTCCGAATGTGGTCAAAGAACATATCCCTTAGACTTCTTTTCGTCCCATCGTTGTTCCTGATCTCCGAGAGCACCTCAAGTAAAAGCGGGACAATATCTCGACACACCATTGTAATCACAAGGTTGTCATCAAGTGTTGTTGCCAGACAATAAAATGATTTGTCTTCGATCGTCTGAATTTTGCAACTTCTGAACCAATGTCAGAAGATGAAGATGAAATGATGTATGCTACCGTCAACATGGCTTCTCGAGACACTGGGGGTAGAAAGTGCTCCAAACACGGCAAGCCCCGTAAACCCAGCCAGCGATACTTGGATTTACTCCAAGAATCCTCTGAAGGAGTATTTCAACACACCAGATCCCGAAGCCGAGACACAATCGGTCAAAGGAATCTTCTCCAAGATCCTTCTGGTCATCTTTCTACTTCTCATTCAGGAGATGATTCCTTCTCTGATTATGATGCATACAGCGAAAGCTCTGAACAGACAGTATCTTCTACTGTACCTAGAGAAGTGACAGCATATGTTGTCACTGAAGACCCAGATGCTTCTAGTTCGGCAAATCAAGAACAACGAATAGCTGTACTGGAGGATAAGCTGAAGACCATGGCTGAAATGGTTACAAGTATGCATTCTATCATCTTGGCCTAACATACAGTACCACCGACCGCACCTACTACAAATCCTGAGATTATAGCATCGTCGGTGCCTGTCAATACAGGGCTGGGGGTAGTATCTCCTCAAATACCCCTTGTACAAATTCAACCTACACCCAGTTAGTCATGAGCTGGAGGTAGCACTTACCATGCTGTTTCTCCCTCAGCCTACTCCTTCTACACCATCGGAGGATGCTAATAAAGCTGTCAGACTCTTGCGCACTCAGTTCGAGGCCTTTAAAGAGAAGGACAATTTACAAAGATTGGGGATCAAACAACCCTATCTGGTTGAATGGAAGGAAGTCCCATTTCCTCCAAAGTATAAGATTTCCACAATTTTGCTGTTTGACGGCAGCACTTCCCCAAGCCAGTTCATTAACCACTTTGAGGTAATGACTGTTCAACTTCAGCCAAATGATGCTCTTTTTACCACGGTATTCGTCGGTTGTTTAGCCGGTGTAGCATACGATTGGTATAGAAGCTTGCCTGATGGCTGTATCACTTCCTTCTCGGGTCTTAAACAAATCTTCTTGGAACGATTCTATGAGGGAATCAATGACATGACCATGTCAGTCCTCAACAAGATCAAACAAAGATATAATGAAACTGCTAAGAGTTTTATTGAAAGATTCTGCCGAGAAGCATTAAAGATGCCTCCTGGAACTCCGGCCGCTGTTACTATAGATACCTGCAAGGCAAATCTTTTGCCTATTATCAGCATGTGGACAGGGTCAACTCAATTTTAAGGCTGGCCATCATTCATTGTCAATGCTAAAGCAGCTGAAGTTAGTGCTGACAAGTTCAAGCAGTTAGGGGTACACATGTCTAACCCCGACCGCGATGAACACCCTACATCTAGTAGCGGTAATCACCAGAACAACCGCAAGGGGAAAGAGACTTTGAACATCAATTTGAAGAGCAAAGAATCTCTAGCTGTCAATGTGGCTCCACCTACGTCTACTCCTACTCCTTCTGCCCCTTCACCAAGAGAACCTCGTCCGAAAGTAGAGTACTCCTTTGATGAGAATGACACCGTGAGCATCTTTGATTGCTTGATCAAAAGCAATAAGCTCCAACTCCCAGACCCGAAGAAGCCTGATGAGGTCGGTAAGATCGATCATCCCAAATATTGTGTTTATGACAGGTTCATTGGGTATCCCACTCGACCATGTTATGTGCTCAAAGGCAAAATTCAAGAGCTGGTCAACGCTGGTGTTGTCACTCTTCAACAAGATGAGAAGACTGTTACCGCGAACATGGTCTCAGTAC
Organism: Iris pallida; assembly: GCA_029216955.1. Taxonomy (NCBI): domain Eukaryota; kingdom Viridiplantae; phylum Streptophyta; class Magnoliopsida; order Asparagales; family Iridaceae; genus Iris; species Iris pallida. Next base: position 624,877 of record JANAVB010044419.1, read on the forward strand.
AGTTCGATAACTTTCCTCCACAAATGGTACAGCATGGTGTCATCCATATCCCCAAGGCCACTCTTGAGATCGAGAATCTCCCTCCTCCATGGAGTGAAGGTCTCGTCCCCTTATCCCTTGATAATGGTGAGATTATGTGGATTCATCCTGATCTTGTTTCTGACTTTGAGGCTCCTTCTAAGCAAAAAGACCGCTCCAAGGGCAGAACAAAGATCTGCAATATGGTGTCTTTTGACCCCATAGTTGAAGAGAAAATTCTATTGGGTACCAGATCAGGGAAAGCCTATCTACGGGAGTATCCCAAAACTCAAGAAAATCCTGCTTCTTCTTCTGAGTCTTCTCCAGTACAACCTGTCTCTACAGAGGGTATCCTTTCTGCATCCTCACCGGTTGTAGAACTCATGCCTCCCAAACCGATAGCAGCTGACAAAGGCAAATAACAAGTCCGCTTCGACAAACCTTTGAAGAAGTCATCTCCTTCTGGACTTGAGAAGCCATATAACTTTGATATCTTGGCTCAACTAGCCAATACACCGGCCAGGCTGTCAATCTTCGAGCTCTTACGCCTCTCCAAAGAGACTCGAAAAACTCTGAGTGAAGCTCTAATACAGGCAGAAACTTGCCTAACCCTTCTAAAGAAACCGGAAGCAGAGCCTGTCTCTTGCCTTTATTGTCACGGTGTATTGAAATTAATTCCTAACATTACCTTCACACAGGATGATATGCTGATGGAAGACAATAGGCATGACCGTCCTCTATACTATACAGGATAAGTTGACTCGTTGAAAGTCGATCGTATTCTGATAGATCCAGGGTTAGCACTCAGCATCATGTCGAAGACAATGCTAGATGCACTGAAGATTCCAGTACATAGTCTTTCTGGTACAATCACCACCATCCTGGGGTTCAACCAAGGAAGAATTGAGCCTCTGGGCAAGATTCGCCTAAAACTCCAAATTGGCAATTTTTGCACGAAGGTGACCTTCTATATTATAGACTGTAGGATGTGGAAAATTATGACACGCTGTCATTTTCATCCATACGCTTAAAGACAGATGTCAGTTGAAGCCATACGCTCAGTTCAGAGTTGTACGCTCATTCAAAAGCCATACGCTCAGTAAATATTTTATTATTTACTGAAGTGACAGCACAGCATATGTTTAAATGAGGAATGAATCTGACACTTCATCTTTCGTGCAAAGACAGCTGTCACGAGAAAAGTAACCGTCGTATAGGTTTTCGAAGAGTCGGTTTTGTCTTTTACGAGGACAACTCAGCAGCCTTCATAAATACAAAAGCCATCATTACTATCAGTTTTGACAGTCTGTCAGCCGTCATATCTGCAGTCACGACGCTCGAGAAAATCTTTTGACAGTTATTAGAAGATATGGCGTATCAGAGAAGATTGATGATAGCCACGTGGCCACTTCTCCAGTGAGCGTATCGACCTCACATGACTCCTTCTTCACCCAGCCAAGTGAGCGTATGGACCTCACATGATTCCTTGCCCATAAAGTGAGCGTATGGATTTCCTATGGCACTACGCTGTCCAAGTCAGTGTATAACTCTCCTTCAACGAGGCAGCGTATTACAGCAACCATATCCAGGATTACAGTCAACACACGTTCTCACGTGTCCTGTACCAGTTATCCACTTCTCTAGAAGTTATGCAACGTGGCATCCAGGCCATCAATCTCTCCTAAACATGCTCCACTACTTTCAACCGCACGCTAATGTGTCTCCATCAGAATTCGCCACGCGTCCCTGCAGTTATGCACACGTCAAGTAACTACCTGAGCGTATGCTTAAGGACAGTTATCCTGAACTCTATAAAAAAGAGTTTCTTCATCTTCATCAGATACTACAGGTCATTTTTCAGAGAGAACAGAGAGATTGCCCAGTTGCTGTCCAAGTTCTTCGAAGTTCGAGTTTTCTTCATCGCATCGTCCAAGGGATAAAGTAATCGTCTTCTAGATTAGATTCCTACAGTTGTAATTTTCTCAGATACAAAATAAATAAAGTGAATTTATTTATGGAAAACAAATTGGAGACTCTGCTGGGGACAAGTCAGTGTGTCCAAGGAAAACCATCTCTGGACATGTCAAAGTCCCTTCTCCTTCTGCTCTTACGACAGCAGTCGGCTCTTTAGCCATTGATGACTCTGTGCGTACAGCAGTCAGAGGGCAGCATACGGTAAAGTCAGCGTACGCTAAGCAAAAGCCAGCGTATGCTACCAAGAAGGCAGCGTACACTGAGCAAAGACCAGCGTATGCCAACAAGAAGGCCGCGTACGCTAAGCAAAAGCCAGCATATGCTAACAAGAAGTCGGCGTATGCTGACAGATACAGTCCTTTAACTGATTCTCAAAATCAGACTGGGGGTTCTCTTTCACAGAACCTACAAATGATTCCCCCACAACTTGCGCATCTTGTGCCAACCAAGGAGAAAGACTCTTTAGTCGATTCCTCTACTTCTGAGGTCTTTACCTCTGGAGTTAATTTGACTAGTACTTTTACTAGCTCAAACAAAGGAAAATGCCTTTTGGCTAATTCCTCTAAAGATGGATTATTACCGACTCCTAGTCGGAATAATACTCATCTCCCTTCTCTCAAAATTTCTCGATCTGAGAAAGGCAAGTTACAAGTATCCAAGACTGATACCAAAGTCATATCTCCCACGGATCTTCGTAACAAGCTTAATCAAAATCACCACAGTTATGCTTCTGGTATTAAAAAGTCTTATCAAATTGAGACAAGTGTACTAGACCCTGATGTTGAATATGCCAGGAACTATGTGGCTCAAATTAATCGGTCTCTATACACTCAAGAACCAAGAAGACAGAAGAACAAAAGACAGGTTTCTACACAGAAACTATCTTCCAGTACTTCCTAATCTATCCCTACAGATCTTCGGGAATATTTACAAAACAAACGGAGAATCGACACTCCATCTGGCTATGACATTGCCCATATTCGCCATGAAAAGCATGGTTGTGACTTCCAACCTCGGGTTGTCATCCAATGTTGTTGCTCACCGAAAAGATGGTCTGTTTTCGAATGGATCCAATATGAACCAATATCAGATGAAGATGAACCTCTTTATGCTTTTGTCAACATGACCTCCAGAAATATTGGGGGTAGAATCCGGTCTGACGCTATATCAGATTCTGAAGATGGTGTTTATCTCGGCACTCGATCCAGGACCGGAGCCTTGACCAGAGCCTCTTCTTCTTCTCATCCAAGTGGTAATCCGGAGATTACAGAAGACTTCCTTGGAGAGTCCAATTTTCCAGTATTGACTCCTGTAAAAAGCCCTGGGAAAGATACTGATTCATACAGCGATGATTCAGAGCAAACTGTTTCATCGTCTATCCCTCGAATGATTACCACTTACATGGCAGAAGGTGATCATGAACCTTCGACTAGCAATGAGGCTCATGAACAGAGGATTTCTTCTTTAGAACAACAATTGCGAGCTATGGCAGATACATTGAGTGCTATGCACACTCTAATGCAGGCTCAACAACAGACAGCACCACCAGTGGTATGGAATACCCCTGTTGTACCAAACCCCGAACCCTCTACTATTCCAGGGGTACAATCTAATGTTCCTGTACAAACCACCCCAAGTCACTCTGGAGCTGGGGGTGGTACATATGCTGCAGTCCCTCCTCCCAATTACACTCAACAAGTCACAACTACACAATCCTCTGGAATTGTTACAGAAGAGTTAAAGAATCTCAAAACTCAATTCGAGGCATTCAAACAAAAGGATGGTTTGCAAAGGTTAGGTATCAAGCAACCTTACCCGATAGAATGGAAGCAGGTATCGTATCCACCAAAATACAAACCTCCGACCATCTCTTTCTATGATGGGACAACCTCCCCAAGTCAGTTCATTAATCACTTTGAAGTAATGACTGATCAATTGCAACCAAGCGATGCCCTCCTTACTCGGGTGTTTGTTGGATGTCTCAAAGGAACGGCTTATGAATGGTACGGAAGTCTCCCTAACGGGTGTATTACTTCATTTGCCGGTTTCAAACAAATGTTCCTTGAACGATTCTACGAAGGGCTCAATGATATGACCATGTCGGCCCTCATAAGAATCAAACAGAAGAATAATGAGACCACTGAGGAATTCATTGAGAGATTCAGAAGAGAAGCCCTCAAAATGCCTCTTGGAACTCCCGATGCTGTTACGATCGACACTTGCAAGTCGAACCTCTTACCAATTATCAGCATGTGGACAGGGTCCACTCAGTTCCAAGATTGGCCTTCATTCATCGTCAGTGCCAAAGCTGCCGAAGTCAGTGCTGAGACCTTCAAAGGTCTGGGGGTACAAATGGCTCCCAAAGAATCAAATCAGAGTGCTAGCAATAGTACTCGACCCAACAATCGCAAAGGGAAAGAAGCTCTTGAAGTCAATCTCCAAAACAGTAGTCAAGAGGTGAAGACTACCCAAGCTACTTCAGCTCCAACAAATCAACAACAGAGATCTCCTCGGCCGAAAGAAGAATATTCTTTCGATGATGACGATGTTCAGGGTATCTTTGAATGCTTGCTCAAAGGTAATAAAATACAATTGCCAGAAATTAAAAAGCCTGATGAAGCCAATAAAACAGATCATCCAAAATACTGTCCATACCATAGAATGCTGGGTCACACAATCCGGTCTTGCTATGTATTAAAAAGAAAGATTCAAGAGATGATTAAATCAGGAGCTGTGACACTAACACCCAAAGACAAGACAGTCACAGCAAATGTGATTTCAATGCAGTTCGGTGACTTCCCTCCCTTAATGGTGGAAAGTGGGATTGTTCCTATCCCCAAAGCAACTCTCGAAGTTATAAACATCCCACCAGCACAGAATGACGGACTTGTTCCTGTCACAACTAAGAAGGGAGAGATCATGTGGATTCACCCGGATTTAATGACGGAGTTTGAAACGTCTTCCTCTTCTCCTCGGAAGACTTCCTCGTCTAAAAAGAAGCTCGGAAAGACTAAGTCATGCAATGTGACTTCTAGTTTCACACCCAATTTTTATCTAACATCTACTTTCATCTCAGCAGGAAATTCACTCCCTACGGAAATAAAATCTGTATCTCAATTTGAAGATAGGTACAAGCCTGCTTTTCATCTATACAGTTCACAATCTCGTGAATTGATGGTGAAGATGGGTTATGATCTAGCCACTGCTCCTGGTTTAAATTCAGGCAAGGGACTCCGAGCACCTTTGGCCATCACCATGAGACATAATCAATCTCGTATTGGTCTCGGCTTCTGGGACGAAGCTCTCATCAAACATAAAAGAACCAAGAGCAAAATAAAGAATTGCAGCATGGTTTCTATAGACCTTGAACCAGAATCTGAAGTTGAAGTTCATGCTGGAACTCGGTCAGGAAAAGTATATCTGAAAGATTATGCTGAAGTTCCTGAAGAAATTTCTGACGTTGCTCCGGTTACAGCTTCAACTCCAGTCTCTACTGAAGAGCCTTTAAATGTTCCTGTTGAGACAGTTCCTTCTAAACCAACAGCAGCTGACAAAGGTAAACAATAAGTCCGCTTCGACAAACCATTGAAGAAGTCATCTCCTACAGGACTTGAAAAGCCTTATAATTTTGATATATTGGCTCAACTAGCCAATACCCCAGCTAAATTATCAATCTTCGAGCTCTTACGCCTCTCTAAAGAGACTCGAGAAACTTTAAGTGAAGCACTGCTGCAAGCAGAAACCTGCTTAACTCTTCTCAAGAAGTTGGAAACAGAACCTGTTTCTCATTGCCATAATGTATTGGAATTTATTCCAAACATTACCTTTACGCAGGACGATATGCTGCTAGAGGATAATCGATATGACCGTCCTTTATATCATACAGGATATATTGATTCTATGAAGGTTGATCGTTTACTGATTGATCCAGGATCCGCTCTCAATATCATGCCAAATGCTAAACCGGTCAAACAACAACAGTGACGATTTCGTCCAGACATTATGGATGCAATTGAAGCTGAAGTCAACAAGCTTATGGCTTCTGGATTTATTCGAGAGGAACAACATCCTGAATGGGTGACTAACATCGTTCATGTCCTTAAAAAGACTGGCAAGATCCGAGTCTGTATAGACTTTCGCGATCTCAATGCGGCTTGTCCTAAAGACGAGTTTCCTCTTCCAATTACTGATGTCATGATCGACAATACATGTGGTTTCGAACGAATGTCATTTATGGATGGGTATTCGGGATACAACCAGATCAAAATATTTCCAGATGATGAAAAACACACTTCCTTCAGAACGCCGATCGGTACATACTGTTATACAGTGATGCCGTTTGGTCTCAAGAATGCAGAAGCAACATATCAGCGAGCAATGAGTACTATATTTTGCGAACATCTCCGAAAAATAGTCGAATGCTATGTTGATGATATTGCAGTCAAAAGTCGACGAAAGGAGGATCATATCCAAGATTTGAAGACTATCTTTGATTTAATGCGTCAACATCAACTTAAAATGAACCCTACTAAGTCCTTCCTGGGCATCTCTAGTGGTAAATTTCTCGGCTTCGTCATTACCGCTAAAGGTATACACGTGGATCCCGAGAAGATCAAAGCCATCCAAGAGATGCGTCCTCCACGCACCTTAAAAGAGCTACGAGGATTTCAAGGAAGGATTGCTTATATCAGGAGATTCATTTCCAACTTATCAGGACGCTGCAGACCATTCCACAAACTTCTGAAGAAAGGTGTATCTTTCATCTGGAACGAAGAATGTCAAAAAGCATTTGACGACATCAAACAGTACCTCATGAACCCTCCAGTTTTGGTACCTCCCGTCTCGGGAATACCATTTCTTCTATATGTTCGAGCTATGGATCATTCTCTTGGTGCATTACTCGCCCAGAAAAATAAAGATGGTCATGAACAGGCCATTTATTATCTCAGTCGCACAATGACAGGCGCTGAACCGCGTTATTCTCTAATCGAGAAAGAATGCCTAGCATTAATGTTTGTTGTTCAGAAAATGCGATATTATATTATCGGTCAAACGATTCATGTCATTTCCAGAGTGAATCCCATCAGGATTATGATGAAGAAACCTGGTATTCTCAACTCCAGACTAGCTAATTGGGGAATCTTGTTAGCCCAATATGACATGCATTATATTCCTCAGAAGTCGGTTAAAGGACAGGCTCTTGCTGATTTTCTAGCAGCTCATGCAGTCCCTGAAGATTCTAAATTATATGATGAGATTCCCGATGAAGTTCTGGATTCAAATATGGTTTCTGAAGAAGTTCCTACCTGGCGTCTATTCTTTGATGGAGCATCTAGAATAGGTCCTAACGGCGATATTATCGCCGGAGTTGGAATTGTTCTTGTATCCCCAGAGGGATTAACTATTCAGAGGGCTTATTTTCTGGATCAATCATGTTCAAATAATGTTGCAGAATACAATGCGTTGCTCATTGGTCTTCAACTCGCTAAACATCTGGATGTTCAATATTTAGAAGTTTATGGAGACTCTAAGCTTATCATCAATCAGATCAGAGGAACGTATGAAGTTCGTCATCAAGATTTGATACCTTATCATCGAACAGTACTCTCTATGGCCTCCTCCTTTGAAGGTTTCTTTATTGAACATGTTCGACGAGCCTATAATGCAGAAGCTGATGCTTTGGCTAATCTTGCTGCTGTATTAGCCATACCAATCAGACGTCAGCAAGTGATAGTGGTTTATAACCGAGAACTATTCTGCGTTGAAAATAATCTGGCTTTGGCTTTTCCCCATAATCTAGACGAAGATTCTCTCAACTTTGATGCTGAATTAAAGTTTGACAAAGTGTCCTTATCTTCTTCCGATTCTACTATGGAATATGTCTTTTCTAACAAAATAGACACCGTAACCGAAGACTGGAGACGTCCGTTTCTAGACTTTGTGTTGTATGACATACTTCCTGATAACCCGAGTGAAGCAGCATCTATCCGGCGCCGGTCTCTCAGATTCTATTATAATCATACTACGAAGACACTATATCGTCGAGCCTATGATGGTCTTCTCCTTCGATGCATCGCTGGTGAAGAAGCACAACAGATAATCCGTGAAGCACATGATGGCATCTGCGGAGCTCACCAGCCAGGTCCAAAACTTCAAGATCGTATCCGACGTATGGGTTATTATTGGCCCACGATGGTAGCTGATACCATTCAATATGCTCGGAAATGTAAAGCCTGTCAAATTCATGCAGACTTTATCCATCAACCATCGGAGTTCTTACACCCAACAGCGGCATCATGGCCCTTTGAAGCTTGGGGCATGGACGTCATCGGTCCTATCAATCCACCATCATCAAAAGGACATCGGTTTATTCTAGCAATAACTGATTACTTTTCTAAATGGGCTGAAGCAATCCCGTTATCTGAAGTCAAGACTTCTAATGTTATCAACTTTGTCAAACATCATGTCATCTATCGATTTGGTGTTCCTCGGCGTATTATCCATGATAATGGACCACAGTTCGTCAGCCAGAAATTTACTCGATTCTGTGATGATCATCGGATTAATAATCTGGCTTCTACAGCATATAATCCAGCAGCCAATGGACTAGCAGAGGCTTTCAACAAAACAATCATCAAATTCTTGAAAAAGTTTGTTTCTTCCAATAAACGTAACTGGAGTGAGAAGCTTGGTGAATGTTTATGGGCTTATCGCACCACAGTTCGCAATGCGACCGGATGTACACCTTTCTCTTTGGTATATGGGTGTGAAGCTGTTCTTCCCCTCGAGATACAAATTTCTTCTTTGAGAGTTGCAATCTCCAATGAATTTACAACAGAGAATAATGATCGACTTCGACTTCAAGAGCTGGAAGCTCTAGATGAAAAGCGATTGTATGCGCAACAAAATATCGAGCTATATCAAGCCCGAATCTCAAAAGCTTTTAATCGGAAAGTCAAAGTCAGAACATATCAGAAGGAAGAATTGGTCCTTACTGTCAGACGTCCGATGACCATGACACATATGAGCAAAGACAAATTTGACGCGAAATGGGAAGGCCCATTCGTAGTAAACAAAGTCTTCTCTAATGGAGCATATCAGCTTGCCTCTATGGACGGGAAAGTCACGATGATGCCTATCAATGGCAAATTCTTAAAGAAATATTATGTATAAATTTCATCAATATATATAATATTTTCATTACTCCCCAGCAAGTGTAAAATCAAAAATTTATTCTTCTCTACAAAAGCTATTTCGATGTCGTTATCCCCAGCGAAAACTGATATTCTACCATGTATCATTTTCCCAGAGAATTTGATATTTTGTCTTATTAGATTCCCAGTGGATTTAATAAAGATCTTGTATAGGAAATCATGTCCATATCACCTCTGAATTTTCTATCTCAGTATGTACCATATTCTATGAAAATGATATCTCGTCCTTTTGATTTCTGAGTCTAAAGATCAGTGAATAAAGGAAAAATAATATAAAGCAGGAAGGATACATCATAAACAAAGTTTCCTTAAACAGAGTTTATTTGAGACAAATTCTTCAAGAAATACATCATCATGGAAGATCACTGGTATCCCTTTCGTACTTGGGATGAGGACCACATACATAATTAGCAAAAGAATTGAATACATCCTTTCCTGACCGCACCAAGAACTGACAGGCAGCCAGCCTCATTGCTTCTTCTTCTTCGGTTTCTCCTTGTTCGACCAGGAAATCCAAGATATCTTTCGGCAGCTTGGGAGCAGACGAGCTTTCGCCCGTCTCCTTCTTATGTGGAGTCGAGTGCTCTTTAGCATTTTCATCAACTTTGGAGACGACTTCGGCTTTCTTCGTGTTCTCTTCGGAAGACATTTTGAATAAAGGAGAATAATGTGTGATCTTTCTACTCAAAGAGATGCTCTATTTATAGGCATATATATGCCAGAATTAAAGGAACGTGTCTTTCCCCGATATTCATTCATTAATACTTGACGGTTCATCCGTACATTTATTATATTCATCCGATGGTTCGTCTGTTCATAATCTTCTATCGATTGGAATTCGTTATCTTTCACATTTTTATAACCTTTGACCTCTGTATAAATACAAATCTGACTTTCTTTTTTGAGTCTTTACATCCTATCACGTCCATATTACCTCTGATGGTATTGTACACTCTAAAAACAGAAATCAAGATTTCTATTTATCATGTTCTTTTTACATCCAGAGAGATACAAAATCACTTCAGATAAAGAAGATTTATCATTTCCATTATCATATTTTCATAAAAAGTCTATTACATTTCTTAGACTTTCCTACAAATCATAATGGAAATCTATTACAAATCTTGGATTTTCATTCTATGTACAACTGAGATCTATTTCTTCTTGGATCTTCTCTGGCAATCTCGTTGTTTGTGGCAATTCCTGACTGTCTGGGCCTCAGTCACGACCAGATCAACAGGAATCAAACTCTGGTCTTATCTCTCAGACGAGAGGAGAACCACAGAGTATGGCAACACGATGGCGTGTTGCTGCCAATACAGCGCGTGGAGGAACGGCGGCACCTCAAGCAGATAGGAATGTATCCAAACCTTGGGATACAATTCCTAGTTCTGCCGTGAAAGGAACTCTACTACCCAATCTCTCGGGTAAGAGTTGACTCCACCGTCCAACTCTCCATGTATAAAGGCTCTTCCTACCAACAGAGGAAGGCCATTATATCTCATGGAGAGTTCTAAGTTGTCTGATGTACGCGTCAAAAGCGTATGAGCTCCCTGATGTAGATGTCAGAAGAACATTGTCCACAGCATCCATATCACCAATGCCAGTTCTGAAGAAGGTTTTCAGCCAAAATTCTGCAAGAAACAGTAAAAAAAAATCAGTCAACAGAAACTGGCCAAGCAAAGACAGATGCATTCTGTTCATTTCGGGAAGATGAATTTGTCCTTAGCAAACAAAAAAATTCGATGCGTGTATATTGAACTTACCGCTGAGTTTGCTGCTAAGGATTGACAGATCCATGTCTGGTAGCGTGCACAGAAATTTGACATCAGACAACATGGCTTTCCTATTTCCTTCTCATAGAAAATTTATTCTCAGAAGAGAGGAAGAAGAATGGGAAGATGAGTTTGCGTGGAGTTCATCCATCTATTTAAAGGGTCAAGTGCAGGTCTATTCTTGGAACGGATCCGCATGAATAGCGCTCGTAAACGTGGAATGAATGACACGTGTACTTTGGAAACCAGCACAGCCTTGGAAATATTCAAAGAGTGCTTTCCACAACGTTGGAAGATAGCGTAACTTACGGGCTATTTATTGGTGCACGCTATTCATTGGCGTACGTTATTTAGCGTAATTCACAACGTTAAAGGACAGCGTAATTTATAGCGTAACATACGCTGACATACGCTATTCAGCAAAATTCATAAAACATTGGAAAATAGCGTAATATACGCTATTTTATTGGCATACGCTATCTAGCATAACTTACAACTTGGAAGACGGCGTATTCTACAGTTATTCATCGGTGCACGTTGGTTTTCAACACAGATTTGGACTAAACAGAGGATTCTTGAATATTCATTTTTCATTAAGGCACTGATGGCCTTACAAAAAAAGAGGGGGAGGAAAAGGAAAGGAGTGCAATAAAGTCACGCTCTATTTTCCAGAGCGACTAAGCTTGACGCCTAACTCTTCTACGCTTTGGACCCCCATACGGTGTAACAGTGCAACGAACATTTTACGCTTCTCTGCGAGGCTCTGCCCATCAGAAGAAGAGGAGTCGTCCAGACCAAAGTAGCCCAAGAAATTCTTGGCTAAATGCGTAGGGTCGTCCTTGAGCTCGATGACGACAGGTTCGGGTTCTTGGCCCCCAAAAGTGGGGTCACCATGGGAACAGAATCCCAACTTACGTGCTTCTTCTTCAGCGGCTTCCTTTGGAGTCATGGTTTCAAAAGATGAAAGTCAAAAATTGAATTCTCTCGGTTTATATAATAGAGCTTGCTGGCTGTTTATATTCTTCCATCAGATTCAATCAATCTCAAAAAATGAAGAGTCATCATGACATTTAATGAACTCATGCCAGCGTGTCAGGACTCATTCCCACTTTCTGTTCAAAGTAATTTCGAACTTTTGAAACTCATAAAGTTCAAAAACTTTGAAGGGGGTCTTGTAGGATGTGGAAAATTATGACACGCTGTTATTTTCATCCATACGCTTAAAGACAGATGTCAGTTGAAGCCATACGCTCAGTTCAGAGTTGTACGCTCATTCAAAAGCTATACGCTCAGTAAATATTTTATTATTTACTGAAGTGACAGCACAGCATATGTTTAAATGAGGAATGAATCTGACACTTCATCTTTCGTGCAAAGACAGCTGTCACGAGAAAAGTAACCGTCGTATAGGTTTTCGAAGAGTCGGTTTTGTCTTTTACGAGGACAACTCAGCAGCCTTCATAAATACAAAAGCCATCATTACTATCAGTTTTGACAGTCTGTCAGCCGTCATATCTGCAGTCACGACGCTCGAGAAAATCTTTTGACAGTTATTAGAAGATATGGCGTATCAGAGAAGATTGATGATAGCCACGTGGCCACTTCTCCAGTGAGCGTATCGACCTCACATGACTCCTTCTTCACCCAGCCAAGTGAGCGTATGGACCTCACATGATTCCTTGCCCATAAAGTGAGCGTATGATTTCCTATGGCACTACGCTGTCCAAGTCAGCGTATAACTCTCCTTCAACGAGGCAGCGTATTACAGCAACCATATCCAGGATTACAGTCAACACACGTTCTCACGTGTCCTGTACCAGTTATCCACTTCTCTAGAAGTTATACAACGTGGCATCCAGGCCATCAATCTCTTCTGAACATGCTCTACTACTTTCAACCGCACGCTAATGTGTCTCCATCAGAATTCGCCACGCGTCCCTGCAGTTATGCACACGTCAAGTAACTACCTGAGCGTATGCTTAAGGACAGTTATCCTGAACTCTATAAAAAAGAGTTTCTTCATCTTCATCAGACACTACAGGTCATTTTTCAGAGAGAACAGAGAGATTGCCCAATTGCTGTCCAAGTTCTTCGAAGTTCGAGTTTTCTTCATCGCATCGTCCAAGGGATAAAGTAATCGTCTTCTAGATTAGATTCCTACAGTTGTAATTTTCTCAGATACAAAATAAATAAAGTAAATTTATTTATGGAAAACATAGACAACCATGGTTGCTCTTATAATGCTCTTTTGGGGAGACCATTCCTTCACGAACACAACATTGTTCCTTCAACTCTCCATCAATGTTTCAAATATGTTGATGATAATGGAGAGGTTCAAAAAGAGGTTGCAGATCTCTACCATTTCAAAGGCGTTGAAGCATATTGTAACGATGCTCGCATGTATAAAGATGAGTTTATGAAGGTAGTACTGGCTCTGGACACTGAAGAAGAACAAGAGGCACGACCCAATGATACTCTCATCATACCTGTCAAAGGGTGTGTTTCTCGTCCTCAATCCTCTAAACCGCTGGCTATTCACTTGCCAGTCCAGAAGCAACCAACTGATGGTGGTCAAAATCAAAGGGAGCTCACCTCTTCTGAGCCACTTGTTATTGACCTACGTCGTAACAAGGATAAAAGGCAGCTCACCTCTTCTGAGCCACTTGTTATTGATTTATCTCATAACAAGGATAAAAGGGAGCTCACCTCCTCTGAGCCACTTATTATTGACCTTCGTCGTAGTAAGCCTCCTCCACGTTCTTCTTCTCCCCCTCTTGTAATCAATCTGACCAAGCCTGCTAAGGCTAAAGGTCCTGTTGTAAATACAGATGTACAAATCAATGGAAAAGCATCTCCTTCCCAGTATACTGATGTCATTTATCATGCTAAATGCTATTTGGATATATTAGATAGCTTTCAGTTATTTACAATGGGAGTTGTACAGTCTCTTCAAACAGAGGTCTTACTCGAACATCCAGATGATTCATACTTTGTTGTCCCTTCTCGAAAGAGAGACGAAAGTCCAATACTTTTTAGTAAAGGACCAGAACAAAAATTTAGCTATACGGATGATAACAAAAATAATGATACAGGATGTCTCCAACTTCGTCGTTATAGTCAACAGTCAAAAGACATCATCCGAAAGATGGGTTATGACTTCAAGAATGGCCTCAACTATGGTAAGGGTAGAAGAACTCCTATCCGTACGGTTGTTTCGAAAGGAAAATCAGAGATGTACTACAGCAGGACAAAAAGAGGTCTCGGATATGCTTCACCTTCGGTACCATCTCTGGAAGTCTCCGAATTCGATAGTGAGGAGCGCTCTAACTCTTCTGATTCCAGATCATGGGACTCTGACACCAGCATTGGTCAGGTTCATCGGCTCATCGTATCTTCTAACATGGTCTCCGTCGAACTTTCAGAAGACTATGACGAAGATATCGAAGAAAGTCCTGAAACAGATCCTTGGGCTCAACAAATGGATACCCAATTGGAACTCCAATTCGAACAACGGGAACCTCCTACCGAAGATCAATTGGTCCAAATTGACGTAGGAGAAAACGGGTCACCTCGTCCAATATTCATCAGCAAGAACCTTCCAGAGGCAGATAAGCAAGAATTAATTCTTCTTATTCGAGAATATATTAATGTCTTTGCTTAGAGTTATAAAGATATGCCAGGTTTAGATTCTAAAGTTGCTACTCACAAATTGAATATCTTGCCAAATGTGAAGCCAGTCAAACAATATCAAAGGCAATTCAAACCAGAAATGATGGACGCTATTGATGATGAAGTCAAAAAGCTTATAGCTTATGGCTTTATTCGAGAAGAACAACATCCAGATTGGGTAGCCAATGTTGTCCCAGTCTTGAAGAAAACTGGTAAAGTTCGAGTTTGTATCGACTTCCGGGATCTTAATAAAGTCTGTCCAAAAGATGAGTTTTCTCTCCCTATCACAGATGTCATGATCGACAATACTTGTGGGTTCGAGCGAATATCCTTCATGGATGGATTCTCTGGATACAATCAGATTCGGATGAATCCTGCAGATAAAAAACACACTTCTTTCCGTACTCCTCGCGGAGTCTACTGCTATACCGTGATGCCATTTGGTCTCAAGAACGCTGGTGCAACTTACCAACGAGCTATGAGTACCATCTTTCGAGATCATCTTCGTAAGACTGTTGAATGTTATGTCGACGATATTGCCGTCAAGGGTCGTCTAAAGGAAGATCACATCCAAGACTTAAGAACAATCTTCAATCTGATGTGCCAACATCAACTCAAAATGAATCCCACCAAGTCATTCTTGGGTGTCTCTAGTGGCAAATTTCTCGGCTTCGTCATTACCTCTAAAGGTATACACGTGGATCCCGAGAAGATCAAAGTCATTCAAGAGATGCATCCTCCACGCAACTTAAAAGAGCTACGAGGATTCCAAGGTCGACTTGCGTACATCAGGAGGTTAATTTTGAATCTGTCTGGACATTTCAGACCATTTACTCAGCTAATGAAGAAGGATGTATCTTTCATTTGGACCGAAGAATGTCAACAAGCATTCGACGACATAAAGCGATATCTCATGAACCCGCCAGTCTTGGTGCCACCGATCTTATGTATACCATTCTTAATGTATGTCCGTGCTATGGATCATTCATTGGGTGCTTTACTTGTCCAAAAGAACAAAGAAGGTCATGAATAGGCCATCTACTATCTTAGTCGTACTTTGATTGGTGCTGAACACCGCTATAGTCCGGTCGAAAAAGAATGCTTAGCTCTTATGTTTGATGTTCAAAAGATAAGGCATTACATCATTGGCCAAACTATTCATGTCATATCCCGAGTTAATCCTATTCGGGTATTGATGAAGAAGCCTAGCACACTCAATTCCTGACTGGCTACATGGGCCATTCTGCTAGCCCAGTACGACATGGTTTATGTTCCACAAAAGTCTGTTAAGGGTCAAACACTGGCTGACTTTTTAGCAGCTCATCCTGTTCCGGAGACATCTAAGCTTTATGATGAAATTCTAGATGAGATATTGGAATCAAATATGATCTCCAAAGAATTTCATACTTGGCGTCTGTTCTTCGACGGTGCATCTAGGATCGGACCAAATGGTACCATTGTCGCAGGAGTTGGGGTTATTCTTGTTTCTCCAGACGGGTCAACTATTCAAAGAGCCTACTCCCTAGATGAACCTTGCTCCAACAACGTAGCAGAATACAATGCTCTACTCATTGGCCTTCAATTAGCTAAGCAACTAGACGTCGAATATCTTGAAGTCTATGGCGACTCCAAGCTGGTTGTTAACCAGGTTAGAGGAACCTATGAAGTTCGTCATTAAGATCTAGTGCCTTATCATGAAGCGGCAATCAGCATGGCTACATCATTCAAAGCCTTCTTCATCGAATATGTCCGACGAGCTTACAATACTGAAGCAGATGCTTTGGCTAATCTTGTAATATTCTTAGCCATCCCTATCAAAAGACAGTAGGTGGTGGTTATCTCTAATCGGGAATTATTCTGCATCGAAAACAATCGTAATATTGAGTTCAGTAATCTTATTGAAGCCAATGTTATCAGTGAAGATTAGAGAGCTCCCTTTATCGATTTCGTGGTCCATGATATACTTCCTGAAGACCCCAAGGAGGCTACGAGTATTCGTCGATGATCTCTCCGGTTCTACTATAATTAGACCACCAAGACTCTCTATCGACGGACTTATGACGGTCTTCTTTTGCGCTGTCTCGCTGGTGATGAAGCGAAGCAAGTATTGCGTGAAGCTCATGATGATGTTTACGGAGCACATCAACCCGGCCTTAAGCTATAAGATCGTATCCGACGCATGGGCTACTACTGGACCTCTATGGTATCTGATGTCATCGAATATGCAAGGAAGTGTCGAGCTTGTCAAATCTATGCAGATTTCATCCATAAACCGTTAAAACTTTTACATCCAACTGCTGCTTCCTGGCCTTTCGAAGCTTGGGGCATGGATATTATAGGTCCTATCAACCCTCCTTCTTCTAGAGGACATCGGTTCATACTAGCAATAATGGACTACTTCTCTAAATGGGCTAAAGCTATCCCTCTGGCTGAAGTCAAAACCAGCAGCGTCATCAACTTCGTCAAACACCATGTCATCTATAGATTTGGTGTACCTCGACGAATAATTCACGACAATAGACCTCAATTTATCAGCCAAAAGTTTACAAGATTCTGCGATGATCACCGGATTGACAATGTCGCTTCGATAGCCTACAATCCTGCTGCTAATGGCTTGGCTGAAGCCTTCAACAAAACTATCATCAAGCTCCTTAAGAAGTTTGTGTCTACTAACAAACGAAACTGAAGTGAAAAGCTTGGAGAATGTCTTTGGGCCTATCGTACTACGGTCCGCAACCCCACAGGCTGTACACCTTTTTCTCTTGTGTATGGTTGTAAAGCAGTTCTACCTTTGGAACTTCAGATCCCATCCCTGCGGATTGCCATTGCCAACGAGCTCACTACAAAGAACAATGACCTCCTTCGACTTCAAGAATTAGAAGCGCTCGACGAGAAACGGTTATTGGCTCAACAGCATATTGAGTTATACCAAGCCCGCATCTCGAAGACTTTCACCCGCAAAGTTAAAGTCAGAGCCTTTCAGAAAGGAGAGCTCGTTCTAACAGGCAGACGTCCCATGACTATGACTCGTATGAGCAAAGGCAAGTTTGACACGAAGTGGGAAGGTCCATATATCTTGAGCAAAGTTTTCTCAAATGGAGCCTATCAACTCACAGAGCTGGATGGTCGAGTTGCTATGATGCCTATCAATGGCAAATTCCTTAAAAAATAATATGTATGAATGTAACAAGGATTTCATGTAAATACAACAAGACAGTGCATAAATAAAATTTGATTTTATTTCATCATGAATGACGTTACATAATATCAAGGACGAGAATCACTATCGCCCTTTTTATAGACAGGACGAGGACCACTGTCGTCCTTCTCAAAAATAAAGTCAGCAAAAGAGCTGAGAACATCCTTGCCTGATTTTACCAGAAATGCACAAGCGACCATCCTCATGGCCTCCTCTTCTTCAGTCTTCCCTGGTTCAACCAGGAAGTCCAGGATATCCCGTGGTGGCTAGGGTGCAGACGAACCTTCGCCTATCTCCGTCTGCTTTGGCTGGGTCAGTTCGGCAGGATGTTCTTCAGTGCCCGCTTCAACCTTCGGGGCGATCTCAGCCTTCTTGGATGTATCTCCAGACGACATCTTTATGTTGAAAAGTGAAAGTGATCATTCCATCTAATTTTCTGTTCTATTATAGACAGAGATTCGCGAAACAACGAAGCGACACATTCATCTGATGATTCGTCCTTCATTACATTCATCTGATGGTTCGTCCGTTTATTACATTTATCTGACGGTTCGCCCGTTCATTACATTCATCCGACGGTTTGCCCGTTCATTACATTCATCTGACGGTTCGTCCGTTCATTACATTCATCTGACGGTTCGTCCGTTCATTACATTCATCCGACGGTTCGCCCGTTCATTACATTCATCCGATGGTTTGCCCGTTCATTATATTCATCCGACGGTTCGCCCGTTCATCCATTCATCCGACGGTTCACCCGTTCATCCATTTTTATCCGACGGATCACCCGTTCATCCAATTCCTCTGACGGTTCATCCGTTCATTCCAATGATTCATTTCATTTATGCATTTTGACGATTCATCCGTTCATTCATATCAGCAACTTGTCATGTATTTGTTACCTACTGAAATAATGATATTCAACAAATTATATTCTGCCATGTCCACATTACCTCTGAGCAGATATAATAAATATAATTATTTTCTAAATCAAGAAATATATCATGTCCCGGACCTCTGAATATATTTTCTATCGCTATTATTTATATCCGAATGAGATATGCAACAAATAATAGAGCCACAAAAAAATGTCTTTTTATTGATCAAAATTAGAAGGCATTACAAAAAAGATATATTACAAAACAGAAGATACAAAAAAAAATCTTCCTATTCAGCTGGTGGGGTCATCAAACTAGTCATCTGCTGCTTTAAAGATTGAAGTCGCTCCTCCCGAGAATCCATCACCCGCCTTCTCGCTTCCTCCATTCCAGACTTATCATCGAAAGTCGGCAAGGTTACTAGTCGGCGGGAGATTTCAGCTTGATGAGTCCTGACATACTCATTTCTTTCGTGGGTAAAAATGTCCAGTTGCTGGACTGTAGCTTGATGTTGAGTGGTCTCTTCTTCCAGAGCAATTTGAACAATTCTCAACTCTTCTTGAAGTTGATCGAACTCTGCTTTCAGCTCAGCAACTTTCTTTTCCTTCTCCCCAGCAGCAGATGCTATTATTTCCATCTGGGAGTTATACTCTGAAGACTTGGCAGCAAAAGTGTCCAACAAAACCTGGAAATCAGCTTTCGTAACTGCAGCCTCTCGAGACATCATCTCAAATTCAGCATTTACCAAGGGTTCCACTTTCCCCCGATTAAGATCTTTGTAGATCTTAACTGATTCTTCCAGTTCATCTACTATGTGTTCAAGGTAAACAGCTTGAGCGTCATCACCTTGATTTCGGATGGCACTGATCAGATAAGAGGTTGGACCTCTAACAGTGATGAAACCAATATCTTCTTTCTCCATTACCCTTTCCACTAAGGGTCCTAGTGAATTGAAGAAAAGGTTGGTAAAGGAGCCAATTATAAATCTGTTAGTAGCTATGGCACCGGGTGTAGCAGCTACTCCCATGGACGTTAAAGCAGCAGGTGCCTGCACAGGTGGAGGTTCGGCAGCATGAACTGTAGTCTCTTTGGACAAGGGAGCCATGGTAGAGCTAGTTGCTCCTCCTAGATGTTCCTCGACGAAATCAAATAAACCCCGTCAGTTTGCTGTCATTAGCAACTATCGAAAAGGATCAAAAATAAGGGAAATCTTACCATTGCTGGGACCAATGACAAGTTTGTCATCCGCTGACATGGGCTGTAGCCTCGCAGAAGTAGCTTCAGACATTACTGCCTTGCTACTACCCGCTTCAGAGCCGCTTGATAAATGACGGCTACTGCTGGCTATCACCTTTATTTGTACTATATCAGTGCATATTGGAGGAGTCAGAGAAAGTTAAATATCTGCATGGATAAAAATTAAGATGTCAGCCACTTAATCCATAAAAGAAGGATATTAATATCAGTCAATACCAGTACCTCCTTGATGGGTGATAGTAGCTCCCTCCGGTGCTACTTCTTCAACCGCATTCTTCTCTGGGGATGCATGTACATCAGTATCCTCTTCTGGATTAGAGTGTCATCAATAGCCTCTGCTGATGTATCTTCATCACTAGCACTCTCTTCTCGTGCTTTTTCGCTATCAGTTGCGGCAACTGGATCTACATCATCTTGGAAGCCAAAGTCACAGTCGTCCAGTACCTCAATCATTAACTGATCTTCTTCGGCACGTAGTGATCGAGGAAAAGCTGGAAGGTGGGCGGTTTCTATTGCAAGTACGGGATATTGCAGAGCTTCGGGAGATGTTTCTGGCTCATTTGGCTTCGCAGCCTCATCTGCTGTCTCTGCGATTTCCTCCCTGGTCTCTACAACCTCGTCCCTCTTCTCTGGACTGAAAGCTTCCTGCCTGGGTTCAAGGGCAGGCATAGGAGACGACATCATGACTCCAACGACAGCACTGGTCATGACCGATGACAGGATAGGTCTTGGAGGAGTGGCCACTTTCCTCCTGAAAACTATCTTCTTTCTGCGTAAAGGTCTCTCCGGGCTCTCTACATCTACAACATCTACTTGCCTTTGAAGAGAGGTCGGAGTCGTCGCCTCTTCTCTCTGAGTCGACTCAGCATGCTGTCGAGATTGCGACCGGGTGGTGACCCTTTCTGAAGATTCTAACACAATTTTCCTCTTCGAAACTGGAGAAGAAGGTTCTTCTGCCTTCTCTTCTTCCTCTCCTTGATTGGAGATCTGACAACCTTCAAGGAGACACGCAGCAGCTCGTTGACTTCTTCAGGGAAGTTGGCTTCCCTCGAAGCTTCCAACGGTGTATCAACTGGTTCATCCTCTTCATCATTACCAGGAGCCAACACAACAGATGCTCCCTTCTTTAATCGCGTTGCTGTCGCAAAGCTATCTGCTAATTTAAAAATCTCAGCAAAAGTGTTCGCCGATGTGTAGAAGAGCGAATAAGTATATAACATACGAGGACCATGATCGCTCTTTAGCGGCATCGAGAACGTCGTCCTCGTGTCCCGAGCATTATAGTAAGCGCAAGCCCGGGCGCCATCGATCAGATAACATTTTCCTTGTAGGCACGTTATGGCATTACCTACATGGAGTTGGTCATAGCCAAATTGGCGTGCAAAGCGGCTAGGGAGATAGGGCTCCAGATAGCATTCATCTTCAAATCGATATACTAAGTGAGATGGCCGGATCATCTTCAACTAGTTGAAAATTGTGTGGCCAAGAGGCTGTGCCCTCCCAGAGTCGACAAGGTTGGTGGACATGTTCTCGTAGCCAGCTGGAGGAGGAACACAATAGAAATTCCATCCCTTTCCGAGATTCAGAGCGCGCCTGCAATCTCTTAAAGTGGTATATCCACTTGCTCTTAGAGAATCTTCTCAAAAAGCTGTCGCTTACCGCTCCCATATCGGGGTTCATCAATGAAGAATAGTACAGAAGCAGCCATCCGAATAGATATGTGTATGATAGCTCCAGCCGAGGAAAGCTTCCTTTTTCGTCCTTTCGTCGAAGCATTTGATTGACAAAAAGGCGGAGGCCAGCATTCACTCTGCAAGTCATCGCTGACAGTAGATCCATCCGGTATCCGAAGACTAAGCAGACGGCAGCAAATAGTACGCCTCGATGAAAGCGATCGACGGCGCTGGCTCTAGGAACGATGTATCGTCGGAGCCAATAAGTGAGATAACCCGCCAGCTGGGCTTCCTTCGACATGGGCCTGTAGCCCAGTCTCATGTAACTTTCAATAATGTTCCCTTCCTTGAAAGGAGGACACTGGAGATCATCCTTGATAATGACATCCATATCCTTGTTCTCTTCCATCAACCTTATCACTTCACTGTTGCTAAGTGGTCTGAAGAAGGTGGGTTTGCAGTTATCGTGCTCATTGGTCTTCTTCTCGATGATATGGTTGAAAAAGAGATATGGCAACCATTTGGATGAGTAACAGGTGCCGGATGTACCACTCTTGTAGTACAAGGATTAGATCTTGTAGTGGCATAGCAGCTCTTCAAAGACAGCCACCATGTCAGCATTCTCTCGACATAATTTGTCCAATTCATCATTGGTCGGGACAAATTCTTCATAGGGGATATCTCCCATTGGTAGGCTAGAGATTTACTTCATCTCATGTAAAGCCAATCCGATCTCTCCGCATGGTGTCATAAAAGTCCCCGTTCTGTAGTTGTATCTCTCCACCAATGCAAGGAATAGATGCGGGTTAGGCGGGAAACCATAAATGGTGGCGTACACCGCTTGGTACAGCTCAATCTCCTTGAGCCGTTCTTCAAATTGAGCCAATATCCAATTGGCTATACAGCTCCACCTCTTGTTATCCGAATTCACAAGACCTGTCAGCCGAAGATCTTGATCTGGATACCTTCCCTCAACCTTCATAAACTCGTTTGTGAATATCGGAGTTCTGACTGGTAGCAGCAGGAAAGAGTTTTCTGGTGGGATGCAACCAGGTTTCAGCCTTCTGAGTAGGGAGCTGTGACGCTCTGAGGAACTGTAGAACATGTCTTTGCTATTCGGCCCCTTCTTCACACAAATGTTCCCCGTTCGGGCTTGCTGAAGTGGAGTTATATCCCATTCCATCCTTCTGGGATAGCTCGCAAAAGCATAGCAAGACAGGGGAAGGCATCTAGAAATCTCCGGTAAAAGTATCATCTTCTCGTCTCTTTGAAAAAGTCTCTGTTCTATGCGAGGTCTAGGCTAGGAGTTCTTATCAAAAGCCTCACCGAACAGGAACAACGACTTTTTATGAGTAACCGTATCAGCAGTTTAGAGTGGCTGTCCGTTCATCAAATACAGCACAGTTTCATTATCTTGTGCTATCAGGATGGCTTGCCGAGATGACGGCAAGTCATATTGAGGATATGTCACATGGGAAAGATCCTCCTTGAACTCAGGTTCAGCCAAAGATCCTGTAAAGACCTCATAATTGGGATCTTCCCTGAGGTTAACTGTATCAAATAAAGAGATAAAAATTAGTACATGCAAAATCATAAAGTTTCTTTGAAAAGAGTTCATCAGATTGCGCTATGTGCAAAGCATCAGATTGTGCCAATGCAGCCCACATGCACAAAGTATCCAATTGCGCCAACACATCCACTTGTGCAAGACATCAGTTTGCACTAACCAACTTGCGCAAGGCATAGATTGCGCTAGGCATCAATTTGCGCTGGCTCAACTGACATGCGTAAATCGATGGATTGCGCTAAATATCTGCCAGCGCTTTCCAACCGATTGCTCAAGAATATAGTTTTTATAAAAATAAAAACTATTGTGTGTGCAACCAAAACCCTAAACAGGGCGGCGCAATACCATCAATCTCTAAAAGAGAGAGGTATGAAGGTTCGAAAATGTCAAAAATCCTAAAAAGGGTTTCGATCGAGTTTGTCATATACCTGCAGTATTGGGTGGCCAATCTCATGGCGAGATGCTCATTGCGCAACACGAGTCGAGGGTTCGGCCGGAGCCTTGCCCTTTTCGATGGCAGTTCGCTTAGGAGCCATTGAACGTCGACGACGAGAGGAAGGAGAAGTAGTCGGAGTATGAGGGAAGCTTTTATCTCTTCAGAAAATCGAAAGCAAGTAAAGGTTGACAGAGTAAGAATGGAAACTATTTATAGTTTTCAGAATTGTAACAGTCACCACAGAATGCGCCACAAAAGTCGGAGCTGATTCCTCCAAACTCGCAGTCAAAGCGCTACTTGCGCAACTTGATTTTAAATTTGAAATTCAAAGTATTTCGAAACTTTGAATATTTTTAAATTTCAAAAACTTTGAAGGGGGTCTCTTGTAGGTCCTAAAAATCAAGTTGCACCCATCAAAAAAATAATAAAAACCAAATTGCGCACCCTTCAATAAACTGCGCAGGAAGCAGATTGTGCAACAAATCAACGGCGCAAGGTTGAACTGCGCCAAGATCCAAGCGTGCAATGCTGACATGGCAACATCATCATTACCTGACACAAAATCAAATTTTCTGACAACTGACAGCCCGAAAAGCGAGGAGTCTATTCGTTTCTCGAGCCGCGCCGCATTCTAGGACAGCTGTTAGCGCGGTCCAGTTGTCAACTTCCAACACATTCTGCCAGCCCAACCGAAGCGCAGTCTGCCAGATCCTCTTCAGAGCAGTTCGACCCCAGCACAGTCTGAGGCTAGCGCAGTTCAAACAGCACAATCCATCAAGATAACTGACATTTTATACGTGGCCTACATGCCATCAATTGCTCACCACGTGGCAACCGTCTGTATACGACCATGCGCATTTCAATCAAACAATGCCACGCGTCTAATATAGTTGGGCCACGATCGAGTAACTGCCAGCGCAGTTCGCTGTTTGCACAATCCAATGCCTGCACAATCCAGTCTGCACAATCCAGAAATAATTACTAATTAGTTATTTTTCAGAACTCTATAAATAGAGTTTCAAGTCCTTCATTAAAGAGGATTAGATCATTCAAGATCATCACAGAGATCAGGAGTTCTTGCCCAAGTGTTGCTGTATTCTTCAGAGGCTATCGTCTTCAAAGTTCACATCGTCTAAGGGATAAATCGATCGTCTTCAGATCGGATTCCTATAGTTGTACCTTTCCAGAATTCAATTGTAATCTTCTTACAAAGTTTGTGAAATAAAAAGAACTTTTATTTTTGCAAACTGTAAGCCCCTGATTTTCAAATTTTATTTTAATTAGTATTAATTGATTTTTAATGTCAAATATAGCCTTAAAATGATTATTAGGAATTTTAGGAATTTTTCTAGAAATTTTAAATGATTTTTCAATAAGTTTTATATATTAAATTATTAATTTGTAATTTTTAGAATTATTTTAATATAATTTTGTAATTTATCAAATTGTTTTAATTATAGTTTGTAATGATTAGAATTGATTATATATCAGTTTGTAATAAATGATTTGTTTTTAAATATGGAATGCAAATTATATTTGCATTTATATCTGTTGGGGGCCTAGTGTAATAACCTAAAACTTGGGGGGCGTAATTGCTAACTACCCGAACCCCCCCCCCCCCCGCCGAACACTCTCTCTCCTCACCCACTCGCGTTGACCCCCGGCTGCCCACCTCCCTGCCCCCGCCAATCCGGCTGCCCCCACCGCCTCAAACCCCCCTATAAAACTCCCCCCGACTGAACCCTAACCCTAAATTCTCTCCACCACCCCCACGACCACTTTTCTCCCCAGTTCTTCCCCGAACCCTAGCCTAAACCCTAATCCGGCGTAACCCCACCACCAGCTCCACAGCCACCTACATCGACCACAACCGCCACCGTTCGACTCGTCCTG
>JANAVB010044419.1:1362150-1669650 GCA_029216955.1 Iris pallida
TGGGAGAAGGAAGATTTGTTCTGATTGGTGGTTTCAGTTGATTCGAGTTTTCTTTGATTATATGGGTTCGGCTAATTAGAGTTAAACTTTCTACCATTCACACATTGTAACTTGTTCAGACCTAGTTGGGAATATGAATGGGTTCCTTGTGTGCTGCTCTGTCGTTAGATGTATCAGTTGGCGGTGTGAAAATAAAGATTCATCCTACAGGAGTTTGGACTTAGCATATTGAGGGATTTGAGATATTGAGTTAAGCCAAATCATAAAGGTGGTATCAGTTGTCAATTTTTGCAAGTATTCTGTGGGCTTTAGGCTTAACTTGTAAAGCTTTAAATTAGGCTGCTGGATTACTAGTAGTATTTGTCAATGGATTTTGGAATATTAACAATTGAA
Source organism: Iris pallida (assembly GCA_029216955.1). Lineage (NCBI taxonomy): Eukaryota > Viridiplantae > Streptophyta > Magnoliopsida > Asparagales > Iridaceae > Iris > Iris pallida. Next base: position 1,362,544 of record JANAVB010044419.1, read on the forward strand.
TAAGGTTGCTAATCTTGTTAGTGTAAACAGCTTTTAGAATTAATTAGTAATAATAAACAAGTATGTGCATAATATAAAGTATTTAGTTAAATAAATGTATCAATTGTTCTACCTCTAGTTAGGAAATGTGTATGACTAGCATACAATTATAAATGATTCATGGTTAGTTTTTGGTTATAATAGAAGGTTAGTTGATATTGTCTAGAGCTTAACCATATTGTACTAAAACCAGGTGGACATACAGCTCTACTTCCTATACACTCGATCACCCGAAGCAAGGCAAGTACTTTTCTATAGTTTTGTGCATTTACATTCTTGTACTCTTGCTTGTGACACGTCATGACACGATATCATGTATCCTATACTCCTGCACTCCTGTTCTTGTACTTACTTGTGTCGGGTGGGAAAATACACTAGCCATGTGACCAATCCCGGTTACTATATTCATGTGCCTAGCTTAGGCCTCGCATCGTGCACACGGGCCCTAAGTCGTACCATTCATGTACTTTCATGTGCTTTCGTGTGCTTACCCCCAGTCGGTCACATGAGCTAGTTGTATTTCAAACATAGTGCACTTGTCATGTCTCGTAATTCAGGTTCATAGTTACATTCCTGTACTTTACATTCCTGTACTTTATTTCCTGTACTTACATTCATGTACCTTCATGTTCTTTCCTGTACTTTATAGTTCATGTTCTCCTATACTCATTTCATATCATGTTCATGTTCATTACCTAGAACTGTGCTTAGCTCCGCTCCTGACTGGATAAGTTGCAGGTATGCTTGCAGGATATCATTCTACCATATGGGCCAGAGTTCGGGATCTTTGCTGAGCAGGATGGGTCATGACTTAGCTTGAGGTCTCAGGTTTAGACTGTTAGCTTTACTATTAGATATTGTTTTAGAATTCATAGTACATTTCATTCTTGATGACTCGTACATTTATATACATAGAATTGTGGATTATGGTGATCATTCTGGAATACGTTTTAGATGCTGTGATTGTATACTTTCATGTTTATCTGTTAGATTTCCCTAGTTTGGTACAGCTTACTTCGTCGTGTCTAACGACGAAGGCTGGGCGTGTCTGACTCGTGTCCGATTATTGGAGAGCGGGCCGTGACACACGACCAAGTTGTTCATTACTAAAATATCATAAAATAGCGACGTATATTAGCGACGGCAAGAAAATACGTCGCCAGTAGCGACACCTATATAAGCACGTCGTAAAACGTCGCTCACCAGCGACGTTCTGCGACATCAGTGTTTTACGTCGCTGCATAGCGACGTTCCGCGACATAATACAAATATATGTCGCCACATTGCGACGTTTAGCGACGTCATAGAGTGACGTCGCTAAGTTATTTTACTTAGGGCACGCCGCTGCCTTCTTTCCCCCCACTCTCACTCGAAAATCCCAAAATTCTCATTTTCTCCCGCCCCCAACCCCCTCGGCGACTCCCTCCCCCTGCGACTCCCTCCCACCTCCGGCGACCCATTCCCCCCCGGCGACTCCCTCCCCCTCCGGCGAGCTCCTCCTCCTCGAGATCCTCTCCTCCTCGAGCTCCTCCTCCCCCAATCCGAGCTCCTCCTCCTCTTCCTCAGGTAAACCCTAACCTAACTCCTCTCTTTCCTCCTCCTCCTCTCCCACGGACACACACACACACGGACACACACGGACACGGACACACACACACACAGACACAGACACACACACATACATACACGGACACTGACACACACACACAAACAGACACAGACACAGACACACATACACACACGGACATGGACACTGACACACACACACACACACACACACACATACACACACACGGACACGGACACTGACACACACACACATACACACACGGACACTGACACACACACACACAGACACAGACACAGACACATGCACACACACACACATACACAAATTTATTCCTAGTTTAAATGGTTTAAATTGTGATTTAAATGGTAGATTTGATTCCTAGACATGTTTTTAATATATGTTAGTTGATATTTACATTGAGAATGGGTCGTTGAAAGGGAGTGTTTTTAATCTATGTTTTTAATCTATGTTAGTTGATATTTACATTGAGAATGCTTTTAATCTATGTTACTTCAATTCCAAATTTTTTGGATTTCTAATTGTTGTTCAGTTATCATTGGTTGTAACACATGTGTTAGTACCTGTTAATTCATTTTTTTCATTTCTGATTAGGCTTGTGATTTAAGAATAAGATATTGGACATGGCATTTCCTTTGGTGAATTGTGTCTTATTATAGACAACAAGGATTTCCTATTTTTAAAGGTAACATGGCAACATGTGTAAGGGAACATATAGGTGTGTGTTTGTGTTTGAAAGGGAGTGTCACAAGAGTAAGGCGTGAGCATGTGTTAGTATTTTGAGCTGTGAGAGTGTTTGTTCTATTGAGGTTAGTACCAACTGTATTTTGAGCTGTTACATTCTTTTACATTCTGTTACATATACTTACCAGATGGCACCCATGACCTGAGGAGTGGCACGTCGTTTGAAGAAAACAGTGAATGCTGAGGTGGCTCCTCCTACAGTTGAGGAGGAAGTGGCAACGGTTGCTAGTGAGACCGGGAGTTCTATTCATCCAGCACCGGTAGCTAGTGAGACCGAGAGTTCTCTTGATGCAGTCCTGGCAAGGGACGACATCTCTCCTCACGCCAAAAATCTCGCTTTTTCGAGGTGGTTGCGTGAACGTATCACTGAGCGTTTGCGTGAGCAGCGTGGTTCTCATTAGCTATTAGTACTTATTTGTATTGGACTATTTTTATTGGGTTGTTTTTGTTTTAGACTATTTGTATTGGACTACATATATGAATTAGAACTGTGTCAATCTCTGGATTATATTGGACTACGATACCGCGGTAACATAGTCCCTGCAGCCATTCGACTGGCGAGATAGAAACTATGTATCCGTAGATAAAGTCGACTGTCCTACAACCCTCATCTCTCGGCAATGATGATACGACAACCCAACCGGAGAGGATACTCTGAGAGATCCATCTGAGAGGGACGTATACTCTGAGAGATCACATTTACAAGAATTATATCAGTAGTGGGATTGAGTGCTGGAGGAGATAGTATCAGAGTATACGTCCTACTCAGATGGGTCTCTCACCGTTAATATTTTTTTCTGACGGCATGGTGGATGTGCTCCCTCAACAATTCTTGCTCCGAGCCAAAACTTTGCCCCGGAGCTCAAGTGGACATCCTTGGTGTAGAGTTCGAGTGAGAGGTTTCTAACAGCATGGTGGTCTCCTTTGTCAAAGTATCCGTGCTCATCCTACATTGGTTGTGGGACGAGCATGGATACTTTAACAAAGGAGACCACCATGCTGTCAGGAACCTCTCACTAGAGCTCTACACCAAGGATGTCCACTTGACCTCCGGAACAAAGTTTTGGCTCGGAGCAAGAATCTGTGGACGGAGCACATCCACCATGCTGTCAGTAAAAAATAGTAACGGTGAGAGACCCATCTGAGTAGGACGTATACTCTGATAATATCTCCTCCAACACTCAATCCCACTACTGATTTCATTCTTGTAAAGGTGATCTCTTAGAGTATACGTCCCTCTCAGATGGATCTCTCAGTGTATCCTCTCCGGTTGGATTGTGTTCTGAGCCATCCGTTCTCACAGAGGGTCCTATTTTGGATTCTATATTTTGTATTTTGGTTTCTGTATTTTGTATTTTGGTTTCTGTATTTTGTATTTTGTATTTTGGATTTTGTATTTTGTATTTTGGTTTCTGTATTTTGGCTCCAGCTCCATTTGCATTAATCTACGGTACGACATGGTGATCAGGACATAGTCCCTGCAGCCATTCGACTGGCGAGGTAGAAACTATGATGATACGACAACCTATCACAAAGTTGATATCTGCGACGGGGATGACAAATATACCTACGCTGGGTTATAAGCGATGATCTGATATACAAAGGAGGTGCTGCCAAAATTTTTAAAAAATATATTGTGTATTTTTGTTATGATGTGTGTCTGTGTTTACAGTGAATGTGAAATACAGTGTTCGGAACCATCAGCAGTTTCGATTACTGTTGTATGTGTTATCTTGGATAGAAATAGCAACAGTTCAGGGTGCACTTCTGAGAGTTTCATTTTCACGACCTTCACTTTCTCGGGACGTCGTAAAGGTTCCCGAGAAGGTGAAGGACGTGAAGAGGAAGCTCTGAGAAGTCCACCCTGAACTGTTGTTCTTTCTATCCAAGATAAAACATAGAACAGTAAGCGAAACTGTCGATGGTTCAAACACTGCACTTCACACATACTGTAAACACGGACACAAAGCATAACAAAAATATCAATTTTTTTATAATATCTGCGACGTATAGCGACGTTCTGCGACAGACTGCGACGAACAGTTAACGTCGCTATACGTCGCTAGATAGCGACGTAACGTCGCTAAACGTCACTAATGTACGTCGCTAAGCTGCCCACGTGGCTGCCATGCCAGGTCATCATATATAAAGTTTACAGCGTCGCAAGTGGTCGCTTTACGTCGCAGTTTTGACGACGTATGTATACGTCGCCGTCTGTCGCTACTTTTGCGACGTCTAGCGACACAGAACGTCACGTCGCTAATAGCGACGTTCGGCGACGAAAGTGTCATCTGCGACTTGTCTATAAGCGACGTCCGATTTTCGTCGATAAATACGTCGCAAACTGAATTTAGCGACGTATTTTTGTTATTTAGCGACGTCTCCTAACGTCGCTATTTGATGATATTTTGGTAGTGGTTGCGTACCAAATATGGGCCGAAAGGCAAGCATGAGTCGATAATTAACGCTATTAGCACGAGAAGGTCTAGAGGTATAGTACGAGTAAGTTGTTGGTGTAAGGCGCGGTGATGGTCTAGAGACACAAAATATGCCAGGGGTATGTCCTAAAATTGATCCTAAGGCAAGAATAGAAAGACAATCGTAAAAGGATATGTTGCACAAAGTAAATAAGCGTATTGGTTTTGTATGGGTGGGCGAGGAGCTCACACCACCAGTACAGTTGAGTACTGACACCCACACAGTGTTTATTTGCAGGCACAGATAGAAGCTCGTTGGCGCGAACCTCGCTTGGATGCGTCGAGGCAAGGAGTTCCTTGACGTTTCGAGGCGCACAGCCGTATGGAGTCTGGACTTATACGGGACATAATGTATGGACATCGCCTGTCTGATGCATCTGCTGGTTCATCAATTGTATTGAGAGATGGGAGAGAGAGCAGAGTGAGTTGTATTGTGAGAAGAGTAAAATTGAGTGAGTGTAATCTTGGCCTCGTGCTCACCTATGTAATCTCCGTTTCAATATCAATAAAGAGCATATTTGAATGACTTGTGTTTGTTTCAACTTTTTGCTGGTGTTACTCAATGTTTCTGCTTGGAAATTCTGTGCGACGATTCCGTCGCTTAGCCTGTAGTCGGTCGTTGGAACTCGCCTTTCGTGAGCGCAATCTAGGCTCACGCGGTATCACGTCTTAGCGAGGACGATCGGTCCTATGGGACCGGGGCGCGACACAACTCCCGCCCCTTCGGCAGTTGCCCCCTCTCTCTTCCCCTCCCCCCCACCCCCGCGATCCCCTGCCACCCATCGTTCCAGTTATCACAGTTGATGTTGTTGCCACTGCTATTATGTGTTGCCGCCAGCGCAGAGGAGTCTGCCGTAGAGAGGGGGCACTGCCGGAGAGAATGGGATATTTTATCATTTGTTATTTTCTGTTAATCGCAGTAGCTAGGGTACTAAGTTGTAAAAGTATATTTGAGATATCAAATTGGTAGATATTAAAGTTTAGGGTATCAAATTATAATTTAGCATATATATATAATAATAATAATAATTATAATATATATATATATATATATATATATATGTGCACCAGCCGGGTCGCACTACACCGCTCCCGTCTCCTATGGTCCATGCTTGCACTACACCCACCACCACCCCCACTTAATTCCCCTATGGAGAATTAAGTGGCACTCCCGTTGCTCGAACTAGCAACCTCCTGGGAGAGTGCATCACTCTTAACTTCTAGGCCAGGCCCGAACTTAATATGAGGCCTATGAGACAGTTGTCTTAGGCCCAAAATTGTAGAGGGCATCAAATTATTTATAGTGTATATAAATCCAACTAGAAAGTCTTGAATTTAAAGTTTAAGAGGGCTAGCTTACATAAAATTGCTCTCATATGGATGTGGCTATGATAACTAAGAAGGCCCACCCATATTAATTTTTTTTTTATGTATACTAAGCCTGAAAGAGGACTATGTGTTCGAATTTGAATACACAAATATTAGAAGAGGACTTTGTGGCCACCAACTGAGTAGTTTTGTAGGGTTAAATTTTTTTTTTGTAGAGAGAGAAATTCTTGTTTTGGCCAACCGACTATGGTCGATTAATTTCTTTTAGAAGCCACGAATAAGTAAGACTCTCTCTTTCCACGAATAAGTGGCACATTAGAAGTTAGTATTTAGAGAGTAAGATGACACAATTTCTCTTTAACAATTTATTTTTTAATTTCAGTCTAATCTATTTTATGATGTTAATAACGATGAAAGTTTTCTTGACTAGTCTTAACCTAATGAAAGTTTGATATCTATTCTATTTGTTATTACAAAATTTATCACATTTTGAGAACTATTGGAAGAAAGGCGAGAAATTATTTTATTTTATTTTTATTTTTTGGTAACATCGGGATAGTTAGCTTTAGGAAATGTTATGCTCAAGTATCAATGTTTTTAATTTCCTAGATATATGACAAAATAATTCTATTGGTTCATATTTACTTGTTTTACTTAATTAGTACGGAAAAAAGAATCACTTTCAGATTGCAAGTCAAGATAGTACTATTTCAGAATGTATGGAATAAATAAAATAGTGGAGAAAACTTGACTTTGAGGCCACAACAAATGAAATTAGAGTTTTCTTGTTGCACTCATATTTTGATCTATTTTTTAATTGCAATGTCAATAATGCCTTGAGGAAGCGTTTGATGGCCTATTTTATTTTTCTTTTTTATTATAAATTACTATTATGAACTATCCCAAGCATTGTTAGATTTTTTTTTTAATTTGTCTGGAACATCATTTTTATTTTTTGATTTGGAACATCTGCAATTTTTTTAGTATTTCATTATAACAATTTTTTTGGATATTAAAATTTTCTTATTGTTTTATTTCTTGATGGGTTGACAATACTATTGTATAATCATCAATAAAAAATATATAATATGAAGATTAAGCTTTGAGGTACCACTTTCAGAATTCGTTTTAGGTCTCAAAATCTAAAGTCCGACACTGCTTTAGGCTAGAGGTATTTGCTATATATATATATATATATATATATATATATATATATATATATATATATATATATATATATATATATATTAAGTTAGCTCAATTCCGTAAGTACTTAAAGAGTTAGTTTCAAAGGTTTTAAATTTGAACCATGTTATACATATTTGAAGTAATTTTTTCTCTTTCTAAGTTCTCATTGACTTATATTTTTTAAACTTGCATTCATGAAACTCTTTACATACACTATGTTGAACAACATAACATATGAAGGGCTAATTAGAGTCTAGATTCCGATTTTTATACCAACTTAGAGTTTAAGTTACCATGGATATTTTTTTTTTCCTTTATACCCCCCTCTCTTCCCATGCACATCAATAATTTTTTTTTTTTATATATAAGTCAGTGGAGATATAATAGGAAAAATAAAATAAAATATAATAATTTAGGGTCTAAAGTTTTTAATTGAATATTACTGGACTTAAATTCTAAAGTGATATAAAATTCAGAATCTCAACTTTAATTAGCACAAATATTAATGGTAGGAATCCGAATTTACAAGTAAGCCCAAACTGTACAGACTCATCCATCATATTGATATAGCTCATCATCATCTTGGCAACTTAAAATACATATATGATGTGCTGCTGACAAGCATCACATGGTGATGTCTTTCCTAAATTCAAGGAGAGGCAGACACATCTGCTCATGTTTGCTCGCTCACATGTATTCAATTCGTAGCCACAATTTAGCTAACAGCACATCCCTATCAACGTAACGTCCGTAATTTGAACAGCTTCATGTTAGAAATAGACATGACAGTGCCAAGTGCGCCACACCGACAATTAATCACTTTCGTTTCCTACGACAACTTCACCGACACTTACATATGGAAGTCATGTTTTCACTATTTGGTACCACACACATTGGGACACCTAAGAATTTTTTTTTTGGGGTACTCCACCAAAGATATATGAAATATAAATATAGTTTATTGAAACTAAGACCTTCTCCAAAGGAGAATTTTTTTAATAAGATATTTTATAAAAAGAAAGTCTAGCAAATATTTCTATCTAAGACTATCATAGACAAAACATATAAAATGTAAAAAAAAAAATTCATGATGGACTCTACATATAGAGTCATTGATAGAATATTTTTAGGCTATGTGGCATGTAAAAATAGATCCACAATATTTTTTTTATAGTTGAGTTTCTATACATATAATTAACACATAGAAGTCTTCTTAAAATGACACGTAGGGTAGGAATTAATATAGAGACTAATCATTGGAGATATTTTTTTCATGAAAAAATGTTATATATACACCCAAGCATTCTTAAAAGAATTTTGACACAAAAAGATAAAACATTCTAAAATAGGGATAACCATAGGAGAAGGTCTAATATGTCAAAAAAAATTGATCTATCAATAGCAACAAAGTTTCACATATATCTTGGTCGACCCAACCACAAGGCCATCCAAGTGGCCTGGGATCTCATGAGACTTTTAAATATATGAAGTTTACAAATATAAATATTTTATTCATATATATATATATATATATATATATATATATATATATATATATATATATATATATATATGAAAAATTCTACAATACATTCAACCTTTTGGGATGTATCGATACATCCCAAATCTGAACCATTAGATGTTGATCCAATGGTTCAGATTAAATTTAGATTAAATAACACAGTAGATAACATCTAATGTTGTTTTTGACTTTTGACCTCTTGTTAACTTGCTATAACAGGTCATTCTTCAATGCAATTTTTTCAATGAACACCCTAAATTAACTCATATTTACTTTCTCTTTCGTCCATCTAATTTAATATTTTGTGCAACTACGTATATATAACAATAATTGTGTGTTGACCGAAAAGGAAGGACACAATGTGTCCAGGTCTATAGGCGATGTAGACGACGACACCACCGATGCTCCGATAGCTAGTGGCGATCTAGATGATGACACCGACGACGACAAGGATGAAAATCCTGTCGGCAGTGTGGATAATAGTAAGGAAAGAATTCAGAGGAAGAAGAGGGATAGGAAGCCGATAAAAGCTCGTTCTCTCAAATCTCTCCTTTGAATAAATTAAATCCAAGGAGAACACAATCCCAAATTTTAGTTATTGCTTAGCAGAGACTGCTTAGTTGTTGTAAAATTGTGGTATTGCTTTTGTAACATTTTCATCTTTAGTCTCATGTTTTCTATGAATATGTGTTCTGTTTGATTTTGATTTAGTAATCCTTCCGTAATTTAATTTTTTTGTTTCATCTAACAATTTAATATTTTGGTTATAAAGCTACAGGCCATGGTGGTGGTGGTGGAAGGAGAAACGGAGATGAAGAAGGAAAGAAGAAGATGTTCCGGTTCGCGGCGGACGTCGTCGAGCCCTCCTCGAACAACGAGGAGTACCAGCGGAATTAAACATCTTCCAGAGTTCCTCAAATTGTTAATCATTATAACCTTTCATGATAACTTAGTAGATTCTTTGTTAGTCCCGAAATTTATTTGTCTTTCCATCTTTCTCACTTTTTGTATTTTTCTCTTGTTATATATACAATAATTATTTCAATTATTATTTATTCTGAAATACATATAATAGTTTTCTTATTTCATTTTGTAGTACTGGAGAAACATGTCTACTCATATGGAAGATGTAGAAGAGGTAGAAGATTGGATGTCAGCTTCAGATGAAACATTAATTCCGCGTATGATGCGCAGGTTTGAAGAACATCTATTGAAGATTTCAGATCAACTTGTTTCAATCAATTCTAAGCTTTGTTCAATCGAACTTGAATAAATGAATATATCTCGACGTTTGAAAAAAATAGAAGAATCTTTTGCTTTCAAGAAGGCATCTTCATCGGGAGTAATTAATATTGTGGAGGAGGTTAACGTTGAATCTTCTCATGAGAACGAGAAGCTGAAGAAAGCTAATCAAACAATCCAGCAAAATTTCGATATAATCCCTCTAGAAGAACCTGACCTTAGCCATTCTTCGAAAAGAATGCGAGAAAATTTAGTACCCGTCACACCTTTGAAAAGTCTAACAAGAAGTTCAACCTCAAATCCTAGCCAGTGTACTAGTAGTTTTTCGAGTTTTTACAATTATATTTTCGCGGATGGTAAACCTGACGAGTAAGTAATATGAGTTTTTATTTCATTTCAACAGTTTTTTTTTCTAATCTATTCGTTTCTTTTCTTAGCGAAATAATATCATCTTGCAACAAAATTTATGTGAGTCGGGCTGAGATTAAGTCCTTTGCTCCAGGAAGGAGAATAAAAGATGGGGTATGTAGATAGTATATTTTTTCTTAGATGCCATCTATGTTTACTTCGATGCCATCGTTGATTTTTTTAATGAGATACTCAGATTGTAACCCTTGTCTCTGCTCTTCTCACCGCGGAGGAACGGAGAAGAACTGTCAATAAAGCTAATATATGGTATTTACCAATAAAGTTAATAGCGAGTGAGCATTTTATTCTGTAATGATTATGCATTAACAATTTTCTCGTTTGTTTATCGTTCATAATGTATTAATTGATGTGTATGTAGAGAGCAACGTTACCTCCATATAACAAACCACTTCATGAAATATTGAAGAAGAACAAATATTTTCAGGATTATATGGGATCTTTAAGCATTTGTAACGAGGTATTAATCTATTTCTGTTTAAATTTTAATCCTAATTTTCTGAAAATTGATTAATTTGTTTTACCTAATTAATCCTGATTCAAATATATATACCCATTCTTTTGTTTGACCACTATACTCTTGCAAGAGTTATGGTTAAGACAAAAACTGTTAAAGTTTTGGACACCCTTGCATCTACAGATGAGGTGATTTATAACAAACCAGTCATAAAAGAAATAGTAAGCTCATATTCATAAATTTTTATGAATTGCGTACTAGATTTGCGGTATACTAATACATATTGTATTTTGATAATTGTAGCTTTCAAATTTGGATCTCTTTTTCGAGGAAGAGATTTTGAAGTTGAGAGATGCTATATTCAACTTTTCTACTTTCTCCATAATTCGTCGTCCTTATGTTCCCCGCAAAGACAATACATTTGATTGTGGTATTTTTGTAATTTTATTCATGAAAGACGGATGTAGTTTGGACTCCCGTTCTCTTAATGTAAGTCTGAAAATATGTCGTCAAATACTTACACTTTTTAGAGTAATATTTTTGATGTTATGTTTGTTATATCTAGTTTGATTCGAAATTGGAAATGTGCAAAGTTGTTGTATGGATTGTATCTTCAAAGCACAATGAAGAAGAATCCAAATTGTGCAACAATATAATTAAGCAACAAAGGTCGAAAGGAGTCCACTCTAATGGGTGAAGATGGACGACGATGAATTTTTTCTTCTTTTATCTAATGAATTATGTTCATTTGTTTTGTAACAAATGGTTTGGAATAAAGTTTTATGGAGTTATAGTCTTCTTAAAATGTGGGATGAAAATTATATCAAAATGTTCATTTGTTTCATAATCTTGCTGCCATATAATCTATCTTTGAGAAAATTTATCAAATGCCCATAAACTGCAAAAGTTTTATGAAAAACCCACCGCAAAATAACATTTCATCGCGTGCCCAGAATTAGCGAAAAATATATAAAGAGAAAATTTATGAAATGCCCAGAAAATAAAAAAGTTTTATGAAAAATCCATCGGACAATAACATTTTATCGCGTGCCCAGAATTAGCAAAAAATATATAAAGAGGGTTTCGAATGACCTTTTTGCCCTTCCTTCTAATTTATTGAAAACACCCACGAAACTACTCTTAAAAAAATGTTTTGATACTTCCTCTTCTTCCATACGCTGCTCACTTTCGAATATAGGTTTTCTCCTCAAAAATCTTCAAACCTTACTTCAAAAACTCGTCAAAATTTTTCGAAAAGGCCGACAAACAGTAAAACTGTTAAAACGGAGTCCAAACATCATTTTTTGCGATTCTAAAATTTCGGAAGGCCGACTAACGGAGAAGCGGTTAATCTTCAGCTCCTCAGAAATATGCTCCTTTTGCGACAAATCGGACCTCGTTTCGACCTCCCAGTCAAAAGTTATGGCCCTTTAAAGTTTCAACTGGCCATAAAATACAGGAGAATGATCATTCTCCGTGTTAAAACCACGGAGAATGGTCATTCTCCATGTCAAATTGACAAAGAATAGCCATTCTCCATGTTAGAATGACGGAGAATGGCCATTCTCCATCAATTTAACAGGAAGAATGGCATTCTCCGTGCTAAAACCACGGACAATGGTCATTTTCTGTGCTAAAACTACGAAGAATGGCCATTCTCCTTGTTAAATTGACCAAGAATAAACATTCTCCGTGTTAAAAAGACGGAGAATGGCCATTCTCAGTCATTTTATCACGGTAGCACGGAGAATGGAATAGCCATTCTCCGTCATTTTAACACGGAGAATGGTCATTCTCCGTGTTAAAATGACGGAGAATGGCCATTCTCCGTGTTAAAATGACGGAGAATGGCCATTCTCAGTCATTTTATCACAGAGCCATTCTCCGTCATTTTGACACGGAGAATGGCCATTCTCCGTCATTTTGACACGAAAAATGGCCATTCTCCATCATTTTGACATGGATAAGGCCATTCTTCGTAGTTTTAGCACAGAGAATAGTTATTCTCCGTAATTTTAACACGAAAAATGATGGAGAACTGTCGACAGAAACCTAAAACCTATTTTTTTGTTTTTTGTGAATTTTTTTATCAGGAACAAACATTCAAGGGTTTTTGTTCTTCTTTCAAAATGATGCTAACTCTTATGGAAAAGAAAAAAAAGATCTTCTCTCCATAATTGACCTAATCGTCGAAAAACTTTAAATCTCTCCATGATGATGATGATGAGCGATGATCGGAGTTTGACTGAAGAAAAGTACAGTGAACTACGAACGATCTTTGCGATCTCTGCTGAAGATGAGAGCAATGGAATTCAGATCTCTCGTGAAGAAGAAGAAGACGAAAATCGCAATCAAAATATGAGTTTATGCGAAGGGTAGTTATGGCATTATAAAGATGGCAATTTTGTAAATACAGAGCATCTAAAGGGGATCTTGGAATATTGAACGTAAAAATATATAATTTTGGGCATTTCATAAAACCCATTCTACGGGTGGGTTTTTCATACAAACCAACCCCGAAATTGGGTTTCTCAGCAATTTTCAGATATATAAAAGGGTGCGACATGACCTTTTTACCCTTCTAATTTATTGAAAATACCCACGAAACCTACTCTTCAAAACAAAAATGTTTTGATTCTTCCTCATCTTCCATACGCTGCTCATTTTTGAATCTATGTTTTATCCTCCAAATTCTTCAAACCCTACTTCAAAAACTTGTCAGTTACTCCATTCAAAATCTTTACACCATGTCGCAATCATCAACATCAAATGGAACCCCAGTTAGAGAAGAGAGAGAAGATATAGATATGCAAGAAGAGAGAGCTATTGTGAAGAGATTTAAGAAGGCTGCACATAAGCCAAAGGCTGGTAATCAAGAAGAAGGGCAAAAAGAAGGGGAAAAAGAAGGTATAACTATAAGTTCTATTCATGATTTTGTTAAAATAAATGAGAATGGCCATTCTCCGTGTTAAAATACAGGAGAACGGTCGTTCTCCGTATTAAAATCATGGAGAATGGTCATTCCCGTGTTAACATGCAGGGAATAGTCATTCTCCGTCTTAAAATACAGGAGAATGGTCATTCTCCGTGGTTAAATCACGAAAAATAGTCATTCTTCGTGTTAATATCACGGAGAAATGCCATTCTTCTTGTTAAATTGACGAATAAATACTCTTTTCTGTGTTGACTTAACGGAGAATGGCCATTCTCCGTGTTAAAATATAGGAGATGGTCATTCTCTGTGTTAATATTACGGAGAATTGTCATTCTCCGTGTTAAATTGACGGAGAATGACCATTCTCCGTGTTAAAGTGCTAGAGAATGGTCATTCTCCGTGTTGATGTCACGGAGAATGACCATTCTCCGTGTTATAATCACGAAGAATGACCATTCCCCGTGTTAAAATATAAGAGAACGGTCATTATCCATGTTAAAATCATGGGGAATTGACATTCTCCGTGTTAGATTGGCGGAGAATAGTTGACAGAAACCTATTTTTATATATTTTTGCAGGAAAAAAAACTGTCAGGAATAAAGATTCAAGAGTTTTCCGTTCTTTTTTCACGATGATGGTAACTCTTATGGATGATGTCAAAAAAGATGGCAACCGTTTGCCCTAGCCAGTTATTGATTCTTTGAAGAATACTGGTTTCTATAATTTTGTCGAGGTATTCTACAAAAACAAAGTTGGCACACAAGAATTGGCCAAGGTTTCAGAAGGTCTTGAGAAATTGATAGGAACTTATGTCAAAGACAAATATGGCATCAAATACTTTCAACTGAGGAACTTATGTCAAAGACAAATATGGCATCAGATACTTTCAACTGAGCACTACTGTTAAAATAGCACCAAGTGTGGGCGATATGGCAGCCATTTTCGGTCTTCCGCTGAAGGATGATAGTGAGGATGATGCTAATTACAGAAGATTGATCATGGAAAAGCAACAACAACCCACACCACCAACATCGTTGAGCATGTATAGAGATTACTTCACAAGATTGCTGGCTAATTCCAAGGGCAAACACTCAGAAGTCATGAATAAGGAAGTGAGAGAGAAGTTCTTTGAATTGTTACAAAGGCTTCATGGGGGAGATAACGCTGTTAATCCAGATGATTTGGCCAAGCTAATAATCTTCCACTTTTGCCAAACAATATTCTTCATAAAGTCTGACGGTTCAAATTTGTCGTACAGATTCTTGGCCATGGTAGACAGCATAGAAGTTATCAACAGTATATGCTGGCCAAGGTTAATCTTGAAGTATGTCATGGAGAGCATCAAGAGGATTACAAGTAAAACTAAATGGGGGATTACTCCGATACATACTCCAAAATGGAAGGTTGCACAATATACTTCCTATATTCGTTTGCGGAACATAGTACCCTTGTGGAAATGAAGTCCATACCAATACGTAAATACCCAAGTTTTTATACATGGAATGGGTACAAAATCTCGGTCTTCCTCAAATGCGAATATCACATTAAAATGAGATCGAAACAAATATTCTAAGAATTGATTATAGCTGTTGGGAAAGAGGAAGGCCACCTAGAAGAGAATGCTGAACAAGAGATACCCCAAGAAGGTGGGGATGAGGATGCTGAACAAGAGAGACCCCAAGAAGGTGGGGATGAGGATGCTGAACAAAAAAGACCCCAAAATGAAGCCCAACAACCTGAAATGAACACCTCTGCGATGGAGGATTTGATACGGGAATTGGAGGAATTGCAAAAAAAGAAATCGCAGTTTATTACTGAGAATGAGAAACTCCATGAAAAGGTTCAAGAAATGGAGACACAAGGAACCCAACAACATGCAATGAACATTGTGATGGGGGGCAGTGCAGGAATTGGACTCATTGCGAAAAGAGTATTATCAGATTATTGCTGAGAATGAGAAGCTTCATGAAAAGGTTAAAGAGCTAGAGGCACAAGGTAAATTTTTTTCTTTTTTCAAAGATCTGATTTATAATTTCTCGTGTTAAAATCACAAAAAATATCCATTCTCCTTGTTAATATCACGGAGAATGGCCATTCCCCATAGTCTATTTAGGATAATGGTCATTCCCCATTGTAATATCATAAAGAATGGTCATTTTCCGTGTTAAAATCATGGAGAATAGCTATTCTCTGTCATCATATCACGTAGAATGGCCATTTTCCATGTTAGAATGCAGAAGAATGGTCATTCTCCTTGTTCAAATTACGGAGAATGGCCATTCCCCGGGTTAAGATCACGGAGAATGATCTTCTTTTTTTCCTTCTTTAAAAAAAAATATTGATTGATATCATACTTTTCATTGTTGTTTGTTTTATACCAGTTCAATCAACCGAGAAGATCAAAGAGGCAAATAAAATGCTCATTAATGAGAAAAGCAAGCTTCAGCAACAAGTTGAATTGTTGCATAATGAAGCCATGATAAATGATGTAAAGATCACTGATCTCAATGCCATGGCTGCAGCATTGCAGCTTGAGGAGACTCAACCAGCTACTGAACAACAAGCTGCTGAACATGCTGCTCCAAAAGAAGTCACAACAAGATCAACGGAGGGAAAGATGTTGAAAAGACCATCACCGGCAGTAGCCGATGAAGATTTTACTTCCATGGGGGAAGAATACAGTAGCAGCAGAGACTAATAAAAAGCGGAAGACAAATGCCGCTCCGAAACCAAAAGCACCAGCCAAAACCGGGGGACAAGGAAAAAATAAAAAGGCGAAATCAAAAGAATCTGCTAAACCCAAGATGGACCCCAAGACGGCTGACCTAGTGAGAAATAGAAAAATACTGAGGAAATGTGATGACCTGCAACTTTGGAGGGATGCGGATGAAGAGCTGAAGAAGCTTTACAGGAGCATCGTATTCCCAAGAAAGATGAGTCCAGAGTATGTATTCTGAACTCGACCAATCTCCGTCTAATTAATAAGGAAGAATGACCATCCTCCGTGACAGTTGGACGGAGAATGATCATTCTCCGTGTCTGTTAGACGGAGAATGATCATTCTCCGTGTCTTTTGGATGGCGAATGATCATTCTCCGTGTCAGTTGGACGACGAATGACTCTTTTTTTTTCTTCTTTTTTCCTTTTCCTTTCTAGTCTTTTTTTACAATTATATTCTGAGAATCTCTATTAAGTTAATGTAAACTAAATTTATGTGCAGTAATATTGTATACATGAATGACCCGAAAGAGGGAGAAAAGTGAGTTGTCGTCATCCTATTAGCAAAAGACATACAAGACATACTCAACTATGCAGACATGGAGGTTGGCATAATCAATGTAATAATAAAGAAGATGAAAGAAGTTCAAGACTTGAAAAGAAATTATATCCAGCCAAGTACACAGGATGCGCAATATAAGTGGTCTGCATTCATGTTGCCCAACACATTAGTAAGAATCAAAACTGAAAAAATCACTATTCATGTATACACCAATGAAAAATGACGTATAAACTTACTAATGATATTGTGTTTTGTTTTTGGGAAACAGAGAATCGTGGAGCTTGCCTTTGAAACCAATATAGCATCCGGCGTCGTTGAAAATTTTAAATAAGATGTAGAAGACTTCATCATGGGTTTAGAGGATGACATAGAGTGGCTATTCATTCCACTCTTTAATGAAGGCTCCAAATACTATACACTGCTCACATTCAACTTGAGCTCCGACGAATGGACAGACTACAACTCCTTGTGACAAAATACGTACAAAAAGGGCAAGGAGGACGGAGAATTAATGAAAAAGACCATAGAGCCTATCTTGAGAAGGAAAATTTTGACGATAAGGGAAAGAATCCCGACGATGATGGAGTATGAGAACACAAATCTGAAATGTTCTACATAATGCCCACAACAACTAGCACCTAGCTGCCTCTTGTACACGACATTTTATATGAAGTGCTTGATGAATCCTTCCTTCGAATTCCCAAGAGAAGAAGACAAGGTCATTCACTAGATGGTTACAAAGACGAGGTTGGAATGGGCTAAGAAGTTTCTTTCAAGTAAATCCCATGTAATAATGCCATAAGTACCAACCTAGCAATGATATTGTAAACAACAATGTAAATGGGCAAATAACTTCTTTCTATATCTTTTGTTTGTCTTTTATTCTTCTATCTGTGTCTTTTGTAACGTCTGCGCTGTCTTTTATAATAAAATTATTTTTGAATTACATTTATATTGTTTTATACATATCATTTTTTGAATGGACATTCCCCGTATAAATAGTACATAATGCTAACTAAATCAACGACGGTTCATTTGATTCCATTGGCTCTTTGTCGCTATCTTGCTTCCGTACTTTACATTAACAAAAATTGTGACCCGATTTTCTACAAACTCTACAAATTGTAGGCTTGTGGATAGTCTGACTTACTTTAGTCTGGCTTGATCTCCCTTGAGAAGGCCTTCATTTTGTTGATACAGGATTTGGCTCTTTAAAAGATTCATGCACTCCATGAATTGCATCAGCTACTATTTTTTCTTTTTCACCAATATCGGTCACCATTTTTTGCAACTTAATCAGCACAGATGACATCAACTCTGTTCCCTTCTCTTGAATTTTGCTTTATTTTTTCCAATAATACGTAAACAGATTAACTTGTTCATTAATACCACCATACCTTATGCTTTCAATACTGTCTGCGTGGATGAATCTCCTTTTTGTGCCAGGTCCGGAGAGATAACTCTCTTTGTAATCCTTGAGCCAACGAGTTTTTATCAAGTCCTTTGGAATATTTGCCAATTGCAATCTCTTCATTACTGAAAAAATATGCCTACAAGGAATTCCCTTGGTCTCCATCCATTAGCAGTCATAGTTTATGATGTTGTCGACACGATAAGATATAACCTTTCGGTTGATACTGTTTGGCGACAAATACTTTTGGATAGTGCAAACTTCTGCATCTCTTATGATGTGATGGTGGAGAACAGTATATTTATCAGAACGTGTGATTTTCGTCCTTACCTCTATAAATACTTTTTAGTGTAAATTGCTGCAAATTGATCTTATATTACGTCCATGCTAGTTCATTTCACAACTGGTGTTGAGAGTTTATTAATGACATGCTTACTCATCTGGCCGTAACGTAAGGCCGCCAAACCGTGGTCACAATGTTGAAGGGCCTTCCATAGTGGCAGCTTCTCATTCAAAAATGTTTTCAGAAATGGTTGATTCATATCTATTTGTTGCAGTAGAACCACCAATATAATTTTCACGTAGGAATGTATCCGCCCATCGCTTCCTCGTTCTGTACAATGCAGTGGTCCACTCATTGTTCTCTACATTATAATCCCTTAGCATCTGTTGTCAAAAATTTTCAAATTCTTCGACTGAATAGTACATGTTTAGAAAACATGGACAATAACTAAAATTTTAATATTGTAACAACAACATACTTCAAAGTAAAGTACCAAGTGTGAGATGTACCTTTTAATCAGAATACTCAATTCTTTTGCAAAACCATCTCGGTGTACATGTTTGGTTGAATTATTTAGGATATGCCATGAGCACATTCGATGAACTACGCTGGACATAAAATTCTCAATTACTTTATTCATGGATCTACAACCATCCGTGAGAACTGTCTCTAGTAATTTGCCATTCATACACTCTTGGAATTTTTGTAAAATCCAAGAATATGTCTCAGCAGACTCATTATGGATCAATGTAAACCCAAACACACAAGTCAATACATGATTGTTTGTACCCACTAGAACCACCAACAACATTTGACATCTATTTGTTTTATATGTAGAATCAAATGCTAGTGAATCTTCAAATAATTCGTAATCGAATCGACTTGCACCGTCACCCCAAAAGAGATGGGTCAATCTGGAATCTTCATTTACCTTGTACGCGTAGAAGAAATCTGGGTCAATGCCCTCCTTAGCTTGAAGAAATGTAAGTGTTGTCGTAGCATCAATATTGTCTAGTGCTCTACTATCTTTAGCTAAAGCATTGAATAAATATTTTTTCGTCCATCCAACCTTATCCCATCCACCATTTTTGGTGGACAAATAAATTTTAAACCTCTGAAGTCGTCATCCCGGATTGCTTCATAAGCTTAGCTTGTTCCAATTCTGCGGGTGATATCTTACGATAGGATCTCAAAAAAACTGTTTCAAAATCATTCGCCAGATTATAATTGTGATGTACTCAAATTTTTTTGACAACCCACAGATTTATAGAAATGGTGTACCCAATACGAAAAATTGCTTTACAACCACTTCTGCTTTTACTTCTTGGCTCACGAACCCTGTTAGGATCTTCAATGTATTTCTTATGTCTGAATCCCGCATTCGAACAACACCAACTACGGACCATCAGCATCCCAGATATGTTTTTCTTTACTTCATTCTTTCTAACACTGAAACCAACTGTTTTTGAATATATCCGGAAGAATATCTCTGCTTCTTTAATAGAGTTGAACTGTAAGCCAACAATATCTTCATCTAAGAGATCCCTTGGGTCTTTGTTAATGTTGACAGACTGCAATATGTTTCTCATCATCGCTCCATCAAAATCAAATGGAGATTTACCATCGTCCCTAAAAACAGAATTAAACAAAATAAGTATGAGAAATCAATGTAAAAATATAATGCATTTCTTAAATCCATTTGAAAGGGTGAAGCAAAATAACATTTCGTTGTTTGCGTTGATGTCATCGTCATTGTTATGATACATTTCTCCATTATTTTCTTCCTCTTGTTCTTTATCGTCTCCTAAGTTAACATCATCCAATCTTTGCTCATCATCCAAATCATCTGACACCGTTATTGAAGCAAAGCTTTCTTCATCAACTAATTCTTCCATATGTCTCTCAATTTTTCCATGTGACGTCGCCATTGAAGAAAACAGAGTGTGTTAGAAACCACAGAAGAAACGAAGGACAAGAAACAATACAAATAGAAAAAATGCTTGAGTGATCCTAAAAGCATGCATAATTTTAAAGAAACAACTTCCAACAACGCAACATTTTCATCTTCTGTGTACATGTTTTATTGAACACAACCTGCAAGACAGAACCCGAGAGAGAGAGAGAGAGTGAGAGAGAGAGAGAGAGAGAGAGAGAGAGAGAGGGAGATGGAATAAAGAGAATTAGGGAAATATTCCCGTGGGCGAACCAAAATGAAAAAATTGGGCGCTTGATTTAACATTTAAATTAGATTTAAATTCTCAACTTAAAAATAGTTAAAGTTAAAATTCAATTTTGATTTAAATGCTACGTTTACTACTGTGTAATTATTTTTAATGATATGGTATTAGTGAACACAACCTACAAGAGAGAACCCGAGAGAGAGAGAGAGAGAGAGAGAGAGAGAGAGAGAGAGAGAGAGGGAGATGAGATAAAGAGAATTAGAAAAATATTCTCACGGGCGAACCAAAATAAAAAAATTGGGCGCTTGATTTAACATTTAAATTAGATTTAAATTCACAACTTAAAAATAGTTAAAGTTAAAATTTATTTTTGATTTAATGCTACGTTTACTAGTGTGTAATTATTTTTATTGATACGGTATTAGTGAACACAACCTACGAGAGAGAACCCGAGAGAGAGAGAGAGAGAGAGAGAGTGAGAGAGTGAGAGAGAGAGGGAGAAGGGATAAAGAGAATTAGGGAAATATTCTCCTGGGCGAACCAAAATAAAAAAACGGGCGCTTGATTTAGCATTTAAATTAGATTTAAATTTACAACTTGAAAATAGTTAAAGTTAAAATTTAATTTTTGATTTAAAATTTGTAATATTATTGGAACTAGTATTAATATTAACACTACTATTATCGGACCATATTCTGTTCGACTGGTAGCCCATCGGTTCGGAACGATATAGTTCGATGCGGCCGGTTTGACCCATACCTGCAGAACCCCCAAATTCAATTAATCAAACCAACAAGTTTTTATTTCAATAACTTCTTTTTACTAATAATTACCATCATCACGTATCATTTTTTACATTACGCACGCGAAAGGATCGAGCTCGACTAGTTCTAGCGTACGAGTTTAGACGAACACTAACCGAGTCCGAGCAACGTGACATCAGCTAAGTTTCTAATACAGTGACATTACTGCTAATTTAAAATCTACAATATTATTCAAACTAATATTAATATTAAATTTTTTTATTTAACATTAAATTAGATTTAAATTCACAACTTAAAAATAGTTAAAGTTAAAATTCAGTTTTTGATTTAAAATTTATAATATTTTTGGAACTAGTATTAATATTAACACTACTGTTACCGAACCATATTCTGTTCGACTGGTAGCCCATCGGTTCGGAATGATATAGTTCGATGCGGACGATTTGACCCATACCTGCAGAACTCCCAAATTCAATTGATCAAATCAACAAGTTTTTATTTCAATAGCTTCTTTTACTAATAACTAACATCATCACGTATCATTTTTTATATTACACACGCGAAAGAATCGAGCTCGACTAGTTCTACCGTACGAGTTTAGATGAATACTAACCGAGCCCGAGCAACATGACATCAGCTAAGTTTCTAATACAGTAACATTACTGTTAATTTAAAATTACAATATTATTCAAACTAATATTAATATTAAAATTAAAATTAATTTTTCATTTAACATTTAAATTAGATTTAAATTCACAACTTAAAAATAGTTAAATTGAAAATTCAATTTTTTATTTAAAATTTACAATAATATGGGAACTAGTATTAATATTAAGAAAAAAACTTCCAAGTAGCATTTTCTTTGTTCGGTCACACCCCCTACAAGCGGGTTACACCCCTGAAACGAGCGGGTTAAATAGCCTTTTCCATTAAGAAAAGAACCCATCCGACTAGAGAGAAATAAATGAAAGAAGAAGAGTCGCAATTAAGAGGAGCAAGAGCAAGATCAACAGCAGCGGATAGGTCGTCATCCCTATGGAGATTCTCTCGATGATACTGGTACTGTCGGGGATGCTGGCGGATGAGGTCATGTGCAACGTGGCCCCAGTGTGCCGTTCGTGGTGGAAGGCGCTCAATGATCCCTACTATTGGTCCAACGTGGACTTGGAACAGTGGTGCCGGAGGATCCAGCAAACCGTAGATATTAGTTTGACCGTAAAGAAGCACGTGGCTCGTAGTACGGGAATTCTACTGTCCTTCTCCGTGTACAAGCTCGAGGAAGCAACCTTCTCTTTTGCATGTTATAGGCCTGTGCAAAATTTTAATTTTTCTTATTCTAATACTTTATTTTTTCTATTACAAAATTTTATATATACTTGGTTAATTTCTATAGATGTTTTTCCCTTTTTATAATACAGTAGAAAATTTCTAAGGGTGCTACGCATTCCGAAGTGCTACGTGAGTGATGAAACTTTCATGAGACACTTGGAGTTTCTCCGGTGCTGGAAGAACTCGACATTAGATACTGCCTCTATATCACGTCGACTGGAATATTTTCTGCCGGCAAGTATTGCCACCGTCTGGTCAAACTGAAGAGGAACATGTCCCTCCATATTTTATAGTCAGGAACAGATTCATGCTGAACACGTTCAACGAGGCAGAGGGAAAAGCCATGGCCGATTCGATGCCGCATCTTGAGCACCTAGAGATGGGCTCAGGCATGTTCAACGAAGACACACTACGATTTATCATATGCAACTGCAAGGGTCTTCGCATGCTCGACATAGGTGGGTGCTTTAACGTGCACCTTAACAACAAACTCAGGAAAAATTTGTGATTTAACACATACGTTTAAACGACCCTTTGATGATGTAATCCCAGGGGAACGTGGATACGAGATGTATAGTAATTTAGATCTCATCAATCAGTCCTGGGGTGAATGATTCTTCTGACATTAGCATGAATGCATGCATTTTTTTTTGTATTTTTCATATTTATATGATATCAGTATTTTATCCTCAATGCAATGGGTTATTAATGTTAAAGGTTATTAATGTTCTTAGTCTGGGTATCATCTGATCTATTGATATACTTCATTTTGGAGAAATTACAAAATTATCCAAATTAATGTTCTTATACCATGTGAAGACGAATTTTGTCGGTACAAATAGCCCTGATATTGACTGTATCAGTGATTAACATTACGAGTTCAATGAATACATTTGGAGTTCATTTCATCCATACAAAACCACTTTGGAAGTGGTTTTGTTCACCCACCAAAGTGGTTTTCACCTTTAATTTGACACGTGTCAATTTTTTAGTAGAGGGTAAACAAACACCCTAGTATTTGTGGGTGAACAAAAATAAACTCTTAACATTAATAAAACATCTAAGAGTAATCATATCCAAGAGATTTCGACGTTTCTCCACACAATGATGACATTTTACCTTCTTCAAGATGAATTTTTGCGGTGCAAATTTCACTCATATTTACGGTATTAGTGACATTCACCATAAATAATGGTGATAGACATTTATACAAGAAGAGTGGACAGAGTGAGATACAAAAAATTAGTTTCTTTTTCACAACCCTTTAAAATCTATTTATACAACCAACTAGCCAAACTATTCATCTTCACCAACCTTCAAAACCAATTTATATAGATTCAAAATCAAACTATACAACAAAACTATTTAAAATTCACAACCCTTCAGAACAGTCTCAAAATGGATAAGAGCAAAACCTACATTTGAGGATGGGTCAACATCCATAAGGAGATCCTAGCCATGGTTTTTGTATTAGTGGAGATGTCGTCTGAGGAGGTCGTCCTCTTGTCTTTCGTTTGTCGGTCGTGGTGGAAGGCGCTCTACTGTCCCTACTTCTGGTCGGACATCAAGTTGACCCAGTGGTGCCACCGGGTTAACCTAACCTCGAAAATTGACGAGGCGGTAAACAATCTAGTGGCACACAATGAGGGAAATCTAACCTCCCTCTCTGTTTACAAACTCGGCAAATAGGACTTCTCATTTACTTCCTCAAGGCCAGTACACAATATTTTTAATATATCTTGTTTCATAATTTATAAGTTGTTAATTTTGATTTTTTTTGTTTCCCTAGTTATACCACTATTTATAATACAGTGGAAAATTTTTAAGGGTCCAGCGAATGCCAATGAGCAACGTGAGTGATAAAATATTGGAGGAACATTTAGAGTTTTTTTTTCGGTTCTGACAGAAATCGACATCAGCTACTGCCTCCATATTACGTCCAAGGGCATTGAACTCCTCGGAAGTCGTTGCCAGCGTCTAGTTACGCTGAAGAGGAACATGCCACCTCCGTAGTTCATGATCATGAAGGGATTCAAGAAGGACACCTTCGACAAGTCAGAGGCCATGGCCGTGGCCTCTTCGATACCGCGTCTCGAGCACCTCGAGGTAAAGTTGGGCATGTTCGACGACAATGGACTGAGAGCTATCATGACAGAGTGCTTGGATCTTCGCGTACTCGACCTAAGAGGATGCTGGAATGTGCGGCTAGATGGGGACCTCAAGTACATACATGGTTTGGTAGATTTTGTAACGGATTCCTTCGAGGATCAGAACCCATGAAAGGAGGAGAATGATGATTCACTTGAACTAGGTGATAAACCGTAGTTGGATTACAAAATGTTATATGATTGTTCTGACTGTTAATATTAAATAATTCTTATTAATTGCAAGGCTATTTGTGTGCTAAATTATAAGACTATATAGGATTATGATTGAATCTAATATTTTTTAACAACATCATAAATGTTTAGGATACGAGCTAAATGTGTTAGCTAAGATCAAAAAATGTGTTTTTATATTTTTAACAAGGTTCTTGTATTATTATAGGCTGCAAAAGAAAAGGACTCAAAATTAGTTTAGATTAATCTACTCATATTTCTATGTGTATTAGAACAAATTAAATTTGATTATAATTAGAATTCTTAATTTTTTATAATATTAGGTTGTTAATTTGATTTGCATTACATTAAATCTTTACATAGATCGGACTCAAAATAATAAAGTAGGATTAATATTTTGTATATACTTGAACATTCACCGTCCTAAATGTACCATACTTTGTTAAAAGTACGGAGAATGGCCATTCTCCGTGTTAAAAGCATGGAGAATGGTAATTTTTCGTCCTAAATGTACCATACTTTGTTAAAAACATATAATAACACCCAAAAAATGATAACAATATAAAAATTCTACAGAACCCACACACCAGACTCGAACCTAGGCCTTCCATGTAAAAGCCAAACAACACAACCAATTAAGCTGGGACTTATATTTGATGAAAAATGAATGAGATACTTGAACATTTCCCGTTCTAAATATACCATACTTTCCTAAAAGCTC
This sequence comes from Iris pallida, assembly GCA_029216955.1. Classification (NCBI taxonomy): domain Eukaryota; kingdom Viridiplantae; phylum Streptophyta; class Magnoliopsida; order Asparagales; family Iridaceae; genus Iris; species Iris pallida. Next base: position 1,388,798 of record JANAVB010044419.1, read on the forward strand.
GGAGAGTGGCCATTCTCCATGATAAAAGCACGAAGAATGGCCATTCCCCGTCCTAATGTACCATACTTTGTTAAAAGCATATAATAACATCCAAAAAATGATAACAATATAAAAATTCTACAGAACCCACACACCAGATTCGAACCTAGACCTTACATGTAAAAGACAAACAGCACAACCAACTAAGCTAGGAGTTACATTTGATGAAAAACGAATGAGATATTTGAACATTCCCCGTCCTAAATATACCATACCTTGTTAAAAGCACGAAGAATGGCCATTCTCTGTGTTAAAAGCACGGAGAATGGCCATTCCCCGTCCTAAATGTTCCATACTTTGTTAAAATTATATAATAACACCCAAAAAATGATATAATAGAAAAATTCTACAGAACCCACACAAAAGACTCGAACCTAGACCTTCCATGTAAAAGCCAAACAGTACAACCAACTAAACTAGTACTTACATTTGATGAAAAATGGTAGTACTCGGTATTTATTTAAGTCAAATTGAATACCCCAATGTTTCCTAATTAGGAATATGAAGAGTCGGTTAGGGAAACGTGTATATATGACTACTTGTATCCCTATTCATATGGTAGGTTGCACATTAAACATGGCTCCAAAAAATCTCTAGGTTGGGAACTGTAGTGTCCCGTCCCGCTTAGTCAATCGGAGGAATCGGAACGCCGACGGCGTTCGGACTTAGCCTTACAACGGTGACTCAAAGGCCCGCTCGGTCGAGACGACTCCTCACTCAGGTGGGGTAGTTTCGGTGAACTCGCCTTATCTTAGCCTCCACATAATAAATATCATATTTTCAACTTGCACAAGTAGGCTTGATAATAAAAGAGACGAATCCACATAACTAAGAAAATAATCTCGACGGGTCGAATTGAGTTAGAATATTGAAAGATCCAACGGTCGGCTTAGAGTTGGTGCACGGCGTGCTTTGAAAATGACACTCGATCCTTCGTTCCGTGGCTTGGAATAAGAAAAAGTTGGCCTTCGCCACAAGCTAAGGGTTAGCCTAAGTCATAGGCGTCACCCGCATAAATGTTTCATAAAGCATGTACGGTCCTATCGTCCAAGGCTTGACGCAGTCCTTGCTCGTCAAGTTGTTGCACGATTAAGTTAGGCTGAGTTATGATAGGCTATCAGACTTTTCTAAGCACTGTCCCATGTTTTCTACGGTTGTCGAAATTACTTGGTTCCACGACCGTAAGGCCCGTTGTATAGGTATGTCTTGGACGGTAGTATCATCCAGTACAATAATTGGTGTAAGGCAGGATGTTACGGACTTTGTGTTTCTAAGGCACGGGACACGGTTGATTCATTTGGAGTTTGGAAATAAGGGCTTTCGAATAGTCGTTTCTGAGTTGAATGTAATGATAGGGCAAGAAAGAAGAAGGTTCGCGACCATGGGTCGTCGAGGCTGTCTCAGATGTGAGAAGTATTGAACTTGGCCCTGAAAGAGATGGTAACACTAGAAGTAGAATGACCGTGTGACACATCACTTCGAGTCGAGTCTTGCATGGTCATTGGACAACTTGTACAAGGGAGATAATGTTTCTCGAACGGCGACCCAGGCGGCCAATGTGACTATTTCGATAGAGACATGATTAGCAGTGTTGGATGACCGCACGGATTAGGTGGGGACTTACATCGAATGTAGTGCCCCGTCCCGCTCAGTCAATTAGAGGAATCAAAATGCCGACGGCGTTCGGACTTAGCCTCTTAACGGCTTGCTCGAAGACTCGCTCGGTCGAGGCGACTCTTCGCTCAGGTGGGCTAGTTTCGATGAACTTGCCTCATCTTAGCCTTTATATAATAACTCGCATGTTTTCAACTTGCACAAGTCAGGCTTGATAATAAAAGAGACGCATCCACATAGCTAAGAGAATAATCCCGACGGGTCGAAAACATGGAAAATGGTCCCACGGTCTACTTAGAAGTTTGCTCAGCATGCTTTTAAATTGACACTCGATCCTTCGTCCCATGTCTGGGGAGAAGAAAGTTGGCCTAAGTTGCCACAATGCTCGAATTAGCCTAAGTCATAGGCGTTTCCCGCATGAATGCTTGATAAAGCAAGCACGGTCCCGTCGTCCAAGGCTTGGCATAGCCTTCGTATGTCCCATGGGTTAAGTCGTATTTTACGGCTTGTGGCTTAAGTATAGGCACCCAAGAACTTGGTTGTTCAAGTCGAACGCGTGCACGACACGTTCTCTCGATGCAAAGCTTGGCGTAGCCTTTGCTCGTCAAGTCGTTGACCGAATAAGTTAGACAAGAGTTGTGCTGGGCTATCGAAGTCATAGCAAGCACTGTCCCCTGTTTCCTACTGTTACCAAGTCACATAGTCCCACGAGAACAAGGCTCGTTATATAAAGTATATGACTTGAACGATAGCGTCGCCTGGAGAACAAGGTCTGTCTAAGGCACGAGCCACGGTTGGTTTAGTAAAAAGCAAGCCACGGACAAAGGAAGTCCACGTGGCTAATTATCACCGAGATTGTTTGCAAAAATAAAAAGTTTATAACAAACTTTAAAAGAATCGTACAAAGTACAACGAATTCTGGGGAAGTTGTTTGCAAAAACAAAAAGTTTATAACAAACTTTAAAAGACGCTACAAGTGATCGTCTTCTGATCAGATTCCTAAAGTTGTACTTTCCCAGAATTCATTGTACTTTGTACGATTCTTTTAAAGTTTGTTATAAACTTTTTGTTTTTGCAAACAGAGATCGGTCCCGCTACATGGGAGTCTCGATAAGTCTCGTACACGAGATCGATCCCGCTACTTGGGAGTCTCGATAAGTCTCGTACACGAGATCGGTCCCGCTACTTGGGAGTCTCGATAGGTCTCGTACACGAGATCGGTCCCGCTACTTAGGAGTCTCGATAAGTCTCGATGAGAAATCATGCGAGATCGGTCCCGCTACTTGGGAGTCTCGATAGAAAGTTGGAAAGCATGGTCATGATTAAGGAAGGACTTGATAGATCGAGTTGAGTCTTGCATGGTCATTGGACAACTTGCGCGCAAGGGCAAAATTCCTCGAGCGATCCCGGGACGCCGGGTTCGTATCGGCCTAGGAGGAATTACAGATATTGTATGGCCTTCGTCGACGGTACTACTCGATTGAAGTGAACCGTTACAATATAGGCTGCAGGTCATTCGGTGGGAGCTCGTACCTCGCCACGCGAATGGTCACCGTATGCAAAAGATCCAGGATAGCTTGATATTGCTAGTGACCACTCATATAGATGTGTCGGCAAGAGCGGCTATCCGCCTGTATGCCCTTGGATTGCGTCGAGTACTAGCAGGTTACGAGTTGGGTTAACAAGTTACGCTTATAGCCTAACCTTGAGTCGGTATGGGTTAGGGTGTGTACGGTTGCATCACCAATCTAGAGCCTAAGAGTTGGAAATAGCAAGGATACGTGCTTCGGCATGAATGTGGCGTCATCTCGAGTTAAGTTAGGAAGGGCAGTAAGGCGAGTTGGTTAAGTCTGGTGACCCTTGGGAGGCACGACCTCGATCTTAAGGCATGAGCAAGTATATTGGCACGACCAGCACGAGTCATCCCCTTAACGTCATTGGCACGAGAATGATCTTGAGGCACATGGAACAAGTGAATGTCTTGGCACGGTCGAGTTGTATAAGTTTCTACTCGACGAGGGACTGCCTCAAATATATGGAAATCACGAATAGAGTATAACACGAACCCGTCGTTGCGTTGCCAAGTATAGGCCAAGACATCTTTGTCCTAAAATCGATCCTAAGACAAGACTAGAAAGACAATCAAAAGGGATTAAGCTTCACAAAGTAAATCAACGTGTCGGTTTTTTATGGGTGGGCGAGGAGCTCACTCCACCAGTACAGTTGAGTACTGACACCCACACAGTTTTCATGTGCAGGTACAGGTAGAAGCTCGTAGTGTGGAGCTCGATTGGATGCGTCGAGGCACAGAGTTTCTTGGCGATTTAAAGCATACAGCCGTATGGAGTCAAGTCTTATACGGGACATAATGTATGGACATCGCCATCCTGCAGAATCTGCACTCGTCGCCTTGAAGCATGGTATCGAGAGATGAGAGAGAGCAGAGTGACTTGTAAAATGAGAGAAAAGTGAGCTTGAGAGACTTGTAATCAGGGACTTGCGACCCATTGTAATCTTATTGTTTAGTATCAATAAAGAGTACTTTTGAATAACTTGTGTGTTGCTTCTAAATTTTTGTCGCATGTTTCAATATTTCTGCTTGGGACTTCTGTGCAACGACCCCGTCGCAGCCGCTGTAATCGGCCGTTATGAAACTGCCATGCACGAGCGCAATCTAGGCTCGTGCGGTATCACGTCTTAGCGAGGACGATCGCTCATACGGGAGCGGGACGTGACATAATGGTATCAGAGCACGGCTTTACGTCCTTGGACTTCAAGTCAAATCTCTCAGTTTTGAAAGCTCGTTCATGGAAAAAGAAGTGTGCGCTCTTTCTCAAATGTCCCACAGCATATCCATACAATAAGTCTAAATATTTTCAAAATCTCGTACGAGTGTTCAATCGAACGCATCGATAGGCGATGGCCTTTGTGATGAACGGTGTCAAACTTGACTTGATAGAAAACACATGATAAAGTTAGCAAGTTGTGTGCGTGACTAAATAGTCCTACGTCGACATTAGCAAATGAGTGTGCAAAATCAGATTATAGTCCGTACAGGATGGCTATGCACACGGCCTTTTGGCTAAGCTGTGCCGCGTGTCGCACACCTAGACTTTATGGTGCAAACGATTGCGAGCGATATTAAGTACCGCTCGGTCGGGAACGGAGATATACTTAGAGTGTATATCGATAGAAACGCTATCGAACTAATGCTTAGGCGTACACGGAAGATTGGTTTAGATTTTGAGGAATAGTGCAAACGACTTAGTGCGTCGAGACGACGTGAGCGATTACGCTAGAGATTCGTCGAATGAATCTGAAAGATTTTTTTATGGATAATGCGAACGTGATTGTGGACTAAATCGGATGGCTCAAATCCTGAATGGTTTATGGTTCGTCTTGGAAATCCTTCGAGCAAAAATTGAGGATTATGAGTAACAACGAATATGTCGGCAAGGCGATGCGATCGTGCAAAGCCTTAGAATGTGTCATGCTTAGTTGGTCGTGACTTCGGGATTTGAATGGGCAACGCGAGTTAGAAAAACGATTTGGAACGATGAATAAAAGTGAATGTCTTGATCGAAGAAGCCTAGAGGATCGCACTTGTGATTTCATATTTGGTCAAATAGAATTGTGGTATATCCAATTCGGACAATAGTATCAGTTGCACGACTCTGAGTTCATTACAAAGGAAGATTGTCAGGTTATGTACACCATCGATGGCATTGAGGTATATCAAAATATCGATGTGGGATAACTCGGAGGTACTCTGATTTGAGGAACGATGATCGTGTAAAATGTCATTGTTCCGATGGATACTATACTTGGGATGTTGAAATGTGTCGAAGAAAAGATATATTTGGCTCGAGGATTTTCTAGTTGAACGAATGACGGTCAGACTATCGAACTGAGACCTTGGCTTGGATGAAAATAAAATGTTTGGATTGCTTCGTCGATGACCACAACGTTGACGTTCTTGTCTTATGCGAGCACAACTCTAGCCTCGCAAATGCGTCACGCCTGATTAGGACGATCACTCCGTGTGAGCGCTGGTATGGTGATTCATACAGCAGGGGTGATCGAACTTGCATGGCGTGGCAAATTGATTGCTTCGACTTATGGTTTGACGCAAAGGTGGTGGACTCAAGAATGACTCAGTGTGCTTGACGATTGAACTTGAGGATTGAGTAGGGTCCAATCTGCGTATCGAGAATGAATTAGTCTAGACTCAAGCAAGAGTTACGCTCCAATGAGGACGATTATCCTGCGAGAACATGGCATGGTGATTCATGTCCAACGTAGATAATCGAACTTGTGTGAGATTGGGGCGGGACAAATTGTTATGCTAGACGATCTCATGATTGAATACATGAATTGGTTAGAATGGACATGTGAATCATGTCGACATGTTGGAAGAAATAGACTATACAAATTGGTGATTTGAACGGGTTCGAATCTGCACAACGATTGTCTTGATACGAATTAGGTGATCGTGCTCGATGTTTAGAAATTTGAGTGATGCGAGCTTGGGTAAAAACCCCATATTATTAAACTTGGTTTGACCCTAGAATTGGGGTCAGTATTGGTATTATTGTTGGAGATCTATGATTCCAATCCTGACATTGACTTTAGCCTTGAGAAATGGCATAGCGGTTAGACGAGATGCCATGTTTCAAGAGTTAACAATCGAAAGATTGATCTTAAGGATTGGTATGGATGGATAGAGTGAATCAAGAATATAGGAATACCCCTCACGAGATTCGGCTGACATGCATATATTTCAGGGACGCCTGAATATGTGCACGATGCGACTCGAGTAAGAATGACGAATTCTCAATCATGCGGCTTGGCTGAAAAGCATGTATTTTGGGGATGCCTGGAATGCGCGCTCGATCCAACAAAGTGATACGTTGAATTCAAGTAAGACTTGAGGAATAGAAAAGGGTCGAGGATTTTGAAATCATGTTAAAGAAAAAGATTGATAATAGTACAAGCATGGCTTGGAATCGAAGAAACGCGTAGGCGGAGTGTGTACGAGAGTCCTTGGATCAAGGTGGTCCATAAGTAAGTACTCAGTTAGTTTCGAGGATGAAACTTTTTCTGAGTGGTGTATGATGTAGTGTCCCGTCCCGTTCAGTCAATCGAAGGAATCAAAATGCCAACGGTGTTCGAACTTAGCCTCGTAACGGCTTGCTCGAAGACTCGCTCGGTCGAGGCGACTCCTCGCTCAGGTGGGATAGTTTCGATGAACTTGCCTCATCTTAGCCTTCATATAATAACTCGCATGTTTTCAACTTGTACAAGTTAGGCTTGATAATAAAAGAGACGCATCCACATAGCTAAGGGAATAATTCCGACGAGTAGAAATATCTTAGAACATGAAAAATGGTCCAACGCTTTGCTTAGAAGTTTGCTCAGCGTATTTTTAAAATGACACTCGATCCTTCGTCCCGTGCCTGAGAAGAAAGAAGTTGTCTTAAGTTGCTAAGTTGCCACAACGCTCAAATTAGCCTAAGTCATAGGCGTCGTCCGCATGAATGCTTGATAAAGCAAGCACAGTCTCGTCGTCCAAGGTTTGGCATAGCCTTCGTATGTCCCATAGGTTAAGTCATATTGCACTGCTTGTGGCTTAAGTCTAGGCACCCAAGAACTTGGTTGTTCAAGTCGAACGCGTGTACGGCACGTTCTCTCGATGCAAAGCTTGGCGTAGCCTTTGCTCGTCAAGTCGTTGGCCGAATAAGTTAGACAAAAGTTGTGCTGGGCTATCGAAGTCATAGCAAGCACTGTCCCCTATTTTCTGCAGTTGCCAAGTCACATAGTCCTACGAGAATAAGGCTCGTCATATAAAGTATATGACTTGAGCGATAGCGTCGCCTTGAGAACAAGGTCTGTCTAAGGCACGACCACGATCGGTTTAGTGAAAAACATACCACGGATAAAGGAAGTCCACGCGACTAGTTGTCGCCGAGATTGGTCCCCCTACTTGGGAGTCTCGATAAGTCTCGTACATGAGATCGGTCCCGCTACTTGGGAGTCTCGATAAGTCTCGTACATGAGATCGGTCCCGCTACTTGGGAGTCTCGATAAGTCTCGTACACGAGATCGGTCCCGCTACTTGGGAGTCTCGATAAGTCTTGTACACAAGATCGGTCCCGCTACTTGGGAGTCTCGATAAGTCTCGTACACGAGATCGGTCCCGCTACTTGGGAGTCTAGATAAGTCTCGGCAAGTAATCATGCAAGATCGGTCCCGCTACTTGGGAGTCTCGATAGAAAGTTGGAAAGCATGGTCATAATTAAGGAAGGACTTGATAGATCGAGTTGAATCTTGCATGGTCATTGGACAACTTGTGCACAAGGGCAAAATTCCTCGAGCGATCCAGGGGCGCCGGGTTCGTGTCTGCCTAGGAGGAATTACAGATATTGTACGGCCTTCATCGACGGTACTACTCGATTGAAGTGAACATTACAATATAGGCTGTGGGTCATTCGGTGGGACCTCGTACCTCGTCACGCAAATGATCACCGTATACAAAAGATCCAGGATAGCTTGACATTGCTAGTGACCACTCATATAGATGTGTCGGCAAGAGCGGCTATCCGCGTGTATGCCTTTGGATTACGTCGAGTACTAACAGGTTACGATTTGGGTTAACAAGTTAAGCTTATAGCAACCACTAACCTTGTGTCGGCATGGGTTAGGGTGTGCACGGTTGCATCACCAATCTAGAGCCTAAGAGTTGGTTATAGCAAGGATACGTGCTTCGACATGAATGTGGTGTCATCTCGAGTTAGTCAGGAAGGGCCGTAAGGCAAGTTGGTTAAGTCTGGTGACCCTTGGGAGGCACGGCCTCGATCTTAAGGCATGAGCAAGTATATTGGAACGACCAGCACAAGTTGTCCCCTTAACATCATTAGCACGAAAATGATCTAGAGGCACATGGAACAAGTGAATGTCTTGGCCCGATCGAGTTGCATAAGTTTCTACTCGACGAGGCACTGCCTCGAATATATAGAAATCACGAATAGATTATAGCACGCCCCTGTAGTTGCGTTGCCAAGTATAGGCCAAGACGTCTTTGTCCTAAAATTGATCCTAAGGCAAAACTGGAAAGACAATCAAAAGGGATTAAGCTGCACAAAATAAATTAACGTGTCGGTTTTGTATGGATGGGCGAGGACCCCACTCGACCAGTACAGTTGAGTACTGATACCCACACAGTTTTCATGTACAGGCACAGGTAGAAGCTCGTGGTGCGGAGCTTGCTTGGATGCGTCGAGGCACGGAGTTCCTTGGCGATTCGAAGCGTGCGGCCGTATGGAGTCAAGACTTATACGGGACATACTGTATGGATATCGCCATCCTGCAGAATCTGCACTCGTCGCCTTGAAGCATGGTATCGAGAGATGAGAGAGAGCGGAGTGACTTGTAAAATGAGAGAAAAGTGAGCTTGAGAGACTTGTAATCAGGACCTTGCACCCCATTGTAATCTTATTGTTCAATATCAATAAAGAGCATTTTTGAATAACTTGTGTGTTGCTTCTAAATTTTTGCTGTATGTTTCAATATTTTTGCTTGGGACCTCTGTGCGATGACCCTGTCGCAGCCGCTGTAATCGACCGTTATGAAACTGCCTTGCACGAACGCAATCTAGGCTCGTACGGCATCACGCCTTAGCAAGGACGATCGCTTCTATAGGAATGGGGCGTGATAGCGGAGTTCGCTACTCGCGCTCGCAAGGGGCATCCGCCTAACAAAGCTATGGAAGTCCAGGCTAGCGTTGGGCGCTAGTGACTAGTTCATATAGATGAGTCGGCATGGATGGCGATCCGCGTGTATGCCTTTGGATTGAGTCGAGTATTGTGTGCACTATATCAATGAGTCGAGTCTAATACGTGCACGATCGAAAGACAATGTTTGGACCCTAAATTTGGCTGTAACGTAGACACCGTACTTCGGCACGAGATGTAGCGTCAAGTCTTAAGTTGTCGACATATAAGTTGTATAAGTTAGATTTGAGTCATCTTGTGTTTAAGTCAGAAAATACCGTAAGGAAAAGTCGGTCGAGTAACACTTAGTCCACAAGTCTTAATTGGGTCAGTTGGTGATTAAAGTAGCAAGGGCCACGAGACGACAATATAGTCAAGTCATACTGAGTTTACGAGGCACGACAGAATGGACTTGTAGCACGGTCACGTAGAAATTGGATACTATCGTTTAGTTGTGTCTCTGATTATGTGCTGAAAGACAAGCACGACATGATAGGTTAACGTTGTTGGTACGAGAAGGGTCTAAAGGCAAAGTATGTATTGGCATTATTGTTGCAAGCACGGGATGGTCTAGAGACACAAAATAGGCCAAGACGTCTGTCCTAAAATTAATCCTAAGGCAAGAGTAGAAAGACAATCATAAAGGGAATATGTTACACAAAAGTAAATGAACGTGTTGGTTAAATATATATATATATATATATATATCGAGAGAGAGAGAGAAAATAGAGAGGAAGAATAAGGGAGGTGAGGTGCCACCTCACGGCGAGGTGGCTATGTGTCACCCCCCATGCTATCATCACGCACTTGCACATTTTTTGAAATATGATGATAGCATGGGGGTGACACATAGCCACCACCCTTAAGGTGGCACCTTACCTCCCTTATTATATATATATATAAGATGGTTCGAGATAGATACATATGTCTCTGCTCCTCCTTCCAGATTGCTCTCCCCTGCGGGAGCTTCCCCCCTCCCCCCCGCCGCTAGCCGGCGGCCGGAGGCGCTCTCCTTCCCTTCCTCCTTTCCTCAGCCCCCATGGCTCTCACCCTGACCTCCTCACGTTCTCCGGCCAGATCTCTTCGTCGTCCTCCCTTCGCGGCCTACCTGTTCCCTGCCTCCGCTCTATGTCCTCCACCGTCCGCCCACCCATCCCACCTACCCCCTCACCACCCACCTCCTCCTTCATCCTTCCCCACCCATCCCACCCCCTCCTCACCATCCACCTCCTTCTTCAACCTCCCCCACCCTCCTGCAGTCGAACCCTCTCCTCCGGCGGCCTAGCGCGGTCCTCAGCCCCTATATCCCGCAGGAGCCCCTATCCCCTCCACCGACCTCGAGGCCGTCCATCCTCCTTCGAGGTTCAAGCGTGGGTGCTCCGGCCTCCGCATCGGAGTTGCTTGCTAGGATGTCGGTTTTCTACACTCATCAATTTTTGAATTTCAAACCCCCGCCCACAGTCCTCGCCTCGAGCCCTGTGCTCTATGAGGGAGGAGCTGATATGGGCGCATAGCCCATCTCCTCCTTGGGCGCATGGACGCCTCCCCCTCGGTTGGGCGTATGGCCCCCTTCCTTCCAGCTTGGCGTATGGCCCCCCTCGGTTTCTGGCGCTGGGCCTCTTCCTTCGGAGACGGGCGTATGGCCCCTTTCTCTTGACATGGGCGCATAGCCCCAGCCTCCGGTTATGGGCACATGGCCGACTCCTCCAGCCGTGGGCTAATGGCCCACTCCCCCTGCCGTGGGCACATGGCCCCTTCTTCCGGGTTTGGACTCCGCTTTGAAGCCCCCGCTGCCTCCTCGTGCTGGGCTTTCGATCGTCTCTGTGGCCGCGGGGCCCTTAGGCGCGTTTCCAGTCCCGTCGTCGTGTGTTGGCCCCTCGGGCACATTACCCTCCCCTCCCTTTGTTTGCAAAAACAAAATTCTTTATTTCACAAACTTTAAAGAATAATACAAGAGTACAATGAATTCTGGGAAAGTACAACTTTAAGAATCTGATCAGAAGACGATCACTTTATCCCTTAGACTATGTGAACTTTGAAGACAATAGCCTCAGAAGAATGCAACAGCACTTGGACAAGAACTCCTGATCTCTGATGGTCTAAAAAATGACCCCTCCTTAATGAAGAACTTGAAACTCTATTTATAAAGTTCTAGAAATAACTATTTTGTAGTTATTTTGGATTGCACACAATGAACTGCGCCAGTGATAGACTGCGCAGGCTATAAACTGTGCTGGCCTTTGGGTAGTTGCTCGATCGTGGGCTAACTGTATTTAGATGCGTGGCATTGTCTGATTAAAATGTGCTTGGTCGTATACAGGCGGTTGCCACGTGGCGAGCAATTGATGGCATGTAAGCCACGTAATAAGTGTCAGTTATCTTCAAAAAGCTTGATGGATCGCGCTGCAACAGAGTTGGGATTGAATAGTGCTAGCTTCAGACTGCGCTCAGCTCTGGTCAATAGATCGTGTTGGGATTTTGACAGCTGGACCGTGCTGGGATTTGGACAGCTGTCCTAGAGTGCGGCGCGGCACGAGAAACGAGCAGACTCCTCGCTTCCCGGGCTGTCAGGCTGTCAGTAGAATTGATTTTCTTGTCAGGTAATAATGGCTTTGCCACGTCAGCATTGACGCGCTCAGGCAGTGGCGCAGTTCAGTCTAGCGCGGTTAATTTTTGGCGCTGTTTATGTTAGCGCTGTTCATTTGATGGGTGCGCAGTTTGGACTTCTGTGCACTATTTGATGGGTGCAACTTGATTTTTAGGACTTACAAGACCCCCTTCAAAGTTTTCAAAATTTGAAAATATTTCAAAGTTTCGAAATACTTTGAATTTCAAATTTGAAATCAAGTTGCGTTTAGACCTGCACGTTTTAAAGAATTAGTTCTGATTTTCTCCGCACAATCGGAGGTGACTATTGGGTTCCTGTGAGATACTATAAATAGTTTCCTCCTTCGTTCTTTTAAGTTTTACTTGCTTTTGAATCTCTGAAAGAAAAACTCCTTCGAGCATTTGAGCATTTGTGATTCTCCTATTCCAACTTCTTCTTCCTCCTCTCGTCGTCGACACCCATGGCGCCTAAACGATCGACCGCTGAGAAGGGTAAAGGTCATGCCGAACCTTCAACTCGTGCTGTACCGCGAGTGTCTCGTCATGAGACAGGCCACCCCGCTCTTCAAGGTGAAGATGGTCAATGATTGAAACCCTTTTTAGGGTTTTTGATGATTTTGAACCTTCATGCCTCTGTTTTTTTAGAGATTGATGGTATTTTCAACCACTTGTGCCACCCTGTTTTGGGTTTTGGCTGCATATACAATAGTTTTCATTTTTATAAAAACTGTGTCTTGGCTCTAATTGTGTAATCGGTTGGAGAGCGCTGAGAGTGTTTAGTGCAATCTGTCGATTTGTGCACCAAGACGTCGCTGGCACAATCTGATGTTTTGCGCAACTAGGCTGTGCTGGCGCAATTGGATATATTGTGCACGCAGCGCAATCAGATGAATTGTGTATGTAATTTATTTAAAAACTTTAATTTCTTTTGCACATACTGATGTTTGTCTCTTCATCAATACAGTTAACCTCAGAGAAGACCCAAACTATAAAGTTCTTGCCGGAACTCTGTCCAAGTCAGAGTTCAAGGAAGATCTTTCGCATGTCTTCTTTTCTCAGTACGCTTTGCCATCATCTCGACAGGCTATCTTGATTGCACAAGATAATGAGACTTTATTATGTCTGATAAACGGGCAACCTCTACAGACTGCTGATACTGTCACACACAAAAAACCCCTATTTTTGTTCGGTGAAGCTTTTGATAAGAATTCACAGCCGAGGCCTCGTATGGAGGAGAGAATCTTCCAAAGAGGCGAGAAAATAATATATCTGACAGAGATCTCAAGATGTCTTCCTCTGTCCAGATACGCTTTTGCGAGCTATCCCAGAAAGATAGAGTGGGACATAACTCCACTGCAACAGGCCCGAGTGGGCAACATCTATGTCAAGAAAGGGCCAGAAAATAAAGATGTATTCTACAGCTCTTCTAAACGACATTGTTCTTTGCTCCGAGGACTAAAACTCGGTTGCATCCCACCGGAGGATTCTTCTCTGTTGTTGCCAGTGAGGACCCCAATATTCGCAAATAAGTTTGCAAAAGTGGAAGGGAGATATCCAGACAATGACCTGCGGTTGACAGGTCTTGTTAACCCAGAGAATAAAAGATGGAGTTGCGTAGCCAATTAGATATTGGTCCAGTTTGAGAGTCAGCTCAGAGATATTGATCTGTATCATGCATTGTACGCCACTATCTACGGGTTTCCCCCTGATCTACATTTGTTTCTTGCGTTGGCGGAAAGATATAATTACAGAACCAGGACCTTCATGACGTCGCACGGGGAAATCGGCTTAGCCTTGCATGAGATGAAACACATCTCTAATCTGTCGATAGGGAATATTCCATACGAAGAGTTCGTCCCGACGATTGATGAATTGGACAATCTACGCAAGAAAAATGCCGACATGGTAGATGTCTTCTAAGAGCTATTATGCCATTATAAGATTTGTTCTTTGTATTACAAGAGTAGCACGGCCGGCACTTGCTATTCAACCAAGTGGTTGCCGTATCTTTTTCTTAACCACATTATTGAGAAGAAAGCTAAGGAATACGAGAACTGCAACCCCAACTTCTTCAAACCGATTAGCAATAGCGAGGTGATAGAGTTGATGGAGATGTACGATACGATGGACATCAAGATCGAAGATGATCTTCGGTACCCTCCTTTCAAGCAAGGAGACATCATCGAGAGCTATATGAGGATGGGTTACAGGCCCATGTCGAAGGAAGTCCAACTGGCAGGTTTTCTTACTCTCTGGCTTTGACGATATATTGTTCCCGGGGCCAGTGCAGTTGAACGCTTCTATCGCGGTGTATTGTTTGCTGCCGTGCGTCTGGTTTTTGGCTATCGGATAGATTTGTTATCAGCAATGACGTGCAAGATGAACGCCGGACTCCGTCTCTTTATTGACTCAATGATCCGAGGAAAAGGCGAGAAGGGACATTTCCCCCGACTAAAACTGCCGTATACGTATTTATTTGAATGGCTGCTTCTACACCATCCTTCTCTAATGAACCCTGCCATGGGGGTGGTAAGCGGCAGTTTCTTAAGAAGATGCTCCGGATGCAAGTGGGTTTATACCACTTTGAAAGACTGCTGGCGAGTTTTGAATCTTGGCAAAGGATGAAACTTTTACTGTGTTCCCCCTCAAGCTGGTTATGAATATGTATCGACGAACCTCATCGACTTGGTGAGAGTGCCACCCTTGGGCCGTACAACCTTTGACTGGCTGATAATGATTCGGCTATCACATCTGGTGTATCAGTTCGAAGACGAGTGTTATCTTGAACCCTATCTTCCAAGTCGTTTTGTACGTCAATTCGGCTATGACCACTTCCATGTGGGCAATGCCATAACATGCTTACAGGGAAAAGGTTACCTGATTGATGGAGCCCGGGCTTGGGCCTATTACAACGCCCGGGATACCAAGACAACATTCTTTATGCCCACAAAGAACGACCGAGGCCCGCGCATGCTGTACACTTACTCAATCTTCTATACGTCAGCAAATACTTTTGCTGAGAATTTTAATTTGACGGACAGCTTTGCGACGGTGACACATTTTAGGAAAGGGACACCCATTCTGCTACCTCCCAGAAATGATGAAGAACACGAACCTGCTGATGCGCCTTTGAAAGCTTCGAGGGAGGCCAATTTCCCTGAAGAAGTCAATGAACCGCTACGGGTTTCTTTAAAGATTGCAAAATCTCTGATCAAGGAGAAAAAAAGGTATAAGAACCATCTTCTCCTGTCTCCAAGAAGAAAACTGCCATAGACTCTTCAGAAAGGGTCACTACTCGATCACAGTCTCGACAACAGGCTGAGTCAGCTCATAGAGAGGAAGCGACGACCCCCACCTCAATCCAAAGACAGACACAAGCTGTAGACGTAGAGAGTCCTAAAGAACCTCTACGTAGGAAGAAAATAGCCTTCAGAAAGAAAGCAAATACTCCCCTAAGACCCATCCATACATCGGCCCTTGTTAGTGCTGCCGCTGGGGTTATGATGTCTTCTCTTACACCTCCTCCTGAGCCTGGGCAGGTGATAGATACACGAGAAGGAGCTGCAATCGCA
The DNA here is from genome assembly GCA_029216955.1 of Iris pallida. Classification (NCBI taxonomy): domain Eukaryota; kingdom Viridiplantae; phylum Streptophyta; class Magnoliopsida; order Asparagales; family Iridaceae; genus Iris; species Iris pallida. The sequence goes on from JANAVB010044419.1 coordinate 1,404,399, forward strand.
GAAATAAGGGATAAGGCCACCGAAACAAGAGGAGAGACTACAGCGACAAGAGATGAGGCTACGGAAGCAAGAGAAGGGACTGCAACTCTGATTACGATCAATGAGTCAGAATCGTCTCTTGAAGTAGTGCCGCCTCCTATATTTGCAATAGGAGCAGCTGATCCTCTAGTTACACCGAGTTCGCATCGCGCTGAGGAAGATCGACTAATGATAGAAGCTCTGGATGGATGTGACTTTGACTCCCATGACGCAGATCCTATCGATGCAACTGATGATGAAGAAGTACCAGAAGAGACAGCAGGTGATGAAAAAATACCGACAGAGGATGTTAACGATAACATAGTTTCGAAAGAGGATGCTGCTGACCAAGCATCACAGGAGAAGAATGTTGTCGATGAAGTAGCACCGGGAGAGGCTACTGCCACCGACCCAAAAGATCAAAGAGGTATTGACTGATTTTGATAATCTTTATTTATAGATTAAATGACTGATGTTTTAACCTTCATCCATGCAGAAATCCAAACTCATGCAGTTCTTTCGGCAGGCACTGACATGGTCCAGACAGAGGCGATAGCCAATAGTAGCGGTCATCTATCAGGTGGCTCCGAAGCGGGGAGTAGTCAGGCAGTGATGTCTGAAACTACTTCCGCGAGGCTTCAGCCTGTTTCAATAAATAACAATCTTGTCACCAAGCCAAGCGTTGGTAAGTTGCCTTCGTTTTGATCTTTTTTATAGTCTTTAGTGACGGCAAACTGATGATGTTTATTTGATTTTACAGAAGAACATCCGGGAGGGGCGACCAGCTCCACCATGGTTTCCATGTCAAAAGAGGCTACGACCAATGTTCGAGATGCTGAACTTCCACCTTCGCAGGCATTCGCTGCTGAAGCTTCTATAGGAGTAGTTGCCAGACCTAGTGCAGTGGCTACCAACAAATTTATAGTTGGTTACTTCACCACTTTCTTCTTCACTTCATTAGGACCTTTAGTAAAAAGGATAATGGAAAAAGAAAATGTTGGTTTCAATACTATCAGAGGTCCAACTTCCTACCTAATCGGAGGCATCCGAGATTAGGGTGATGAGGCTCAAGCCGCTTATCTTGAACATGTGTTGGATGGGTTGGAAGAATCGATCAAGGTTTACAAAGACCTTGATCGAGGGGAAGTAGAGCCGCTCGTGACTGTCGAATTCAAGAGAATGGCTCAAGAAGCTGAGGTTTCGAAGGCTGATTTTAAGAATTTCTTGGACACTTTCGCTATAAAATCCTCAGAGTTTGATTCTCAGCTCAATATAGTAGCGTCTACTGCTGGGGAAAATGAGAAGAAGGTTGCTGATTTGAAGACAGAGTTCACTCGGCTTCAAGAGGAGTTGAGAGTGATTCAACTTGCTATTGATGAAGAGACCACACAGCACCAGGCCGCAGTTCAGTAACTGGATGTTATGACCCATAAGAAAAATGAATTTGTCAAGTTTTATTAGGATAAAATTGCCCGCCGATTAGTCACCTTGCCAACATTCGATGCTGAATCTGGAATGGCAGAGGCTAGAAAACGAGTGCTGGATTCTCGTGATGAACGACTCCAAACTTTGAAGCAGCAGATTGCTGATCTTATGATCCCTCCGGCTGAATGAAATTTTTTTTCTGTATTTTCTTCTTTGCAGTACGTCTTTTGGTAATATCTTTCACCTTTATCAAAGAATCAATAAAAAGACATTATTTTGTGGCTCTATTATTTGTTGCATATCCTGTTACAGATATAAATAGAAAATATATTCAGAGGTTCAGGATGTGATATATTTCTTAATTTAGAAAATAATTACATTCCTTATATCTGCTTAGAGGTAATGTGGAAATGGCAGAATATAATTTTTTTTGAATATTATTATTTCGGTAGACAACTTAATCAGAGGTAATCAATACGTAACAAGTTGCTGATATGGATAAACGGATGAGTCGTCAGAATGAATGAATGAAATGAATCATCGGGATGAACGGATGAACCGTCATTTGGATGGAGTGAACAGGTGAACCAAAATAGGATGAACGGGTGAACCGTCGGATGAATGGAATGAACGGATGAACCATCGTAATAAATGAGTGAATGTTGTGAAGAACACGTCGCTTCGGTTCTCATAATAGACTATCTCAAGAATCTCTATCTATAAATAGAACAGAAATTCAGATGGAATGATCAGTTTCAATTTTTTAACACAAAATGTCATCTGAAGATGCATCCAAGAAGGCTGAGATCGTCCCAAAGGTCGAAGAAGCCGCTGAGAAACGTCCAACCGAGCCAACCCAGCCAAAGCAGACGGAGGCGGGCGAAGGTTCGTCTGCACCCAAGCCGCCACAGGATATCTTGGCCTTCCTAGTTGAGCCAGAGAAGACTGAAGAAGAGGAGGCTATGAGGATGGCCGCTTGCACGCTTCTAGTAAAATCGGACAAGGATGTCCTCAGCTCCTTTGCTGACTATATTTTTGAAAAGGATGGCAGTGGTCCTCGTCCTGTCTTTAAAAAGGACGATAGTGATCCTCGTCCTTGATATTATGTAATATCGTTTATGATAAAATAAAAAAATTATGAATTGTCTTGTCATATTTACAAGAAATCTCTTTTGCATTTATATATAGTACTTTTTAAGGAATTTGCCATTGATAGGCATCATCGCAACTCGACCGTCCAACTGTGTGAGTTGATAGGTTCCATTAGAGAAAACTTTGCTCACGATATAAGGCCCTTCCCATTTTGCGTCAAACTTGCCTTTGCTCATGTGAGTCATAGTCATAGGATATCTGACTGTTAGAACAAGTTCTCCTTTCCGAAAGGCTCTGACTTTAACTTTGCGGTTAAAAGCCTTCGAGATGCGGGCTTGATACAATTCAATATGTTGTTGAGCCAATAGCCGCTTCTCGTCGAGCGCCTCCAATTCTTGAAGTCGAAGAAGATCATTATTCTTTATAGTAAGTTCGTTAGCGATGGCAATTCTCAAAGATGGAATTTGAAGTTCCAGGGGTAGAACTGCTGCACAACCGTACACTAGAGAAGGGTATACAACCTGTGGGGTTACGGACCGTAGTACGGTAGGCCCATAGACATTCTTCGAGCTTTTCACTCCAGTTTTGTTTGTTAGTAGACATAAACTTCTTAAGGAGTTTGATGATAGTCTTGTTGAAGGCTTCAGCCAAGCCATTAGCAGCAGGATTGTAAGCTGTAGAGGCGACATTGTCAATCCAATGATCGTCACAGAACCTGGCAAAATTTTGACTGATGAACTGAGGTCCATTGTCGTGAATGATTCGTCGAGGTACACCAAATCTGTAAATGACATGGTGTTTGACGAAATTGATGATGCTGTTGATTTTGACTTCAGCCAAAGGTATAGCTTCGGCCCACTTGGAGAAATAATTCGTTATTGCTAGTATAAATCGATATCCTTTAGAAGAAGGAGGATTGATGGGACCTATAATATCCATGTCCCAAGCTTCAAAAGGCCAGGAAGCAACAGTCAGATGAAGGAATTCCGACGGTTGATGGATGAAATCTGCATGGATTTGACAGGCTCGATATTTCCATGCATATTCGATGGCATCAGATACCATAGAGGGCCAGTAGTAACCCATTCGTCGGATACGATCCTGTAGCTTAGGGTCGGGTTGATGTGCTCCGTAGACACCGTCATGAGCTTCACGCAATACCTGCTTTCCTTCATCACCAGCAAGACAGCGTAAGAGTAGGCCGTCATAAGTCCGTCAATAGAGAGTCTTGGTGGTCTGATTATAGTAGAATCAAAGAGATCGTCGACGAATACTCGTAGCCTTCTTAGGATCTTCAGGAAGTATGTCATGAACTACAAAGTCAATGAAAGGAGCTCTCTAATCTTCATTAATAACATTGACTTCGGTGAAATTATTGAACTAAATGTTGCGATTGTTTTCAATGCAGAAAAACTCTCTGTTGGAAACAACAACCACTTGTTTTCTTTTGACGATAATTGCTAAGACTGCTGCGAGATTAGCTAAAGCATCTGCCTCGGTGTTGCAAGCTCGTCGGACATATTCAATAAAGAAAGCCTTGAATAATGTAGCCACGTAAATCGCTGCTTCATGATAGGGCACTAGATCTTGATGGCGAACTTCAAATGTTCCTCTAACCTGATTGACAACCAGTTTAGAATCACCATAGGCTTCAAGATATTCGACTTCCAACTGTTTAGCTAACTGGAGTCCAATAAGCAAGGTATTGTATTCAGCCACATTGTTAGAGCACAATTGGTCTAAGGAATAAGCTCTTTGGATAGCTAATCCTTCTGGAGAGACTAGAACAATTTCAACTCCTGCGACAATGGTCCCATTTGGTCCGATCCGGGATGCTCCTTCGAAGAACAGACGCCAGGTAGGAAATTCTTCAGAGATCATGTTTGATTCCAATGTTTCGTCTAGAATTTCGTCATAAAGCTTAGATGTCTCCGGAACAGGATGAGCTGCTAAAAAGTCTGTCACGCCCCGATCCGAGAAATCGCTCGTCCTCGCTAGATTTTACCCGAATTATCGTCCTCGCTGGGGCGTGATGCCGCACGAGCCTGGAGTTGCGCTCGTGCAAGGCAAGATAACAGTTCACATAGTGATTATCTCAAATTCGTAACATAAGCAGCGGAAGGAAACAAAGTATAACACAAGAATCTCTTTTATTCATAATGAACTGAAGATTACAAAGGCTCTGAATAGCCCAACATAAAATGCCAATTGGCTACAACGCTCATGATCTCTCTAGCTCACAAAGGATTATATTGTTCCATACATTATGTCTCTATATAGCCACCAAGTAGTCTTCGGCCGAACATCTCCATGTCTCAAGTCCGAACGCCTATACGGAAGCTCCTCTTGAACGCCAAGGACTCCATGCCTCGGCACGTCCAAGCCAAGCCCCGCCCTGAGCCGATCATAACCTGAGCCTGCACATAAACTAGTGGGGGATTAGTGCTTTCGTCCTCGCTTTGCACTGATCAAGACCCGCTCACACCTAAACCAAACACTACATCAACTTAGTGAGCATATATCTTAATTTGGTGATCTTTCTATTTAGCCTTAGGATCGATTTCATGGCAATACTTAAATATAGCACCATATCATAAATGTGTCCAATACCGTGTCCTTGTGGCAGATATAGTTAGACATAATATGACATAAACATAGTGGTCATGCTCATCTCCGTCCCATATTTCCTAGCCTGTAATGGTTAGCACTTAGCATAAGAATTCATAAAACTCACACAACCAACTGATCATAAACTTAGACATATGCATAAGGGTCGCAAGCCCTACGCCTGCACACAACTCTCATCACAGCCCACCGGCCCTATCTATATAAAGGTAACAGTATTTTGCACCGTAATGGACTTGGCATCTCATATGTGTAAGCCTACGATCACTTCGATACGGGTTGCTAGCCCAGTATCCGAAGGATCCCAAACTTACGGATATCATAGCTTATCACAGCACTGGACGGTCGCAATCCGTCCGAATATTGTGCACCATAAATACCACACATAATTCCCTTCTAGGCCGAACGGTCCCGGCACCCCGGCGTAACCGTTCGAGGGAAGCCGTACCCGTGGACGGGCCATCCGAGTCCATTGACCATGCAATACGCGCCATAGCAAACACACATAACAGTCCAACCAAATCCTCCGTTGCATAAACATAGTCTCATTCCATAAACGGTTTTCCGTGCCATAAATGGTTTCCCGTGCCATAAACATAAACCACCATTCATATGGGGAGCTCCGTCGGCGTTATGCTCCAACACATCCATATTGATGCACGATATCCAACGGCTTAGTCATCTCATACTCATATTCAACGCGTACCATTCGTAAGTTATACTCATAGCATAATTCCATATTACTTAGTCTTTTCGTAACATAAGTGCCCGAGGGCACGCTCAGCGCCGTAATCAATATTCTATGCCTAGTGTTCAATGTTCTCGGAGGCGTGCACGTGATGCACATCTCATTATCATCTGTCAATGTTCTACCACCATTGCCCTAACGCGACCCGTGCACTCGATGCACGTCGCTTCAATTGTTCGATTATTTAATGTTCTATCTTAGTGTTCGACACATACTTGGACCTTTCATCGTCGAGGTACGCTCGCTAACTCGATAACATCTACGCATATCATAACATATTTTATTAGACGTGAAGGAATAGGGAGAGAGAGTCAAGAACCCGCCCACCTTAAGCCGATACGCCTTGCCGTCTCGCCGATTGAAGCGGTTCGCTTCCATAACTTGGTCGCATAGCTAACTCCCGGACTTAGCCATTCCTTTTGAACTACTCGGTTGATTTGGCCTATCGCGCCCATACCATGATCCGTAATTCAGCATAAAGGCATAGCCTGCACACCAGATCAACCAACATTAGCACTTGCTCAACGGAACTTATCCTTTGCATCGATTCGATTCATAGATTCGAACCGACTCAAAGCTTACCTTTGGCCAACGTAACTCTCTCATCGATTCGCATCGATACTTCATCGGGTCAACGCAACTCTTTGAATCAACGACTCTTCATAACGCACCGAGCGGAACGGGGCATTACATAATATACCACTCAAAATCAGGTTCGTCCTCGAACCGAAACCAACACTTAATCCAAGTGCCTCGCGTAGATCGCTTCACGATCTCGTGCTACTATCGTTGGAATCATACAACTTAGTTTGGATTATACACATATTTTAGGCGTTCCACCAATATATGCATTTCAGCCAAGCTCAGTTGTAGGATATCGGGACAACTAACACGCTCAGCTTAAATCCTCAAGCACCAATCGGTCCGTTCTCGATTTAGTCATCTCTTAGCACATATTCCTAGAGTCCTGCTCGCAAACATTTTCACATATAACTTGATCCAAACCATAACTTTGATCTCATAAGTTTCTCGTCGGCCATCTAACGCATGCACTGCATCGAGTCATTGCGCATCCGATCACAATAATTCTCTGTAATGCTTATTCGCCCAACCGTTTGCCTATCTCTCATATAACTCAAGTCTTTAATCCAATCATTCATAACACTTGGCCTCAACGACATGGACTAAGTCCACATGTCTAACTTTCCTTGCCAACAATCCGTACTAAGTTTCGTACACCACTATCCCAACACGACCCACGTTCTCGAACTGCCTACGCATCGCGTTAGGGACTACCCCCGCTAGGTAACTTATCCAGACATACATGCTTGCGCTCTCCCGACACAAGAGGTCAACTTGAGTCTACGATGCTCAAAGGCAACAATCTTTTCGACCCAAGGTCTCTTACGATACGCTCATCTCTTATTCTCAATCGAATATGAATCCCATACCCAATCTTTGAATCAATCCCGACTAGTTCATTCCATAATATAGGTCGTGCGTTCAACACACATAGCCTAACCGTTACTCAAATCGATCTACGACACAACTCTTAGGGTCATTCTACTATCCGTCGCTCTCGCACATCGCAAAATTCTTGCAATCGCCTTACCGCATTACTACGCTAAGCACGTTTCTTAACATCTATTCGATCCAACATAACTTTTCTTGACCATATCGATTCTAGTACTTGCTAACTTTCGAAAACCGATACTCGCTCGCTTAGACTTATCCTTAACATGCACTACATCATCCCTTATCCTTCTTACGCGACTTCTTTGGGGCCATCCTATGGGACTTCAACATTCACTTGATTTGGCGGTCAAGTCTTCTAGGGTCATCTGCCCCGAAACTACGCTCGATAATTGAAGATCATCAACGAGGGACAGTTACAACGAACCATGCTATATCCTATCGTGGAGCCAAATCAATTCTCGACGATTCCTACGAGACTTTTATCCAACCCGACGTAATCTACCAATCCATAATTTATCTACTCACTCGCACAACTAATGCGCCGATAACTACTCGAATCACTTATGCATTACCGTCGACTATCCTTGCCAGTCATATGACATCTACTCGCCTCAAGTCCGAGTTTACCTATCCGTGATGATAGCTTGACACATTCCGTACTCATCAAAACCATCCTCGAACAACTTTTGTATCGAACCACGAGTCCATCTCAAATTTGCCACGCCTCGCAAGTTCGATCATCCCCGCTGGATGAATCACCATACCAGCGCTCACGCAGAATGATCGTCCTAATTTGACGTGACGCATGTACGAGGCTGGTGTTACGCTCGCTCAAGACAAGAATGTCAACATAGTGGTGATCCGCGAAGCAATCCAGACACTTTCATTTTCATCAAAGCAATATCCATCGACTCTCAAATTCTCCGAAGCGTTCCTACCGTTATCATCCAAACTGCCATCAACTTAACTTGCATCTTATTCATCCAACAACAATGCTCAACATAATTTTTGTTCATTCGATCAGAGTATCCCCGAGTTATTGTATATCGTCTTTGATACGCCTCAATACCATCGTCGATCTGCATAACTTGAACATCTTCCTTTCTCATAAGCTCAAATCCGTTGCAATCATTACCATTATTCGAACTCGAATATGAATCAAGTCTCGCACTTATCAAGATTTATTCCATTTTAACTTACTACCAAAATCGCAACAAAATTTCTAATTCACATATCCATTCTCATATCCCTAACTCGCACTTCCAATCGTGCTGCCGATTCCTCGCGCTAACTCAAATTCGTTCGCACGATTTCTTCGTACCTACTCAACTCGTTCCGAAGGAGTCTTCATACTAACTCAACGTAAGTTCGACCGACTCGACCATTTCCTCAACGTAGCATTCCTTCGCTATGCTTAGCCTATCATTCGACTTACACTTAACGAATCCACGTTCGACGTATCATTCATAGGTATGACTTCGTACATACTCATTCAACTTAATTCATCGAAGCATACTAGCATCGACTTCTCTCAAGTCATTCCTACTCAAGTATCGGTACTACCCGTCCGTTGAGGACAAATATATCATAACCATATAATCGTCTCGACGTAACCTATCGTAAGTCACCAACCGGCTTAACATAGCTATCGTTAAGTGGTATTCCATATACCACTCAGGATCGAGCCTATCGTTATCGACAAAATACTTCGATATACTTGCTCGCATAGTTGGTATTGCATATACCACTCGAAATCGGGTCATTACTCGGCATCACATTCCGCATAGGTCCGACATCTATTCTCAATCAACTATCCCGTATGGCGATCTTTTCGATCCCAGCTCTAGCGTTCTTTTTACTCGAGTTGGCACAACAACTGAACCAATATGATAGTCGTCCACTCAAGTTTGACATACGTTCGATCTAACCATACCTTGGCAATCATATCGATTACACCTGTAACATTTGGCTAACATATACGTTCGCCTAGTTCGGAACTCGCTTCAATGCGACCAACTTACAAGTTCGTCGACTCAACTCGACTCGTTATTATCGCATCGACGATCTTCAAATCTCGCACATTGCAACTCGTGCAACAACTTATTCACGATACTTAAGGTCTTTACTCAATCTTGCGCAACATATCGCTATCCATCCGTATAGCCATACAACACGCATCATACCATATCGACTTGTTGCACCGATGCAACGAACGATCCACGTCTTGCTGCACTCCGTACAACCGATAACACATAATCACTCGCATAGCCACATAATAGGTATTGCCTCATATCTCGGTTCGTTGTACTTCGTGCAACCAACAACACGTAACTCTTCGCACTTCGTGCGACAACAACACATAACTCCTCGCACTTCGTGCGACCAACAACACATAACTCCTCGCACTTCGTGCGACCAACAACACATATCGTTGCACTTCATGCACCCAACAACACATATCGTTGCACTTCATGCAACCAACATCCCATAACTCGTTGCACTTCGTGCAACCAACACTCTCCGGTGGCACCCGAAGATAGCGTGATAGTCACGTCATACTTGTGGCAGACGTACGCACTTAATATAGACTTATTGTATGGAGCATCCAATGTAGCGTCGAGCAGATCCATGAGCCATGCGGTTGCAAAAATAACTTAGAGTCAACTGAATTCGATAGCGAAGCAACTGAGGGTCAAAGAGATTCATGCACGGTCCAGAGGATGGAACCGCTCTGATACCAACTTGTCACGCCCCGATCCGAGAAATCGCTCGTCCTCGCTAGATTTTACCCAAATTATCGTTCTCGCTGGAACGTGATGCCGCACGAGCCTGGAGTTACGCTCGTACAAGGCAAGATAACAGTTCACGTAGTGATTATCTCAAATTCGTAACATACGCAGCGGAAGGAAACAAAGTATAACACAAGAATCTTTTTTATTCATAATGAACTGAAGATTACAAAGGCTCTGAATAGCCCAACATAAAATGCCAATTGGCTACAACGCTCATGATCTCTCTAGCTCACAAAGGATTATATTGTTCCATACATTATGCCTCTATATAGCCACCAAGTAGTCTTCGGCCGAACATCTCCATGTCTCAAGTCCGAACGCCTATGAGGAAGCTCCTCTTGAACGCCAAGGACTCCATGCCTCGGCACGTCCAAGCCAAGCCCCGTCCCGAGCCGATCATAACCTGAGCCTGCACATAAACTAGTGGGGGATTAGTGCTTTCGTCCTCGCTTCGTACTAATCAAGACCCGCTCGCACCCAAACCAAACACTACATCAACTTAGTGAGCATACATCTTAATTTGGTGATCTTTCTATTTAGCCTTAGGATTGATTTCATGGCAATACTTAAACATAGCACCATATCATAAATGTGTCCAATACCGTGTCCCTGCGGCAGATACAGTTAGACATAATATGACATAAACATAGTAATCGTGCTCATCTCCGTCCCATATTTCCTAGCCTGCAATGGTTAGCACTTAGCATAAGAATTCATAAAACTCACGCAACCAACCGATCATAAACTTAGACATATGCATAAGGGTCGCAGGCCCTACGCCTGCACCCAACTCTCATCTCAGCCCACCGAAACCATCTAAATGAAGGTCACTGTGTTTCGCACCGTAATGGACTTGGCATCTCATATGTGTAAGCCTACGATCACTTCGATACGGGTTGCTAGCCCAGTATCCGAAGGATCCCAAACTAACGGATATCATAGCTTATCACAACACAGGACGGTCACAATCCGTCCGAATGTTGTGCACCATAAATACCACACATAATTCCCTCCTAGGTCGAACGGTCCCGGCGCCCCGGTGTAACCGTTCGAGGGAAGCCGTACCCGTGTACGGGCCATCCGAGTCCATTGACCATACAATACGCGCTATAGCAAACACACATAACAGTCCAACCAAATCCTCCGTTGCATAAACATAGTCTCGTTCCATAAACGGTTTCCCGTGTCATAAACATAATCCACCATTCATATGGGGAGCTCCGTCGGCGTTATGCCCCAATACATCCATATTGATGCACGACGTCCAACGGCTTAGTCATCTCATACTCATATTCAACGCGTACCATTCGTAAGTTATACTCATAGCATAATTCTGTATTACTTAGTATTTTCATAACATAAGTGCCCGAGGGCACGCTCAACACCGTAATCAATGTTCTATGCCTAGTGTTCAATGTTCTCGGAGGCGTGCACGTGATGCACATCTCATTATCATCTGTCAATGTTCTACCTCCATTGCCCTACCGCGACCCGTGCACTCGATGCACGTCGCTTCAATTGTTCGATTATTCAATGTTCTATCTTAGTATTCGACACATACTTGGACCTTTCGTCGCCGAGCCACGCTCGCTAACTCGATAACATCTACGCATATCATAACATATTTTATTAGACGTGAAGGAATAGGGAGAGAGAGTCAAGAAACCGCCCACCTTAAGCCGGTACGCCTTGTCGTCTCGCCGATTGAAGCGGTTCGCTTCCATAACTTGGTCGCATAGCTAACTCCCGGACTTAGCCATTCCTTTTGAACTACTTGATTGATTTGGCCTATCGCGTCCATACCACGATCCGTAATCCAGCATAAAGGCATAGCCTGTACACCAGATCAACCAACATTAGCACTTGCTCAATAAAACTTATCCTTTGTATCGATTCGATTCATAGATTCCAATCGACTCAAAGCTTACCTTTGGCCAACGTAACTCTCGCATCGATTCGCATCGATACTTCATCGGGTCAACGCAACTCTTTGAGTCAACGACTCATCATAATGCACCGAGCGGAACGGGGCATTACAAAGTCAGCCAGTGCTTGACCCTTAACAGACTTTTGCGGAACATAAACTATGTCGTATTGGGCTAGCAGAATAGCCCATGAAGCCAGTCGAGAATTGAGTGTGCTGGGCTTCTTCATCAGTACCCGAAGAGGATTAACTCGGGAAATGACGTGAATGGTTTGGCCAACAATATAATGCCGAGTCTTTTGAACAGCAAACATAAGAGCTAGGCATTCTTTCTCAACCGAATTATATCGGTATTCAGCACCAATCATAGTACGACTACGATAGTAGATAGCTTGTTCATGGCCTTCTTTGTTCTTCTGGACAAGTAAAGCACCCAACGAATGATCCATAGCACGGACATACATTAAGAATGGTATGCCTGAGATTGGTGGCACCAAGACTGGTGGGTTCATCAGATACCGCTTTATATCATCAAATGCTCGTTGACATTCTTCGATCCAAACGAAAGATATACCCTTTTTCATTAACTGAATAAACGGTCTGCAGCGTCCAGACAGATTTGAAATGAACCTCCTGATGTATGCAAGTCGACCTTGGAATCCTCGTAGCACTTTTAAGTTGTGTGGAGGACGCATCTCTTGAATGGCTTTGATCTTCTCAGGATCCACGTGTATACCTTTAGAGGTAATGACGAAGCCGAGAAATTTACCACTAGAGACACCCAAGAATGACTTGGCGGGATTCATTTTTAATTGATGTTGGTGCATTAGATTGAAGATAGTTCTTAAATCTTGGATGTGGTCTTCCTTTAGACGACTATTGACAGCAATATCGTCGACATAACATTCGACAGTCTTGCGCAGATGATCTCGAAAGATGGTACTCATAGCTCGTTGGTAAGTTGCAGCAGTGTTCTTGAGACCAAATGGCATCACAGTGTAGCTGTAGACTCCGCGAGAAGTGCGGAAAGAGGTATGTTTTTCATCTTCAGGGTTCATCCGAATCTGATTGTATCCAGACAATCCATCCATGAAGGATATCCTTTCAAACACACAAATATTATCGATCATAACATCTGTAATAGGGAGAGAAAACTCGTCCTTTGGACAACCTTCATTAAGATCCCGAAAGTCGATACAAACTCAAACTTTGTCATTTTTTCAAGATTGGAACAACGTTGGCTACCCAATCAGGATGTTGTTCTTCTCGAATAAAGCCACAAACTATGAGCTTTTTGACTTCATCATCAATTATATCCATCATCTCTGGCTTGAATCGCCTTTGCTGCTGTTTGACTGGCTTTGCATTAGGCAAAATATTCAGTTTATGAGTTGCAACTTTGGGATCTAAACCTGGCATGTCTTCATAACTCCAAGCGAATACATCAATGTATTCTCGAATAAGAAGAATTAATTCTTGCCTATCCGCCTCTGGAAGGTTCTTGTTGATGAATATTGGACGAGGCGACCCATTTTCTCCTACATCAATGTGAACCAATTGATCTTCGGTAGGAGGTTTCCGTTGTTCGAATCGGAGTTCCCATTGGGTATCCATTCGTTGAACCCAAGGATCTGTTTCGAGATTTTCTTTGATATCCTCGTCATAGCCTTCTGGGAGTTCAGCGGAGACCATGTTAGAATATACGATCAATCGATGAACTTGACCAATACTGGTGTCAGAATCCCATGATCTAGAATCAGAAGAGTTAGAGCGCTCATCATTATCGGATTCGGAGACTTCTGGAGATAAGACTGGAGGTGAAGTATATCCGAGACCTCTTTTCGTCATGCTGTAGTACATCTTTGATTTTTCTTTCAAAACAACCGTACGGATAGGAGTTCGTCTACCTTTTCCATAATTGAGGCCATTCTTGAAGTCATAACCCATCTTTCGGATGATGTCTTTTGATTGTTGACTATAACGACGAAGTTGGAGATATCCCATATCGTTACTTTTGCTATCATCCGTATAGCTGAATTTTTGTTCTGGCCCTTTACTAAAAAATATTAGACTCTCATCTCTCTTTCGAGAAGGGACAACAAAATATGAGTCATCTGGATGTTCAAATAAGACCTCGGTCTGAAGGGATTGTACGACCCCTATTGTAAATGACTGAAAGCTGTCTAACATATCCAAATAGCATTTAGTATGATAAATGACATCAGTATACTGGAAAGTAGATACTTTTTCATTGATTTGTACATCCGTATTTACAACAGGACCTTTAGCCTTGGTAGGCTTGGTCAGATCGATTACAAGGGGAAGAAAAGAAGAGCAAGGAGGATTAGACTTATCGTGACGAAGGTCGATAACAAGTGGCTCAGAGGAGGTGAGCTCCCTTTTATCCTTGTTACGATGTAAGTCGATAACAAGTGGCTCAAAAGAGGTGAGCTCCCTTTTATTCTTGTTACGACGTAAGTCGATAACAAGTGGTTCAGAAGAGGTGAGCTCCCTTTGATCTTGATTACCACCAGTTGATTGCTTTCGGGCCGGCAGGTGAATAGCTAGTGGTTTGGAGGATTGAGGATGAGAGACACGCCCTTTGACAGGTATGATGAGAGTGTCATTGGGCACTTCTTCATGTTCTTCCTCAACATCCATGGCCAGTACTACCTTCATAAACTCTTCTTTGTACATGCAAGCGTCGTTGCAATATGCTTCAACGCCTTTAAAAGGGTAGAGATTCGCAACTTCTTTTTGGACCTCTCCTTTGTCATCAACGTACTTGAAGCAATGATGGAGAGTAGAAGGAACAATTTTGTGTTCATGAAGGAATGGTCTTCCCAGAAGAGCATTGTAAGAGCAACCGTGGTTGTCTATAATGTAGAAGGTCACCTTCGTGCAAAGATTGCCAATTTTGAGTTTTAGGCGTATCTTGCCTAAAGGTTCACTTCTTCCCTGGTTGAATCCCAGGATGGTGGTGATAGTGCCAGAGAGGCTATGCATTGGAATCTTTAGAGCATCCAACATCGTCTTCGGCATGATGCTGAGTGCTGACCCTGGATCTATCAGAATACGGTCGACCTTCATGGTGTCGACATATCCTGTAAAGTAGAGAGGATGGTCATGTCGATTGTCTTCCATCAACATATCGTCTTGTGTGAAGGTAATGTTTGGAATTAATTCTAGTACACTGTGACAGTGGAGACAAGAGATAGGTTCTGATTCAGGTTTCTTGAGAAGAGTTAGGCAAGTTTCTGCCTACATTAAAGCCTCACTCAGTGTTTTTTGAGTCTCTTTAGAGAGGCGTAAGAGCTTGAAGATAGACAGCCTGGCCGGTGTGTTGGCCAATTGAGCCAATATGTCAAAGTTATACGACTTCTCAAGTCCAGAGGGGGAAGACTTCTTCAAAACTTTGTCGAAGCGGACTTGTTGTTTGCCTTTGTTGGCTGCTGTCGGTTTAGGAGGAGTTGGTTCCACAACCGATAATGATGTATAAGGGATGTCCTCTGTAGAGACAGGCTGCACTGGAACAGCCTCGGAAGATGAAGCAGGATCCTCCTAAGTTTTGGGATGCTCCCGTAGATAGGCTTTCCCTGACCTGGTGCCCAATAGGATCTCTTCTTCAACTATGGGGGTCAAAAGACACCATATTGCAGCTCTTTGTCTTGTCCTTAGAGCGTTCTTTTTGCTTGGAGGATGAAGGAACTTCGAAATCTGAAACAAGATCAGGATGGATCCACATGATCTCGTTATTATCAAAGGATAAGGGGACAAGACCTTCACTTCGTGGAGGAGGAAGATTCTCAATCTTAAGAGTGGCCCTGGAAATGGGGATGATAACACTCTGCACCACTTGTGGCAGAAAATCACCGAACTGTACAAAATTATATTGGCTGTAACGGTCTTTTTATCCTGCTGGAGAGTGACGACACCGGCGTTGACCAACTCTTGAATCTTGTCCTTGAGCATGAAGCATGCCCGAGTAGGATGCCCTATGAACCTGTGATAAACACAATTCTTAGGGTGGTCAGTCTTACCGACTTCGTCAGGCTTCTTCGGGTCAGGAAGTTGCAATTTATTGCTTTTAAGCAAACAGTCGAAGATGCTCGCTGTATCATTTCCATCAAAGGAATACTCTACTTTTGGGCGAGGTTCCTTTGGTGGAGGTGCAGAAAGAGCAGAGGTAGACGTGGGTTGAGCCACGTTAACGGCCAAAGATTCCTTGCTCTTGAGGTTGATGTTCAAGGTTTTTTTGCCCTTGCAGTTATTCTGGCGATTATCGCTACCGGATGCAGAAGGCTCATCTCGATCAGGGTTAGACATATGTACCCCCAACTGTTTGAACTTCTTGGCGCTAACTTCAGCTGCTTTAGCATTGACGATGAATGACGGCCAGTCCTAGAATCTTTAGAGCATCCAACATCGTCTTTGGCATGATGCTGAGTGCTGACCCTGGATCTATCAGAATACGGTCGACCTTCATGGTGTCGACATATCCTGTAAAGTAGAGAGGACGGTCATGTCGATTGTCTTCCATCAGCATATCATCTTATGTGAAGGTATTGTTTGGAATTAATTCTAGCACACTGTGACAGTGGAGACAAAAGACAGGTTCTGATTTAGGTTTCTTCAGAAGAGTTAGGCAAGTTTCTGCCTGCATCAAAGCCTCACTCAGTATTTTTCGAGTCTCTTTAGAGAGGCGTAAGAGCTCGAAGATAGACAGCCTGGCCGGTGTGTTGGCCAATTGAGCAAATATGTCAAAGTTGTATGGCTTCTCAAGTCCAGAGGGGGAAGACTTCTTCAAAACTTTGTCGAAGCAGACTTGTAGGCAACAAGTTTGATTTACAAGTGTCTATCGTTACAACAGATGGGGTTCCGGGAGGTATTTTGAGTGCTTCTCGACGGAATCGTTCAATGAAACTCTCAGTAGTTTTATTATGTCTTTGCTTGATCTTGTTAAGGGCAGATATAGTCATATCGTTGATACCTTTATAGAATCGTTCCAGGAACATCTGCTTGAGCCCAACAAATGAAGTGATAGGGCCGTCAGGCAGACTGCGAAACCAATCGTATGCTGTGCCGGCTAAGCAGCCGACGAAGACTCTAGTAAGAAGAGCATCGCTTGGCTGGAGCTGGACAGTCATTACCTCAAAATAGTTAATGAACTGACTCGGAGAAGTGCTGCCGTCAAATAGTGTGAACGTGGGAATCTTATACTTTGGAGGGAATAGGACTTCCTTCCATTCAACCGGGTAAGGTTGTTTGATCCCCAACCTCTGTAGACCATCTTTCTCTTTGAAGGCTTTGAACTGAGTACGCAGAAGTTTTATAGCTTCATTGGCATCTCCTGAGGATGGAGAAGTAATGGGTTGGCTTACCGTGTTAGGAGGAGGAACAGCATGGTAAGCACTACCCCCAGCCCCTGAATGACTGGGTGTAACTTGAATAGGTATTGAGGCTACGTGAGGAGACGGTACCCCTAGATC
This sequence comes from Iris pallida, assembly GCA_029216955.1. NCBI lineage: Eukaryota > Viridiplantae > Streptophyta > Magnoliopsida > Asparagales > Iridaceae > Iris > Iris pallida. The sequence goes on from JANAVB010044419.1 coordinate 1,421,988, forward strand.
CGCATTGACAGGTATCGATGATGCTATAATCTCGGGATTTACAGCAGGTGCAGTTGGTGAGACTGTATGTTGAGCTACGATAACGGCATGCATACTTGTGATCATTTCAGTCATGGTCTTTAATTTGTCTTCCAGTGCGGCTATCCGTTGCTCTTGACTTGCTGAACTAGATGCGTCTGGATCTTCAGTAACGACATAGGCTGACACTTCTCTGGGTACAGTAGAAGACACTGTCTACTCAGAGCTTTCGCTATATGTATCATAATCAGAGAAAGAATCATCCCCTAAGTGAGAAATGGAGAAATGACCAGAGAGATCTTGAAGAAGATTCCAATGACCGACTGTGTCTCGACTTCGGGATCGGGTGTGTCGGAATACTCCTTCAGAAGATTCATGGAGTAAATCTAGATATCGTTGACTAGGCTTGCGGGGCTTGCCGTGCTTTGAACACTTCTTACCCCTAGTGTCTCGAGAAGCTATATTTACATAGGCATAGAGCACCTTGTCTTTGTCTTCTGACATTGGTTCAGAGGTTAGACGATCAAAGACAGATCGTTTTGTCGTCTAGCAACAACACTTGATAACCACCTTGTGATTACAATAGTGTTCTAGTGGTTGGATTGGAGGTGTTGAAGTGTTATCCCGCTTCTGCTTGAGGTGTTTCCGGAGATCAGAAACAATGACGGGCGAGAAGTAGTTAAAGGGATATATTCTTTAACGACATTCGGAACATGATTCCGATTCTTCAGATGCTTTGTCCCATGAGTATACAGTGAAGTACTCAACTCGTTGGCATAGGTGTCAGGATTTTTCCTCCTGAAAGTTTGCTTCTGATGCAAGTTCGTCTTCGGCATTGGTTGCTTGCGTTTCACAGATCTGGTCTATTGAGATAAGCCCGTAAATCGGCAAATTCACCCCCAGGGGCCTCCGTCTAAGACACTAGCAATTTCTCCTGCTTTTATCGGTATATCTGAAGAGTTGGGAGATCTTAGAAGTGTGCTATTGGAGTAGGCAAGATGCCTCTCTGATCAATATTCTTCCCTTTAGCAGGGAGAGAAAAACTCTTGTTTGAGAGAGTTTTTGTACTGTTTGGTGCCGAGACACATTCAGATGGATCTTCCGAGGTAAAAACTGGAGAAGACTGGGAAAAGGCCAAAGGGCCTTTTTCTTTATTTTGTGAAGAAGGGTTGGCAAAAGAGCGTTTCCCTCTATTGTTTTCCAGGTTTTGGACTACGGAAGATTGAGAAAAGACCAAAGGGTCTTTTCGTTTGTTCTGAGACGGAGGGAGAATAGTCAAAAGACTACCCCCTGTGGGTTATGCCAGTACAACAGAAGGCTTTGAAAGCGGGCAGAGCCTTTCCCTTTGTTATTAGAAGAGGGAAGAATAGTCAAAGGACTATCTCTTTTAGGTTGCGCCGGAACAGAAGAGGCAACAACTTGCCCTCTGGAGGAGATGACAGATGGCTCCTTGGCAATAGAACCAGCAGGGGGTGCAACCCGTGCTCTGGAAGAAGTAGCAAGTGAAGCCTTGGCTACAGAGGGCTTAAGTTGCACTCTGGGTGAAGAGGTAGTGGATTGCGCAGGAGGGAAAGAAGCCGCCAATTGCGCCAGAGGGAGAGGAGTCATAGATTTTGCCATAGCAGCATAAGTCGTAGATTGTGCTGTAGCAAGAGAAGTAGCATGCTGCGCCTGGACCACAGGAGCTTTGGATTGCGTTTTGGCAGAGAGGGTGGTGAATTGCGCAAGGACAGAAGTGGCCACTGGTCCCTTGTCAGAAGAGACAGCAGGCTGTACAGAGGACTTCGGGGTCCACACTGAATGGACCTTGTTCTCTGCAGAGGTCACAGTGCGACGAGTAGCCCCAGAGTTGATCATCGCTTCGTAGGCAGTCTGGTTGACTTTCACAACCAGTGTCTTCTGCGTCTTTCCGATAGACGCAATGTCACATTGAGTTGTCACTTCCTCGTCGGAGGAGAAAGTCGTGCCCAGCAGAGTTGCCATTTTGTTTGCAAAAACAAAACTCTTTATTTCACAAACTTTAAAGAATAGTACAAGAGTACAATGAATTCTGAAAAAGTACAACTTTAGGAATCTGATCAGAAGATGATCACTTTATCCCTTGGACTATGTGAACTTTGAAGACAATTGCCTCTGAAGAATACAACAGCACTTGGACAAGAACTCCTGATCTCTGATGGTCTCAAAAATGACTCCTCCTTAATGAAGAACTTGAAACTCTATTTATAGAGTTCTAGAAATAACTGTTTTGTAGTTATTCTGGATTGCGCACAATGAACTGCGCCAGTGACAGACTGCGCAGGCTATAAACTGCGCTGGCCTTTAGGTAGTTGTTCGATCGTGGGCTAACTATATTTAGACGCATGGCATTGTTTGATTAAAATACGCTTGGTCGTGTACAGACGGTTGCCACGTGGCGAGTAATTGATGGCATGTAAGCCACATAATAAGTGTCAATTATCTTCAAAAAGCTTGATGGATCGCGCTGCAACTGAGTTAGGATTGAATAGCGCTAGCTTCAGACTGCGCTCAGCTCTGGTCAATGGATCGCGCTGGGATTTGGACAGCTGGACCGCGCTGGGATTTGGACAGCTGTCCTAGAGTGCGGCACGGCACGAAAAACGAGCAGACTCCTCCCTTCTCGGGCTGTCAGGCTGTCAGTGGATATGATTTTCTTGTCAGGTAATGATGGCTTTGCCACGTCAGCATTGACGCGCTCAGGCAGTGGCACAGTTCAGTCTAGCGTGGTTAATTTTTGGCGCTGTTCATGTTAGCGCTGTTCATTTGATGGGTGCGCAGTTTGGACTTCTGTGCACTATTTGATGGGTACAACTTGATTTTTAGGACTTACACCTGTGATCGCCCTTCCTAAGCTCCCAGGCTCGGGGGTGGCAGGCTCGTGTGCTGCGGTCGTCCCAGTTAGCACTGCTGGCGGCCGTCTACCCAGTCAGGGATCGTCTTCTGTCCCTGGTCGTGTGCTCTCGGCCGACCTTCTTGCTCTTGGACCGCACCTGCGGGAATCGGTCCCCATCTTCGAGCCCCCCTCGGAGATGAGACCCTTCTTCCCTCCTTCCTGCCCCCTCCTCCCGCTCTTCCACCTCTCCAGAAGCCCTGCAGCCCCCGCTCGGATCCGGCTTCCAGCCTGCCGATTGCTTCGCCCTTCCTGACCTCCTTTGTACCCCCCGTCCAGCAGTTCCCTGGCCACCTCCTCTTCGTCCGGTGTCCCGATGCCTTCTTACGCCGACTAGCTTCGCCCGGACCGTGCAGCCAAAAAGGGTTTCCTATTCCCCGACGTCCCATTACCCGATGTTGTGTACCCTTCGGAATCTCCTGTGCCTAAGATCCCATTCTCGGATCAGGAACTGTCCTCTCTTTCTACCTCCTACCCCTACACTTTTGTCCTCAAATTTTACAACGGATGCTCGAAACTTGACTGGATTTAGGAGGTTATTACCAGTTGGCGACTTACTGCGGAATACAGGATTGCACCCCTGGACCCCAGGCATATTTTGTTGTACCTCTCCTCCGAGCTAGATCATAGGACCGTGTGGTCCAAGGGCACTGGTAGGGTTAACTCCCACCAAATGAAGATTATCAGGTGGTCGCCGGACTTTAACACCAAAGAAGACTCAGCGACGGTTGCGGCCTTGGTGACCCTTCCCAACCTTCCCCTCATCTGCTTCGTTCCCGCGGCCCTTAAACGAATCGCCAGCTCGTTCGGAACGTATATGGCCACAGCAGAAGAAACAAGCAACCTTACTAAATCTCACTACGCCAAAATATGTGTGGAACTCGACCTCACTAACGAGCCCCCCAATTACATTCTCATTGAGCTAGGCAATCAGACGCACATCCAGCGAATAGTCTACGATTATCACATCATTTTCTGTAAACACTGCCATTTGCGAGGACATCTAGAAGAATACTGTTTCTGTCTTCATCTTGAGCTCAAGAGGAATACAGGCCGAAAAGACGCCACGGCAAAAGTCGACAGGAATCAACAACCGCACAGAAATGAACAGCCACAGCCCCTGCTTCTGCTTTCGAACACCCACGTTTGATTCAACGACTGTGAAGGCACACCAGTCAAGGTAGCCTCCCCTGGTAATGCTATGGCTCATAGCACCTCCCAATCCCTTCCCCTCTCCAATCAGTTCAATGCCCTGGACCCGGAAGCCACTGAGCACTCCCAGGTGCTCGCGGCCCTTGAGGAATCTTACGAGCCCCTTGAACCGAGCTCAGAGATGGTATCATCCAGAGATATTCCCTTGGACGCTATTGCGGTATCCCCCCAAGAACCCATAGCAGTCCCAACCGAACTCTCTGTCAGTAAGACCTCGAGCGATGAGATCACCGTCGACGAAGACCTATCAATCCTGGGACCGAAATAGGTCCTTAGAGGACAACAGGTCATGGCTGCTGGATTTTCCCTCCAGTCAGCAGGAGAACTAGTCGGAGGCGCAGAAGACACCCTCATTATTCTACCCGAAGAGGCCATCCTGGATTCAGCTGGAGAAAGGCTCGAACCCGCAAAAGATACCCCCCACCACAGTCGAGGAATCAACCCTTGACTACTCCATGGTGGCGATGGCAACCATCAATAACAAAAAAAAGATAAAATAGAAGTCACTGAGCCGTCGACCATGCGCACCAGATCCGCAGCCAATCGGACAAAAATACCCCCACCAACAACATTAATGCTTAACATCCTCTCCTGGAATGTCCGAGGCCTGGACAACAAACCAACCAAGAGGCGACTTACTAGCCTCAAAAAACTCCACAAGATTGACATTTTGATCGTCCTTGAACCCAAGATCCCCCCCAAGAAAATCAAAACAATCCAGTTGCAGCTTGGATTCAATACGGCCGTGGCAGGCAACCACGACATTTGGATCCTCTTCTCGACGGAAGTCAAGATCGGAGTGATCCAGGATTCGAGGCAGGCTCTCTCGTGCTAGATAAAACACCCCTTTCTCCCCAAGCACGCCATTCTGTCTGCGGTTCATGGCAATAGTGACATAGCCGAACGCAAACAGCTCTGGAATGAACTCCTCGACATCCACTTCAACTACATTAACCTTCCTTGGCTTTGTATTGGGGAATTTAACGCCATCACCTGCAGAGAGGAGAAGTCTGGCGGGCGTCCTCCTCTCCATACGGCCATGCAAGATTTCGACAACATCATTTTTAGTGCTAACTTCTCTCCGCTCCAGTTCATCGGCAATGCGTTTACCTGGTACAACATGCAGGAAGGTGACCACCGGCAATACTCCAGACTTGATAGGGCCCTCACGAACACCCTATGGCATGGTATGGGGAGCATCTCCAGACTATCTCATCTGAATGCCACCGAATTCGACCATGCGCCCCTGCTAGTTGAAATTAAAAGCACCTCAAATCATATTAAAAAGAACTTTTATTTTTTTGACTTCTGGAGCGAACAACCACTATTCAAGCACGTTGTTGCGGAAGCTTAGAACCACATGGATTCCTACGACCCGCTCATCAGGGTGGCCAACAAGCTTAAGGCGACGAGGAAAGCCCTTGCGGCTTGGAGTAAACAGGCGTATGGAGATATTTTTCAGGCGTTCGCGTAGCCGAAGATGATGTCACTCGTGCCGAGGCCCTATTCATGACAGACCCATCATCGACAGCCAGGACCGCTCTTAACCTCACCAAAGTTATTCTTAAATTCTGGCTGAAAGTTGAAATTAACTTTTAGAAACAGAAAACGAGGCTTAAATGGGACAGCGAGGGGGACAAAAATACGGCCTACTTCCATGCCTACGCCAATGGTCGCAAACAGAAACTCACCCTCCATCAGATCAAAGACGATTCTGGTAACATCATCAGTAACCAACGGGGTATCCAAGTGGCTACCATAATGTTTTACTCTCAGCTGTTCACCAAAGAGAGGGTTCACAGAGATAACAACTTTCTGGCTGAAATCCCCTACCTCATAGACGACACCGATAACATCCAGCCGGAACTACCACCGTCCGAGCAGGAAGTGAAAGATGCGGTATGGGCCCTCGATGCCCAAAGTGCGCCTGGTCCAGACGGATTCTCGGGAGTTTTTTCTCGAGAGTGCTGGGATATAATCAAGAAGGACATCCATGAAGCGGTAACGGCCTTCTTCCAGGGAGCTACTTACCCCAGAGCCATATCTTTCGCCAACCTGATCCTCATTCCGAAAAAAGATAATCCATAAAGTTTTTGTGACTTCCGTCCCATCAGTTTGTGCACCTTCACCAACAAGATCATCTCCAAGATCATCGCCTTTTGTATGTCAGACTTGCTTCCCAATATCATCTCTGAGGAGCAAAGTGGCTTCGTCCGAGGCAGAAACATCCAGGATAATATCATGCTAGCGCAAGAGTTAATCACCTGCATGAAACTTCCTACTAGAGGTGGCAACATCGCGATCAAACTGGACATAGAGAAAGCTTATGACAGGTTGGATTGGCAATTCGTGATCTAGGTTTTCAGGGGCTTTGGATTCTCGGAAACCTGGACCAATATCATCTGGAGATCGATCAGCAACTCGTAGTTTTCTACGATTATCAACGGACAAGCCGACGGATTCTTCAAATCAAGTCGCGACGTCAGGCAAGGAGACCCCTTATCGTCTACCATATTCATCATTACGGCGGATGCCTTGAGCAGAAATCTGAACAAGATGACCTGTATCGCGAACTTCCAGTATTTTCACACAGCCAGCGGCTGCCCGATCATCACCCACCTGGCATATGCTGATGATATCCTCATCTTGACATCCGGGGATGTCGGGTCGGTGGATGTGGTCCACAACACCCTGCAGAGATACTCATCTTGCTCCGGTCAGAAGGTCAATCCCGTTAAGAGTGTCTTCTATGTCTACCACAACATCAAGAGAGAGAACGCGGCGAGCATCTCCAATATCACATCTTTCTCCATTGATCACCCTCCGTTCCAATACCTCGAATGTAACTCCACTTTCTAAATAAATAAATTGATTATTTTTTTATGATTTTAATTTAAGAATTTATTTTGATTGTCTTAACTAATCATTATTAATGGTTGTTGGTATTTTCTAAAATCCTTATAATTAAGGTATTTTACAATAATTGGATTAACTTGATGATTTTTCCTTATTATTATTATTATTGATTTTATAAATTAATTTTCCTATTTAATAATTAATTTTCTTAGATTTTCCTTTAATTTATTAGATTTTTTCTTAATCATTTCAGCTATTTTCCTATTTTTCCCAGCCCATTTGCAAATGGCCAGCCCGATCCAATCCTTTTCTCAGCCAGTCGGCCCACCCAATTGTTTAGGGCACGGATCCCATCGGGTCCAACTGTTAATCCGATAACCCTTCACCCATTAATCCGGATCCATTTCAACCTATATAACCTTTGGTTTTAAAAACCAACTCATCCACTCCTTCTATTTTCAAACTTCATTCTCCACTCCTCTGTTACTGATGCAGTTGGGAACCGACGTCGACGACGAACGGAGGCCTCGACACAGCAATGTCGCGGAAGGGAATGGAGCTTCCAGAGTCTTCCTCTCCATCACAACCGTCCATCCTTAACCGACCTTCTTCTCTCCACCATCCGATCCCAAATAACTTCTAACTGATTCTAACCGTCTCGGCCACCGATGGCTGCCCGCCTAACCACCTCGCCGCTGTCCGCTTGCCCGTGCAACCGCCTGCCCGTCACCGCCGAGCCTATTTAAGTACCCCCAGACCTCCTTCTTCTTTACCATCACTATCTTGGCGAACCCCTGGCGGATTCACCACTGACCGTGCCTCCTTTCTCGCGAGCTTCCAGCATGTCAGCCATGGCAAAGCTCGGCGTGGAGCTCTGTTAGAAGAATTAAAGAGTATTCCTCCCTTCGTTCGAGCTCTGCTCTCCGTCTCTATGGCAGTTGTGGCCGCGAGCTCGGGTGAGTCCATCCTCGTTTCTTCCTCTGTGAGCGTTCACTGATTGAACGGCTCAGGATCGTTCGACTGATCGATCGGCTCTGGTAAGTTCCTCTTCACTCCTTCTTTCTCTCTATTGTTAAATTCTTGAGACATTAGAATTTCCTTCTTAATCTTGATTGAATGAAATTAGAACTCTGTAGATTCTTGGTTGATTTTTACAGTTTTGGATCGATCCAAATTATTTGGATTCGGAGATTGTTAGTAAGTTCTTGATGTTCTTTTGTTTCTGTAATCCACATTGGTGAGTTTTTGGATTGATTCTTGCAATTCTCTCCAATTTTGGAGTTGAGAACATATTCAAATTAAACTTATAGTGTTATTCGCTTCTTATGCTCATTACCTGTTCGATCTTATACCTCAACCAGTTTTGCATCCGAATTTTGGACGAGAAGTTCCTGTATCGGACATTGAAGACGCATCTCACAGTATCTTGAGCATTTAGGTATGTTATCTCTTCCCTTCAGTCGATGTCTTATCGAGTCTAGCTTGAGAGTCCTGAGATTGTGTCGAACATGAGGATGTAAGTCTGACACTCTCATTCTTGTGGTAGCAGGTGATGACTTGTGTCTAGATTTCGTCTGTGTCCATAGAACTTGTATCGGACACATTTCTGTATTTAGTTAAGGGCAGGTTTCAGTAAGGGACTGTGAAGAGCGGGGGAAACACAAGTTTTGAATTAGATTTATTATGCCTAGCCGTTGGTTGGCAGAGTGCAATATTTTATGATTTAAGTATGATTACTATTGAGGGACTAAGAAATGGTAAGAGGCTGTGATAGGCTTGGTTAGTAGTGACTTTTAATTGTAGTTCATAGAGACCTGTTACAACCTTGGGCTTTGGGGCTCAGTCTGAGTTTGGAAATCATGGGCCTTTAGACATTTACTTGTAGTTCCTGTTGGGCAAAATATGATGCTTGTTGCATTATGAAGGCTTGAGCTTAAGTCTTTCATGTTTGGGCTGAGAAGAGGAAATTGCTAGATTAATGGGAGTTATTGATAGATTAGATTGAGCTTATTGAAGAATCGGAGACTGTGAGATAGGGTAAGTGTTATTTTGAGCAATAGGGTTTAAGCAAGAAAAACATAGTAAATTCTTTTGGAATATTTCATAAACTCTATTTTTCCTATTTAGGTAATATAGAAGACTTAGACAAAACCCCAGAACCGAGGCAAGTACATGTACTCAGTATTACCATCATTGCATGCATTGCACTCACACTTGTTATCATGTCATTTATTTTACTTGTTTTCGATTGATTGCTTACATTGTTTCTCGTGTCGGGTGGGGGACGTTCTAGAGACATGTGATTGACTAATATTGGACAAATATTATCTGATAGCATACTCCGTATGCCTGAGTCCATTTCGTGCGTGACTGATAGCATTATCGTCAGACATGCCCAATTATTGCGTGACTGATAGCATTGTCGTCAGATATGCCTGATTATATATTGACTGATAGCATATTTTATATGCCTGATTACATATTAGTCCCCACATGTTGATAACGTCAAATTTCACATATACACGTAGCTAGTGCATGCTTATTGCTTATCTTGTTTCCTGTCTTTCAGTTATATTTTGATATACCGTTCCATTGATCTTCATGGTGAGTTTTATTGATTTATATTGTACTTTGCTCTTTTCCTGACTGGATCGTTGATTACAGGTGAGATGGATCGTAGATTATCATTCATGATTGGCATTGGAGCTCGCTTGACATTGAGATATTAGATTCATGTATAGGGATTTATTGAGTGTATTTGATTACATGTTGTAGTTGTATTATTTATCTTTTACCGGCTTTGTACCCGGACATTCATGTATAATTGTAATAATGGTATAGTGGATTGCTGTGATGGTTTGTATAGATTCCGTGATTAGATGCTGTGATGAGATTATTTGTTATTGATGACCAGACGGCTCACTACTGCTGTCAATGACAGTGTAGGCCGGGCATGCATCGACCCGTACCCGATTATCTGGGAGCGGGACGTGACATCGGATGTCTCCTAGTGTACGGTAAATCTAACGTCGGCATTTTTGAAGACTTGATTAACAAAATTAGGAGGAAACTGGAGGGGTGGCACAATCACCCACTCTGTCACGCCCCGCTCCCGTAGGAGCGATCGTCCTCGCTAAGGGCGTGATGCCGTACGAGCCTAGATTGCGCTCGTGCAAGGCGGGTTCCATAACGGCCGATTTTAGCGGCTACGACGGGGTCGTCGCACAGAAGTCCCATACAGAGAAATTAAATAATAGCAGCAAAAATTAAAGCAAAACAAAAGTCATTGCAAAACACTCTTTTATTGATATTAAAACAAGGTTACAATGGAGCGCAAGGCCAAAATTACAAGTCTCTCAAGCTCACTCAAGCTCACTCGTCTTACATTACAAGTCACTCGGCTCTCTCTCATCTCTCAGTATATGTCTTGAGCCAGCGGATGCTTCGGAAGGAGACGTCCATGCATTATGTCCCGTATAAGTCTTGAATCCATACGGCCACACGCTTTGAATCACCAAGGAACTCCGTGCCTCGACGCATCCAAGTGAGCTTCGCGCCACGAGCTTCTACCTGTGCCTGCACATAGAAACTATGTGGGTGTCAGTACTCAACTGTACTGGTGGAATGAGCTCCTCGCCCACCCATACAAAACCGACACGTTCGTTTAGATTGTGCAACATAACCCTTTTGATTGTATTTCTACTCTTATCTTAGGATCAGTTTTAGGACAGACGCCTTGGCCTATTCTGTGTCTCTAGACCATTCCGTGCTTGCAACAACAATATCGACTCAACAACGTTAACCTATCAAGTCGTGCTTGTCTTACGGCTTAAAATCAGAGATGCAACTACGCGATGAGACTCCATTTCCATGTGTTCGTGCTACGAACCTATATTGAGGTCATGCCTCGTAATTTTTTAAGACTAAACCATATTCGCCGCCTCGTGGCCCTTGCTACTTTGATCACCAACTGACCCAATCAAGACTTGTGGGTTAAGTGCCACCCGACCGACTTTGCCTTACGGCGGTCTTCCTGACTTAAACTCCAAATAACTCAACCAACTTATGCAACTTATATGCCGACAACTCAAGACTCGATGCCACGTCTCGTGCCGAATCACATCGTCTATGTTGATATAGGACCAAACCTTGTGTTCTAACTATTCACATATTCAACTGACTCAATCCAAAGGCACACACGCGGATTGCCGCCCGTGCCAACCCATCTATATGAATTGGTCACTGACATCACAAGCTATACCTGGACTTATAGCTTTGTTATTCGAGATACCTTTCAGCGCAAGGTAGCGATCCCCGCTGAAAGTCCCCGACTAACCTGAGCGGGAGCGTACTCCCATCTCGGCTATACACCTGTTTCCTCCTAGGCCGAGTCGGTCCCATGGCCCAGGGTTGCCGCTCGAGGAAAGCTTTGCCCTTGTCGACAAGTTGTCCAATGACCATGCAAGACTCGACACAAACTGACGTCTCACACAGTCATTCCTCTTCCAATGTTACCATCTCTTTTAAAACCAAGTTCAAGACTTCTATCCTTGAGACCCCTCGAGGCCCCACGGTCGCGAGTATTCTTTCCTTGTTACCCTATCATTTTGTTCAACTCATGAACGCCTATTTGATAGTCCTTTCTCAAAACTCACTTTGAATCAATTGTGGTCCTTGCCTTAAATACTAAGTTTGTGCATCGTGCCTTAAGCCAATCGTGCTCTACGCGACACTCCTGTCCAAGTCGACGGGCCTTGAGATTGTGGGACTACTTAACTTTGACAAACCGCAAAAGAGCGGAACAGTACTTGTAATGTCTTAGGTCGACCGGCGTAACTTTGCCTAACTTAACTTCGCAATAACTTGACGAGCAAAGGCTGGGTCAAGCTTTTCCTTAATGGATCGTGTCGTGCACACATTCGACTTGAACGACCAAGTCACTTGGGTGCCTAGACTTAGGTCACAAGTCGCTCAACGCAACTTAACTCATGGGCAAGCCAAGGCTATGCCAAGCCTTGGACGATGAGACCGTGCTTGCTTTATGAAGCATTCATGCGGGTGACGCCTATGACTTAGGCTACGATCATAACTTCTCCTACTCAACCAACTTTTCTTCTCCCAAGCCACGGGACGAAGGATCGAGTGTCATTTTCAAAGTACGCCGTGCACCAACTCTAAGCCGACCGTTGGACCTTTCCATATTCTAACTCAATTCGACCCATCGATATTATTCCCTTTAGCTATGTGGATTTGTCACTTTTATTATCAAGCCTACTTGTGCAAGTTGAAAACATGCGATTTATTATGTGAAGGCTAAGATGAGGCAAGTTCACCGAAACTACCCCACCTGAGCGAGCGGTCGCCTCGACCGAGCGATGTCTTCTGGGCAGCCATTGTAAGGCTAAGTTCGAACGTCGTCAGCGTTCTGATTCCTCCGATTGACTGAGCGGGACGGGGCACTACATCATGCACCACTCAGAAAAAGTTTCGTCTTCGAAACTAACTGAGTATACATATCGACTTATCACTCGAATGCTCAACGACTCTCGCACACATTTCTCCTATGCATTTCCCAAATCCGAGCCACGCACGTGCTACTATCAATCTTTTCTTTAATACAATTTCAAAATCCTCAACACTTTTCCATTCTTTAAGTCTCACTTGATTCAACGTATCACTTAGTTGGATCATGCACATATTATAGGCGTCCCCAAAATACATACATTTCAGCCAAGCCTCGTGATAAAGAATCCTCCATCACCACTCGAGTCGGATCGTGCATATATACGGGCGTCCCTGATATACGTGTATGTCAACCGAGACTCGTGAGTGGTACCTCCACAATTCTTATGTCTTCGTGCCAGGACGTCTGCCTAATCGCTAGGCTATGTCTTTAGGCTAAAGTCAATCGTCAGTATTGGAATCATAGTTCCCAAACAACAATATCATCACTGAACCCATCCTAAGGTCAAACCAAGTTGATAGTACGAGATTTTCTACCCAAGCTCGCGTCACTCCGATTTCTAAACTTTGAGCATAGATTTCCTACACACATTCCAACATTCGTCGCACGGGGTCCGAGTCATTCAGCAAAGCCATCCTATGACAACTTACGTTCAACCAATTCTGTGACATATCAGTATCTATCGTTCAACAAACCATCTTGCATAGTCTATTCCTTCAATCACGTTCGATATATTTCGCCTATCACTCCTTCTCAAATCAAGCACGCTACGACATAATTAATTGCTAAATCATAATTCACATTTCATATTTTCTAAGTCATTCATCCCAATTCTCGTATTCGATCATGAGGTCGTCTAACTTAACAATATGTTGCGCCCCGATCTCACGCGATTCAGATTATCCATGGTAGGCATGAATTACCATGCACGCTTCCGCGGGATAATCATCCTCAACGAAACGTAACTCTAGTTTTATGTCTGGCCTAATTCATTCTCGATACGCGGATTGGACCTACTCAATCCTCAAGTTTATTTCATTCATCAATCGCAAGTCCAAATATCCTCGAATTTTTCCTTCACATCAAACCAACATGTCGAGACAATCAAAGTTACCACATCCTAATTTTCCGAGTTCGATCATTTCCGTAACATGAATCACCATGTCAGCACTCACGCGGAACGATCGCCCCAAATTCGACGCGATGAATGTGCGAGGCTGGAGTTGCGCTCGCACAAGACAAGAATGTCGACGCTTTGGTTGTCTGCGTAACCCTCAAGACACTTCTGTTTTTTTATCCAACATTCATCTCAACTAAAATCCTAAGTATAGCATCCAACCGAACAATAACACTTGTACGATCGTCATTCGTCGAGTTAGAGTACCCCCGAGTTATCGCATATCGATTTTTGATACGCCTCAATACCATCGATGATATGCGTAACCTGACGATCTTCCTTAGCAACCAAATTTTGTGTCGTGCGAATGATGCCATCATTCGACTGGATAATCTCCACGACATTCAGTTCAAGTTCGATCATTATCCTTCGAATCATTCACAACATCAATTTTCCTTAAACCCAAATTTACGTATTGTTCATACATCTATCTTAAGTCATCGACCAACGTATTTCCTCAATTCGTATCATTTCTTGCTAACTCAAATTATTGACTAACATTCGATCCAATCCTTAGAGTCATTTGCGTAACTTCATAATTCAACTTTCTCATGCACGCTATCTACCTGTCGTGCTAACTTTTCATATACGATCCATATCGATTTCCTTTATCAAGTCATCCGTTCGCTATACCTTAACTTTTTCTCGATTTGATTTATCTACTCAATCACCTTCGCATTTCATACTCAGGCAATCCTCAATCATGTGCACGTTCCGTGCGTGTCATTTCTAATTTGTTCGAATTCACTTATCAAACTTCATGACAACAACTCACTCAACCTAAGGCTTTGCATATATGCGACGCTTGCTAATAGACTCATCGACATCCCGAATCCTCAATCGATCGATCGACATCCCTGAGGTTATCGCATACACCACTCAGAGATGAAGTCATACAACAAATTCTCAACTTATCATTCGATTCACAATCGTCTTCTTTAAATTTTTCGTTCGAACCATTCCTCTAATTCCAAGCACGCTCATCTATGTCGCACCGACGTTATCGTCGCTCGATAGCACCCCTATCGATAGTCATCTCACTTACTCAATCAAGCCCAACTCATTCTCGTCTGAGACGAATCGAATCCCGCACTCGACTTTTCTAAGGTCGACGCAATCTTTGGTGTATTTGCCTAGCCCAACTTACCCAATCGTGCTTATGCAAACCATCTTTTTGTTTTGTCAAAAACTATTTTTCTATGTTTTGCAAATTACTTAGACTTATTGCATGGACATCCGTGGGACATTTGAGAGAGATCGCACCAATGATATCAACTTTACGGAAGCAACAATTCAGAGTTTATGGAAACAATAGAGTTAAAGAATTCAATCGATAGTCCAAGGACGTAAAGCCGTGCTCTGATACCATTATGTCACGCCCCACTCCCGTAGGAGTGATCGTCCTCGCTAAGGTGTGATGTCGTACGAGCCTAGATTGCGCTCGTGCAAGGCGGGTTCCATAACGGCCGATTTCAGCGGCTGCGACGGGGTCGTCGCACAGAAGTCCCATGGAAAGACATTGAATAATAGCAACGAAATTTGAAGCAAAACACAAGTCATTACAAAATACTCTTTTATTGATATTGAAACAAGGTTACAATGGAGCGCAAGGCCAAAATTACAAGTCTTTCATGCTCAGTCAAGCTCACTCATCTTACATTACAAGTCACTCAGCTCTCTCTCATATCTCAGTATATATCTTGAGCCAGCGGATGCTTCGGAAGGCGACGTCCATACATTATGTCCCTATAGGTCTTGAATCCATGAGACCGTATGCTTCGAATTGCCAAGGAACTCCGTGCCTCGACGCATCCAAGCGAGTTCTGCGCTACGAGCTTCTACCTGTGCCTGCACATGGAAACTATGTGGGCGTCAGTACTCAACTGTACGGGTGGAATGAGCTCCTCGTCCACCCATACAAAACCGACACGTTCGTTTACTTTGTGCTACATAACCCTTTTGATTATCTTTCTACTCTTGCCTTAGGATCAGTTTTAGGACAGACGCCTTGGCCTATTTTGTGTCTCTAGACCATCCCGTGCTTGCAACAACAACGTCGACTCAACAACGTTAACCTATCAAGTCGTGCTTTCCTTACGGCTTAAAATCAGAGACGCAACTACGCGATAAGACTCCATTTCCATGTGATCGTGCTACGAACCCATATTGAGGCCGTGCCTCATAATTTTGAGAGACTAAACCATATTTGCCGTTTCGCGGCCCTTGCTACTTTGATCACCAACTGACCCAATCAAGACTTGCGGGTTAAGTGCCACCCGACCGACTTTGCCTTGCGGCGGTCTTCTTGACTTAAACTCCAAACAACTCAACCAACTTATGCAACTTATATGCCAACAACTCAAGACTCGACGCCACGTCTCGTACCGAAGCACGTCGCCTATGTTGATACCAAATCTTAGGTCCAAACCTTGTGTTCTAACTGTATATACATTCAACTGACTCAATCCAAAGGCACACACGCAGATTGCCGCCCGTGCTGACCCATCTATATGAATTGGTCACTAACATCACAAGCTATACATGGACTTATAGCTTTGTTATTCGAGATACCTTTCAGCGCAAGGTAGCGATCCCAGCTGAAAGTCTCCGACTAACCTGAGCGGGAGCGTACTCCCAGCTCGGCTATACACCTGTTTCCTCCTAGGCCGAGTCGGGCTCATGGCCCAGGGTTGCCGCTCAAGGAAAGCTTCGCCCTTGTCGACAAGTTATCCAATGACCATGCAAGACTCGACATAAGCTGACGTCTCACAAAATCATTCCTCTTCCAATGTTACCATCTCTTTCAAAACCAAGTTCAAGACTTCTATCCTTGAGCTATGTAAATTTGTCACTTTTATTATCAAGCCTACTTGTGCAAGTTGAAAACATGCGATTTATTATGTGAAGGTTAAGATGAGACAAGTTCACCGAAACTATCCCACCTGAGCGAGCGGTCGCCTCGACCGAGCGATGTCTTCTGAGCAGCCGTTGCAAGGCTAAGTTCGAACGCCGTTAGCATTTCGATTCCTCCGATTGATTGAGCGGGACGGGGCACTACATGCTCTCTTGTGGTTCGTCAATGACCAACATATCATTCCCTTAACTCATTCTTTCAACGGGTTTGGAGGTTGCAAAGCTAAGAGTAAGTCTTCTCCCATAAAAATATATTTTTCTTTATCTGCTTCGCGTAAGAAGAGGATATAGACATTGTACTCGAACATTGTCCCTGGTTGTTCAAGGGATGCTTAGTCATGATCAAGATGGAATCCTCATATCTCCATAGAGACTTATTGGTAGTTTGGATTCAATTCTTAAAATTTCCTATTTTCTTGTAGAATATGTCTACTTTGAGCAAGTTGACAATTGTCGTTGGAATCCCTATCAAGATGGATATTGCCACGGAAACTTGTCAAAGACTAAAATTTATAAGGATCTTGGTAGAAGTCTCAGCGGTGCAACCATTGCCTCAGGAAGTTCCAGTTTGTCTCCTAGAAGGGAAGCAACTCGTCCTCGTAGTTATATATGAATGGTTTTCGCCAAGCTGCTCAGCGTGTAGATGCATCAAACATGAGGTTGAACATTGTTCGGATCCTTCAAGTGAAACGATTCAAGAAAAGTTGATGGAAGTTCTTCAGTAGCGAATGGAAGAGATTTTTGCTAAGGGACAACCCCATTGTTCGACGATGGAGACAAATTTTAGTTTTCATTCTACTACTATGTCTAATACCCTTATTTCGGACAGTGTACTCTTGCTTCCTCTGACCAAGAAGAAAGTCAGGAAAGGTATGAACCCGAATTCGGCCTGACTCCCATGGTTGATGATAACATGGGGTGCCTTATATGGGAACAGGGAACCCTAGTCCAGTTGAGATTGGTCCTATCCGCCAGCCAGTCCAAAAAATTATAGAGGTGACCACAGAATTGGTTGGTGATTTGGTTATTCTAGCTTAAGCTTCAAAGCCTATAGATAAACATACTACTTGTAGTTGGTGTCCCAGCGAAAAGCTATATCGACGTGCAAGATGGTGGGTCTATGGAGTATGCACTTACTGACGAGGATACTACAGTGGGTCTTGACCAACTCACCAAAGTCAATAAAAAATGGTTGTTGTTTATGCAACATGAGGGTAGTCCCCCCTTCACTTAATAGAGAGTCCGACATAGGTGGTAGAATAACTAGTACCTAGGTTAGTGCTCGAAGTACGATATGGTGGTATAAGATTATTGTAAGAATGAGAGGAGAGGAGTTGATTATGAGTTGTAGCGAGTTTGGCATTTAAGTCTGAGCATCCATTTTTTTTAAACTAATACAATTACCTTTTTCACACACATACACATATACAAACCCCAATATATTTAGGACGGAGGGACGACGACTATCTAGATCCTAGTTAAACCAAATCCATTGAGGAAGGGGATCTCGTTAGAGGAAGAAGGCTGGATAGTGGTGGCACAACAATGACCCAGATAGAGATTGGATGTAGGAACGAGAGAGAAGAGTAAGTCCCAAAAATGACTCTCAAGGACTGGACTCAACTATGTAGTGAGGTGTGTTGCTTCAGAGAGGATTTCTGGAAAGAAACATGGTGGGAGTAGGGCGTTGAGGGGGGAGGGGGAAGGCACAGGTGACAAGGGTGACTGCTCTATCTCATACCAACTAGATTCCCCCGTGGAAGGCAAATTGGAAGGACCTATGACAAAATGGGTCGGGGGCAGACTGAAGTTGACTATTAATAAAGAGCCCCGGGTGTTGATTACTTCTCATCCGAAATCCTGGGCAGAGCTTCGCAAACCACCGCTGGTGATGGAGATCCAATTCTCTACGCCGATATTATTGATCAAAGGCGGACACTCTGTGGTCATATCTGAAGAAGATATTGCATTGGCGGTGTAGATCTGGTGCCATACATTGTCGCTCTATGTGATAGGTGTAGGAACCCTAGAGGGGGGTGAATAGGGTCAAGCTAACTAATCAAGCACTTAGCACAAGCAAATTGGCAATTTAAAAATATAAGTGCTAGAGAAGAAGCAAACACAATACCGACACCCAATATATCCTGGTATCCTCCTAAGAGGCAGTCCAGTCCCGGAACTCTCTCCGGCTTTAATCCACTATTTGAGCAAATAGTTACACACGAGTTTGGATCCGAAGAACTCGCCAACTTCTTACACAAGAGCTTTAATCCGAAGGGCTCTCCGACTTCAACCGAGAGTTTGGATACGAAGACTCTCCAACTTCAACCGAGAGTTTGGATACGAAGACTCTCCAACTTCAACCTTTCACAATAGGTTTTGATCTCCTTATACAATAGGATGAAGATCTCACTTTTCAACTCAATAACTCTAACACAATTTGTAGATGACAAATGAAGGCTTTGTAGAGTTGTATGTGGATAAGCTTTGGTGGTTTGGAAATTTTTAGGCTCAAAGCATCAACCTTGAATGAAGGGGGTTCAAGGCTATTTATAACCAAAGCAAAGGAAAGTGCAATAATGCAACTTTCTCAGGCTGACGGATCATCCGCCGGATTTCCGCGAAAATCCGCCGGATCATCCGCCTGAATAGTCCAACGGCTATAAAAAGAGCCGTTGGGATCAATCGTTCGTAAAATCCGACCGTTGGAATGCAAACGGTCATATAGCGGAAAATCCGTCGGAATTTCGCGGTTTTCCGCCGGATAATTCGAACACTCACAGAAGGTATTCTGTGAGACCATTCGGATCTTCCGTCGGATTTCCGCGGAGATCCGCCGGATTATCCGCCAGGATTCCGAAGATTGTCCTGGGTTATTATCTACCCTAGCTTTCGATTTTGCCATCCATTTCTTGTGTTTACAATGGTTCCTAAGACTCATTACAGACTCCAGATATACTGTAGCAGGTGCAGGCTTCTTCAGAGTCTTGAAATGATGATGGCATGGCTCCAGAGATGTCATCGGGTGGTTCAGATAAATCTTGTGGGATCCGTCGTCTTTGGCCCACCATGATTTCTTCATTGCATATGTCCACGTTGATCTTGCTTATTGCTTTTCTACATGTACATGTTAGACGAACAAAGCAATATCCATAGTAGCAAGTATGATAAATTAAAGCACATTAGGACTATGCAAAGTTTAAGTATAAGTGCTAAGGTGATGGCATAAATGTTAGTGATATCAGAATGATTAAACTTAATTGAATGACCACAATCAAAAACATAGTTTTGATTTTGGCAACCCAATTAAATTTAAGATAGATAAGCTCATATCACTAAGATGTAAACCAATGGGCACATATCACCAAAGATATAAGTATAAGTAGAAATGCTATAGTGATAGTATGAAGATTAGTGATAATGAAATGCTAAACTTAACCTATTAACCATATTCAAAAACATGATACAATCATTGGGCCAACAATCTCCCCCTTTTTGATTATGGCAAATCGGTTAAGTTTAGTATAGACATAATAGATGCATGTATCACTAATATACAAAGGACATAAGCAATATCACTAAAAGCACACTACTTAGATTACTTATAAAAGCATACTTAAACTTACTTCTCCCCCTTTGACATGATCAAAAATAGGCTCCCCCGTACTAAGAGATAAAAAGAAATCAATCTCAAGCATAGAAATCAGAGCATGGGGAAGGCATAGACAATCATGATCAAGATATACTAATTGAGGAACAATAGGAGAAGTGTGTAAAGACAAGTGTATAAAACTACATACCAAATGTAGAGTACTAAAGAAAATTGCTTGTCAAAACACAATATGGTTGGTAAAACTTAAAAGAATTTGAAGAAAAAGAAATAAGTAGTTTACCAACTTGAAATCCAAGGAATAAATCCAAAACACAATAGGATATGAAATATTGCTCCAGTTTTGGAAGAGAACTATGAAATAAAGGATTTCAAACAAAAGCCATGAGGAATAGATAATTGCAACTAATAGATACCAATTGAGATATGAAATTAAATAAACTTGATACCAATTGAACAGATGTAAACTTGAAACATTGATCAAGGAAACCATTAATAATCATAATTGTCCACAAGTAAATAGTGGAACAAAATAAAAGAATGATCAATGTAAAATATTGTAATTGATATAAAGTAATCTCATTATTTGCAAGATCTATATGCTTATCCAAGTTCATGCATTTGAACTCAATTACCTTATCATGCTATATGAATACCCTTTAGATAAACATGAAGGTAAAGGAGAAAAATACTTGAGAAGGAGAAATTCAGTCGACTTGAATGCTCCCCCTCAAAGTACTACCAAAGTAGATAAAAATCATGAATTTTGGATAAGTCCTCAACAAGGAAAGTCAAATCAATTAAGCATGAAAGAAAAGTCAAATCAACGAAAGCATAATATTCATCAAGATAAGATCTGAAAGTTAATATTAGCAAGATGACATATTTAACCCATATGAAAGAGAGAGATAAGATAATAAGGACAATTACATACACTCTCATAAACCCTTCAAAATAAAAAAATATCATGACCTCAATCAATAAGATATGAAATAGAAGAAAGTATGGGTCCATGATGAACTAGGTATACGACATATTAAAGGGTATAAATAAATAGAATCAATTGATTTGCTCCCCCTCAAAATATGCGTATCTAGTTCCAAAGCACTTATAGCATAAAATAGATAACTACAAGATCTAGGGGTAAATCAACTATGGATTTCTCCCCCTTGCTCGATGCATATAAGGCTATAATATCGTCAAAAGACGAATAATATCATCTTTAGTCAAGAAGAGATATACAATTAATAGCCACTAAAGAAGAAGGATCAAAAGAATATTCCAATTAAGCACATATAATCAAAAGATGACATACATTAGTCTATATAGAAGGATCTCATAATTAAATATGATAGATTAATGTATGTTATCCTTTGAGAAAATGTCATCATAAAAAAAGAATAAAGTCAATTAAGAACAATCATGATGATAGACAGAATATAGCCAAAAATAAAATAAAAATAAAACTCAAACATCATGTCCATGATTATCTAATTAAGAAAGAATCAACCAATTTATTACTTCACATGGACTAGATATGTTTTATCACATATGTACCCATCAACCGGGTAATATCCAAACTTTGCTACTTCTAAATGAAAGACCAATAAAGTTCAAATAGCAAAGACACTATGTGATAATCCATGAGTAGTCAAAGTAGAGTAGTAAATTAACTTGACATTTACAAAATTAGATAGTTTAGGACTACTCAATCATTAGGATCATTCATAAAGTAAACAAATGAATAAATATGATCTTATGAATCTCATCAAGAGAAAATCACAAATTCAAAAAAAAATATCTCATAAATCAATAGAAAAATAAAGAAAAAGAGTCATTCTCATTTAAAAGATTGCAAATATAATCAAGAAGAGATGTAAATGATAATACGATGAAATCATGACTCAAAAAGTGAGAGAAATTTAAGAGATACTTGCTAATGACTAATAAGGAAGGAGACTTAAAGAAAGAAATCACAAACCTCCAAGAGAAATAAGATCTAATCAAGAATTTGTAAAACTAGTTTTAGAGAACAAACATATGTATCTAAGATATGATACAAATTACATTTAGAAGAATCACAGATCTTGTTTATGTAAACTAGCATATCATATATAGATTAAAAAGAAAAACAATAGCTAGGTGAGTGAAAGTGACCAAATTATATAGCTTACCAATATATCACAAATAAGCAAACTATATAATCTAAATAAGATTAATGAGGGAAGCCATTAACGAGATAAATGTGCTCATTAAATCTTAAGTCACTAACACTAAAAATACTTGCTTAAGCAAAGAGTTCACAAAGAGGAAAATACATTTTGAATGAACAAAATGATTTAGAGACTCTTTACTAAGCAAGGATAAGAGCATAAGATGACAAATGAATGAATTAGACTCTTATCAAGTATAGGCCAAAAGAGATAATCATAAAAACGTAATAAAGTAAATCTTTTTGCCAAGTATTGAGATTAACCCAAGATAATAAAATGATAGATCGATCTAGAGAATGCAAAATACTATAGCCATTATAAAATAAGTGTATTCTCTAAAAATGGGAAATCTCAACACAAAAGCTCAAAACCATAGTAGCTAAAGTCATAAGAAATATGATGTAACAATTACATGTATTCTCATGTGCTACAAAAACTATTGGGCAACAATAATTCAAAAAGAAGTATAAACCCAAGGAATGAGCAAAGAAAGATTATTAAGATCAAGAAAGCTAAATGCTAAAGATATCAAGAAGTACATTTTTCAAAGAGCTTTCATAGTGCACTGTAGAAATATATAGATGATATAGATTTGAAAAAGGCACTAAAAATAGAGGTTAATATAAAAATAAGACAAAGCACAAAACCTTGTGATTCTTAAAAAAACTTCCATAAATAGTCAAGTGCAATACATAAACAAATATTTTCTCTCACCATCCCAACTTAAAGATATAAAACAAATGAATATCAAAAGCTAGGAAACATATATATATATATATATGAAACTATATATATATCACGAATAGGCATACATGAAAAGATCAAAAATCCATTAAGAACATGTATCCATAAAGTCAACCAAAAAGCTAAAAAGACATTATTAAAGAAAGCTTTAAGGAAGAAGCATATTGATTCAAAAAGAGATTCACAAATTTGATCAAAAGAATCAATAGCTAGAGTATGAGTTAAGCACAAGTTTAGAAGTAACAAGTATGAATAAAACTTTTAGCTTAACTCATATGCCTACATAAAGGTATTTATACAAAAATAGATATCAATATAAGAGATACATGAACTATAAGTAAATGAAAATTTTAATGAATATAGTCATGTATCCTTAATGAATATTTGAGAAACCATCACAAAATCAAAAGCATGTATAAATAAATTTTATTAGGCAAAGACATAATTGATTCTCAAGAAGATAATCAAGATAAAGTATGAGAATCAATAATGAATATATTATGTAAGCACAAGATTAAAAAAGAAGTATAAGTATATACTTGTCAAGTGATAAGAAGCTTGTGCTAAACATATATATTCACAAATACCGATTTAAAGTAAATATTACATATTAAGGAGAAATCGGTAAGAAGTAACTATTCTCAAAAACTTTAAAGACGGAGAGTTAAAATCATATTAACTCAAATCAAAATCAAGCTCCTATGGACTAAAGTGATATGCATGCTTCATAATATAGAGATTAAGAATAACAAGCATGCATAAATTAAATATGTCACACTTAATAGAAAATGAGTGATAAACTACAAGTGTGAACTAAATATTTAGGCTAAGTAACTAGTCATGCTAGATAAAAGAAATAATAAGAAAATTAACTAAGCATGCTAGTATTATATCTCACATTGATTTATACAATAAGCAACTAAGGGTATCAATGTGAGCTAGTAGCAAGACATCAAGAGAAACATGCTCGACTCTACAAATATAAAACATTTAAAGAGAATCGATTAGCATGTTACCAAAGTGGCTCTAGTGGCCACACTTGTATTGGTGCAATTGCTTGGAGGATGACCTTTGAGCTTTGCAACCACCAACACGCTCCTCGGTGCTATGTTCCGATACAAGAAGCTCCACCTACAACATTAGGAGAAGACTTTGGTATCCAAATAAACTTGGATCCACATATGTTAGCTTTAGGGACCCATATACTATTTACTCTAGCATTGGTAGAAAAACTCCTACGAATAGGACAAGTTAAGCTCATGTGTCCAATGCGAGAGCAATAGAAGCACCTAATACTAGTGTGTGCACATGTATCGGAATGAGTATGATTTTGAACATGTGACATACTAGAATGATGAATATCTCTAGAGTGAGCATGAGAAGATTTGGTTTTAAGAATATTATGTTCTAATAGCAAATCATCATGCATGCAAGTAAGAGAATCAAATTTAACATTTAAAATATCATTCTCTTTTTCAAATAAAGTAATTTTAGAGATAAAAGCATCATTTTGTTTATTTAAAGTGTCAATAGAAGAATCATGCAAATGATTTAGCTCATGAGTTTGCCTCTTAAGATCTCCTATTGATGAGGAAAGAGATTTGATTTTCAAAATTAAAGTCTCATTCAAACTCTTTAAAGAAACACAAGATGAGTTTTGAGAATCAAGTCTAGATAATAAAACATTGTTTTCATTTCTCAAAAACTCATTTGCTTCTTCTAAATGAATAACCTTTTCAGAAAGTTCTTCATTTGTAGAATGAAGGTTGTCAAGAATCTCTAAGGATTGTTTAGCCATGGCTTTCCACTTAGACCATTTCTTGCATTTAGAAGAAACAAAATTGTCTATGCTACTAGAAGTAAAACCGTCTTTATCGGAGGAGGAGTAGGAGGAATACGATGCCATAGAAAAATAACAAGGATCTACTCTAAGGATGTTAAGCCTAACAATAGAGTCCTTGCTCTGATACCAATTGTAGGAACCCTAGAGGGGGGTGAATAGGGTCAAGCTAACTAATCAAGCACTTAGCACAAGCAAATTGGCAATTTAAAAATATAAGTGCTAGAGAAGAAGCAAACACAATACCGACACCCAATATATCCTGGTATCCTCCTAAGAGGCAGTCCAGTCCCGAAACTCTCTCCGGCTTTAATCCACTATTTGAGCAAATAGTTACACACGAGTTTGGATCCGAAGAACTCGCCAACTTCTTACACAAGAGCTTTAATCCGAAGGGCTCTCCGACTTCAACCGAGAGTTTGGATACGAAGACTCTCCAACTTCAACCGAGAGTTTGGATACGAAGACTCTCCAACTTCAACCTTTCACAATAGGTTTTGATCTCCTTATACAATAGGATGAAGATCTCACTTTTCAACTCAATAACTCTAACACAATTTGTAGATGACAAATGAAGGCTTTGTAGAGTTGTATGTGGATAAGCTTTGGTGGTTTGGAAATTTTTAGGCTTAAAGCATCAACCTTGAATGAAGGGGGTTCAAGGCTATTTATAACCAAAGCAAAGGAAAGTGCAATAATGTAACTTTCTCAGGCTGACGGATCATCCGCCGGATTTCTGCGGAAATCTGCCGGATCATCCGCCTGAATAGTCCAACGGCTATAAAAAGAGCCGTTGGGATCAATCGTTCGTAAAATCCGACCGTTGGAATGCAAACGGTCATATAGCGGAAAATCCGTCGGAATTCTGCGGTTTTCCGCCGGATAATCCGAACACTCACAGAAGGTATTCTGTGAGACCATTCGGATCTTCCGCCGGATTTCCGCGGAGATCCGCCGGATTATCCGCCAGGATTCTGAAGATTGTCCTGGGTTATTATCTACCCTAGCTTTCGATTTTGCCATCCATTTCTTGTGTTTACAATGGTTCCTAAGACTCATTACAGACTCCAGATATACTGTAGCAGGTGCAGGCTTCTTCAGAGTCTTGAAATAATGATGGCATGGCTTGGCTTCTTCCTTTGATAGGTGCTGGCTTTTTCCCTTGGCGGCAGCTGTCCAAAGATATCCAGTTTACGAAAACTGAATACCTTTCGGGAGCTTCGCCCCCGAACCCCCGACGAGGGGCGCTGCCCCCTCGACCCCCGTCCGCTGACCGGGCAGCGGAACCCCCGGTGCGTGGCTCCAGAGATGTCATCGGGTGGTTCAGATAAATCTTGTGGGATCCGTCATCTTTGGCCCACCATGATTTCTTCATTGCATATGTCCACGTTGATCTTGCTTATTGCTTTTCTGCATGTACATGTTAGACGAACAAAGCAATATCCATAGTAGCAAGTATGATAAATTAAAGCACATTAGGACTATGCAAAGTTTAAGTATAAGTGCTAAGGTGATGGCATAAATGTTAGTGATATCAGAATGATTAAACTTAATTGAATGACCACAATCAAAAACATAGTTTTGATTTTGGCAACCCAATTAAATTTAAGATAGATAAGCTCATATCACTAAGATGTAAACCAATGGGCACATATCACCAAAGATATAAGTATAAGTAGAAATACTATAGTGATAGTATGAAGATTAGTGATAATGAAATGCTAAACTTAACCTATTAACCATATTCAAAAACATGATACAATCATTGGGCCAACAATAGGTCCGCCATCATTATACTCAAATATCTGGGATATGCTCACCGTGTGTGGAAATTAAAATAAAATATTCGAGAATATTAGTAATTGTTTAATAAAAAATTAATTTCAGGAGAGTGTTAGGCTTCATAATGCCAAACATTATATTAGCCCAGTGATTTGATAAATATTTTTATTATGGTAAATTGATTTATGTTTAGCATTATATAATCATTAATGATAATGACATCTCTATATTATTTATACTTAAACTTGGCATTGTCCTATTGTGCATTAATTTTATCATCATTACTACTATGATATTGTTTTGTTCGTCTAACTTGTGTTTTCCAAAAAAAAAATAGTAAAGATGAATTTATGCCAATGAAGAAATCATGTTGGGCCAAAGATATTGCTAGTCCAAAATTTCTCTGAACCATCCACGATACCTTCGGGAGCACGCACTTGGGGGTTTCACTACCTGGTCAGTGGATGGGGGTTGAGGGGGCAAAGGTCCTCGTGGGGTTCAGAGAAAAACCACCGAAAGCTATTCACATTTTTAGATCATATTAGCTTTGTACAACTGTTATTAGGAAGAAAATCTGCCATTCAAATAAAAGAAGAAGACAAGTTATCGAGACATGACGCTCACTATAATATTTCCTTATTTTTGTGTCGCTATGATTATTTGTAACTCAATAGAGAAAGGCAAAATAAAAATTAAACCACAACTCATACAAAATATCCAAATCCTAAACTAGAGTATCAGATCGAGTTACCAGTTTTATATTGCTTGCGGTATACTAGCAGTAGACTGATAAATTGCACTCTCATTCCAAAATATTCAAAGTAGCCCCTCCCTGTCATGCTTCAATTCTGCAGAATCGATAGTCGTCCCCCGAGCGTGATACCGTGTGATCGAACCTAATTTGTGTCTACACAAGGTAAGTCATAAGATTATCCAAAACACAATAATAGAGAGTACACAGAGTAATTGAAAAACACATGTGATATAGAAGAAACTTTATTTTATTGATAATGGACATCATTTACATGACTCGATTACAACATGATGCCGCACGGGCTTACAAACTCGACTCAAAATAAACCATGATAAGATAGTCGTTCCATATATTACATTCCTTTGTACAACCAATATTTACAAACTAACTGGAATGATAGGGAGTCACGACATCTTCATTAGACTATTGTAGAGAGTCTTCAAAAGGATTCGGCAAAAGTCTTCGACGCGTAGACGAAGCTTCAAAACACGAACGGCACCTTGCTAGCTGGTGAGTTCCACCTGATTCGTAGCACCTATGGAGAGCGAGGGTCAGTACGATCACATGTATTGGTGGGTGGCTAATTTAAACCCAAGCTCTCATTTGTTCAAAAACCTTTATAAAACATGGTATATACTTTGTGATCTTTCTAACCATCATAATAGATTGCATGTGAACATTTTGTGAGGCAAGCATATGAATATTTTATACATTTAGCAACTATCCATATTCATCCCATGTCATAGGTATCAAATAAAGCAGTATAAAGTGTAGTGCCCCGTCCCTACATTATGCCCCATTTCTACCCACGGAGTGTGCGAGAAAGGAACACTGTCGCTACCGATTCAGTTGGAACAAATAGATCGGGATCGATTGAATTGGTCAAACGGGAACAATTGAATTAAGATCCTTTTCTCGTTATGAAAATAATTCTTCAGAATCAAGTCCCAAATTCAGCGGGTTGCGCCTCGAGGATAGACTTTACGGTTGAGTCGGAAGAGACCTCCCGTTGCTCTGCTTTTCATGCCGCACTTGAGCTTTGGCTTTGGTTTTCGTAAATATTTTTGATGATTTTTATGGCTTACATTTTCAAACTTCGCATTCGTATCGAACATCTTGAATGGCACAATGTTCTAAATGCGATTTCAGGTGATCGCATAGGTGCCGTCTTCCGCAGCCAACCAGTCTCTCGTCTCAAACAAAATCAAGGTGAATGGCTGACCCTTCTCTTCTCGACCCCCTTCTTAGTTCAATCGATAACTTTATTATGAATGAAATGATAGATGCAAAGGTACGAACATACTGCTATTTTTTAGAACTGCGTTAACAAAAGATTGACTCAAATAAATTGATGCCACGATAAGACGGGACACGATAAAATGATTAAGTTCTCAAAAATATAGACCATGCTTTAGTAACTAAATTATTCTAGCACGGTCATGGACAACTTATCGACTAGGTAAAAGTTTCCTCGAACGACACCACGGGGCCACGGGACCTCTTCGGCCTAGGAGAAAATACGGTATAGCTGTGCTAGATAATAGTACGGGTTATGCTGGGACTTTCAGCAGGGCTTGCTACTTGTGTTGAAAGGGCCCCGACTAACAAAGCTATAAGTCCAAGATGGCTTGTGGTGTCAGTGACCAAGTACACTTAAATTTGCACACGCTATGCTAGCCATAACAATTGACAGAAAAAAATATGGTAAGTCTCACATTGTACGGCACGCTCTGCCGTGGGTAAGTTCCAGCATAATTTACATTATGCCTATCAAATGCTTGTCCGAAATTCATTAGGATGGTTAGAAAGATTCGCAAACTAAGTTATATAAACTCTTCAACCAAATGAGAGCATGGAACTTAATTTGCCACGCACTAGTACAAAGTATAATGTACTGATCCTCGCGCTCCATAGGTAACCCGAACCAAGAAGCGCGTTCCACTTAAGCTCAAGGCGTCGCAAGTATATTTGAAACCTCATCCGTATGTCGAAGGCTTGTTTTGATCCTTTTGAAGACTCCACATTCAATCCAGAAGAAAAGATGTCTCGACTCGCCACAATACCAGTTGAAATAAAATGTTTTGCTTGTAAATGTGGGCGTAATGTATTGAACGACTATCTCATCAATGTTTATTTTGTCATTGATTCATATTGTAGCTCGTGCGACAATGAATGTAACATAGTCATGTAAATGATGTTTATTATCAATGAAAGAAATTTTTTTGTTTTTAAATATGTTTGTTCAATTTCTCTGCGTACTCTACTTGATGTTGTGTTTCGGATAACCTTATGGCTATTTCTTGTGCAATCGCAACTTAGGTTCACACGGCATCATGTCCGGGGGACGACTATCGATTCTACGGAATCGGGGCATGATATAATGGTATCAGAGCACGGCTTTACATCATTTGGCTTTTCGTCTAGAGTCTCAAACCTTTGATCTCGTATCGATGAGATAAGTTGTTCCATACAATGAGTCCATAATATCTTGAGACTAATGTGTGTGTCTATGTATTGCAGAAGAGACTGAACCCGCGGCAGAAATCGTGGCCGAGCAAGAACAAAGTACTTCAAATGGTTCGAGCAGTTCGCGGGCCGGACCTTCTAAAAATGCTATCGAGAGGATGTTGCGCATGATGGAAGCACAGCAAAAAAATTCGAGAACCGACATCAGCAGACGGAGGCGCGACAGGCCCAATTCGAAGCTCGCTTCGATGCATAAACTAAGATGCAACAAAAGCAGCTTGTTACTCTGTAGCAGATTGTCCAGACAATTGTGGCCAACGGAAACTATGCAACTGTGCCTACTGTCACCGAGCCGACGGGTCAACCCAACGAAGTCGATCGAGAGGAGCTCGAGCGTCAACCTGCGGAACCGAGAAGTTACAACTTTGAAGTGTTAGAATTCAAGAAAGCATGTCATACCTCCTTCAGCGGCACCGAAGGCCCTTCTATGGCAATCAACTGGTTGTAAGAGCTGGAAGATCACTTCGAACTCCTCGACATTGAAGAATCCATACAAGTCGCCTGCGCACAACTTGAACTACGTTTTAACGCACACGACTAGTGGGCCGTACACAAACGAGTGATCCGATGCAACAATAACTCAGCGCCGATCTCTTGGGCCACATTCCGCAAAGCCTTTGAAGTCGAGTATCTCCCCTCGGCCGTTCGTCAAGAGAAGAAAAATGAATTTATACAGTTGAAGCAAGGGAACTGGATAGTACAACAGTATGCGGCAGAGTTCAACATATTGTCCAAATTTATTGGTACATTTCTTCATATAGAGGAGTTTCGAGTGCGACGATTCGAAGTGGGTCTGCGGCCCTCTATTACTGCTCATGTGACAGTACCAGAATACAAGTCCACGGACGATGCTCTAAATCATGCTCTCCGCCTTGAGAGCCAGTACCCTCACATTGCTGCCGAAGTTGTTCACCATTACAATCACAAACGTCCTAGCTATACGGAAGGAAACTATCACGCTACAAAACGTCCAAACAATGGTGGCTACAAAGGACAAAACCCACTACCTCGTTGTACCAAGTGCAACCACCTCGGGCATAATGCCCACAACTGCTCTGTCTTCGAAGAGGGATGCTTCTTTTGTAAAAAAAAGGTCACCAATCTCTAGACTGTATGACCGAAGATAGAATCATAATGCCTCGCTACAGCAAAACCGATAAGAAAATCGAGGATAGGCGCCCCGGCCTCCTCAAGTTGCGCAACCCAAAGGCCAAGATCGTCGTCCTAATGCCTAAGGATGAGTCTACGCTATGACACGGGATAAAGCATTCGCCTCGGATACAGTTGTGACAGGTATACTACTTTTTAATAACAACCCTGCTCATGTACTGTTTGATTCAGGCACTACACATAGTTTTATATTGACGGACTTTGCCGCCGAACACAAATTCTCTATGGCACCGTTAGGCCTTAACCTTAGCGTTAGCACCCCCATCGGGCATTCAAATCCCTTTAAATACTATTTATAGAGACGGCCGCTTACGTATATGTGGGAGAAAATTGACTCTAGATGTGATAGTTCTGGACCTTAAGGACTACGACATCATTTTGGGGATAGATTGGATCGGCGCTTGCTCGACCACCATTGATTGTGCAGGAAAGAAGGTCACCTTCCGTCTATCGGGGGAGCCCGAATTCGGCTACTTATATGGCAAAGTGTCGATAGCCTGCATGATGATCTCGATAATTTCTGCTCGGCAGATGCTACATTCCGGATACGAAGGCTACTTGGCGTCCGTTCGAGACACGCGATGATATTGCAAACGCGAATCAAACTGACGTTGTGGCAGAATTCCCAAACGTGTTCCCGAATATGCTACCCGGCATGCCACCCGATCGAGAAATCGAGTTCACCATCGATACCTTTTCCTACACTCGACCAATTTCCAAGGCCCCGTACAGAATAGCCCTTGCAGAATTAAAAGAACTAAAGGTACAACTACAGGAATTGCTCGACAAAGGATTCATTCGTCCTAGCATCTCGCCATAGGGTGCACCTGTGTTGTTCGTCAAGAAGAAAGACGGGTCGATGCGGCTTTGTATTGACTACCGAAAATTGAGTAAAGCTATCGTCCGAAACAAATACCCCATGCCTCGCATCGACGATTTGTTTGATCAGCTCCAAGGAGCCACAGTGTTTCGAAGATTGATCTTCGATCGGGTTATTACCAGCTCAAGGTCAAGCTAGAGGACGTGTCGAAGTCTACCTTCCACACTCGTTATGGCCAATACGAGTTCTTGGTAATGCCATTCGGCCTGACAAATGCTCCTACCGCCTTCATGGATCTAATGAATCAGTATTCCGTCTGTTCTTTGATAAATTTGTAGTAGTCTTCGTAGACGACATCCTCGTCTACTCGAAGGATCGAGCGCAAATCGCAGAACATCTGCGGACCGTACTCCAGACCCTACGAGATAATCAGTTGTATGCGAAGAAGGGCAAATGTGAGTTCTGGCTGAACAACGTATCATTCCTTAGGCACATCATCTCCACTGGCGGCATCTCGGTCGATCCAGAGAAAGTTGAAGCAGTCGTTGATTGGAGAAGGCCCGCATCGGTCAGCAAAATTCAAAGCTTCCTCGACTTGGCGGGATACTATAGACGCTTCATGAAAAACTTCACAAAGATTGCATCACCGTTGACTCGCCTCACCCAGAAAGGAGTCGCGTTCGAGTGGTCAACGACTGTGAAACTTCTTTCCATGAGCTAAAACAGCGGCTTATTTTGGCCCCGATACTCGCTCTTCCGGAAGGGACTGAGGGATTTCAAATCTTCAGCAATGCATCTGGCCAGGACTTGGGGTGTGTGCTCAAGCAGCATGATAAGGTGATATCTTTTGCTTCCTGACAGCTAAAGCCGCATGAGAAAAACTATCCCACTCATGACCTAGAATTTGCCACAATTGTGTTTGCGGTAAAACTACGGCGCTACTATCTTTCTGGTGTGGCATGTAGGAATTATACGGACCATAAGAGCCTCAAGTATATCTTTACCCAGAAAAAACTAAATTTGTGGCAGGGTCGATGGCTGGAACTGATTAAAGACTACGACTGATCGATCGACTATACGCCGGGCAAGGAGAATATGGTGGCGGATGCACTGAGTCGGAAGTACATAGCTTCACTATCTATCACCAGTCGACTGCTGCACGGCTTGGAAGGAATGGACATAGAACTCTGGGTTTGATTTGTGGGCGCGCAGCTGGCACAACTGCAACTAGAATCGAGCCTATTAGAAAAGATCACATCTGGTCAGAAAGATGACCCATACCTGGAGAAGATGCGGAAGCTGATATCAACAGGCAAGGCGTCTGACTTTG
The DNA here is from genome assembly GCA_029216955.1 of Iris pallida. Classification (NCBI taxonomy): domain Eukaryota; kingdom Viridiplantae; phylum Streptophyta; class Magnoliopsida; order Asparagales; family Iridaceae; genus Iris; species Iris pallida. The sequence continues at coordinate 1,455,328 of JANAVB010044419.1, forward strand.
CAGAGGACGGATCAAAAAAATTACGAGTGAAGGACAGGCTATGTGTATCAGATAACCCAGAACTCGGAAAGGCGATAATGTCGGAAGCGCATTATACAAAATATCTCTTGCATCCTGGCAGCAACAAGATGTATAAGGACCTCCGTATTATCTTTTGGTGGCACAGCGTGAAGAGAGATATTTTACTCTTCGTGTCACAATGTATGGCCTGTCACCAGGTAAAAGCTGAGCACCAGCGATCGGACGAGGATATGCAGAACCTTGCCATTCCAGAATGGAAATAGGATCACATCACTATGGACCTTGTTGTTGGCCTATCGAAGACGTCGCAGGGGAATGATGTCGTCCGGGTCATCATCGATCGATTAACCAAGTCAGCGCACTTCATTGCCATTAAAGTCACTTGGAGCGTCGATCGCCTTACTCAGATCTATCTTGATAAAATAGTTCGGCTACACGGGATTCCAGTACCCATTGTCTCAAATCGGGATGGGCGGTTCGTATCACGTTTCGGGTGCAGTCTTCAGTCAGCAATGGGGACCAAGTTAAAGTTTAGGTCAACTTATCACTCTCAGACCGATGGCCAAACTGTCATGACCGCACCCGATGTAGGGGCACGAGTGCGTAATAGCGCCCAGCCTACGCCACAGTGTCGACGGTAGAACGTTGTTCTAGGTCACAACCATACAATATAATATACTCTCCAAACGGAGGATAATCTCATAAGATACAACTCAATCACATAAACTAGAGGTAGATAAATGGCATGATAAGATAGATATAAAATCCACAGAATGAGATATAACGAGAAATAAAATAAGTCTAAGTGTTATCAACACTACTATATAACATCTGAAAGATACAAACTCAAGACAACACAATAAGTAAGATAAAGCACTAGCAATCTAGTCTAGGAACTAAGGTAGTCTTCTCAGTGTAAGCTGGATCCTCTTGAGGGTCCAAGTCGCAAGTGTCGTCTACGTCAGCTCCATAGGGTAGTGCCAAGGTCCTCCAAGTTATCTGTAATATTTTGTCAACGGGTCTAATCAGGACAGGAACGAGCACATATCTCCAAAACAAATCCAAAACATGGCAGAAATATAGAACAAGCAGTAGAATAAAATACATGAACTGTAAAGAAATGTAGATAAAGAACATGAAATACATGAAACTCCATAGAGAGGGATGTACATGAACTGTTAAAATAGACAAATCTGAGTACATGAAAGTTTTATAGAAAATAAGAACTGTGAGTGAAATATAAGTGATTTAGAGCACAAGATAGTTATGTAATCGGCTTGATTTGCGCACGCCTAATTTACAGAGTTTTCACACGAGTATACTAAAAGAATGATCACATAACCACTTCTACTCCTCCGTCCCCAATCAATACACAAGGATCCGATTGAGTTATATTACGTACACGATGAATTGTTTGCACAAGAAGATCATGTGAGCACATGAGTGTACATGAGAGCACACGATTTGTACACAAATAACACGAATACAAGGAGTACACAATGCACACGGTGAAGTACACGTACATAAAATACCTGATATATCCGCTAAGGGGATAACATCGTATGACAAGATCCATATAGTACCAATCCGTGATAACGATGTGTCAGCATCAAGTAAAGTAGTCTAAAGTAGGCAATATAGATACTATCATGAATGAAAATGATCAAAGAATGTACTCGTCTGATAACCTGAACAACTGATATGTAGAGATGTCCAAACTAGAGCCACAGAGTCCTATTTAGAGCAACACAGGTTACAATGTATTCAAGATGTAATAAATAAAGTTTACAATATATTCTACATGATTTTTAATTATTCCAGGTCAAAGTCAACTCTTGGTCAACTCTGGTCAACATTCTAGTCAAACTAGGTCAACTAGCTAAGGTTTGGTCAAACTCTAATCAGTAAGGTTAACATTGGACTTTTGGTCAATATCTAGGTCAATGGTCAACTAGGCTATTCTAGGGCCTTGATTAAAATAGGCTATTTGATGTTGGTAACTTGGTAATGGCCAAAACTTCATTAACTAACTCAAAATCCTTACCCAGATACCATGACATGTACTCTAAGTATCACATATATATGTAATGATATTAACCTTATCCATACTACCTTACCTTAACCTTAATATAATACAAAGTACATCTCAGAACCTAACATATCAATTGAACCCTATTTCAGAAAATTGAACCAAGGCAACACCCATATGTATACATTGCACAACTATATAGTACACATATCTCTATACTACATGATACTAACTCAGTTCATATATATACATTACCCAAACCTATACATATCTCAAATTTATACAAATATAACATATACTTAAACAAATCTCAGATAAATGAGATCACAATCTCAGTTTTAAGATTGAAACAACCCACACTTGAACATTAAACCCAAACTGAACCCATGTATCCTAAACTGGAACCCAATGCTAAACTGAACTATCAACCTACATAAACCTCAACCTATACGTGACAGTGAACAATACCTACATATACCATATATATATGATACTGTAACCCAAACTTACTGTACAACTGAAACTATAAATAACCTATACATTTACAACCCACATACGAACATATAGATCAATACTTGTACAACATACATCCCAAACTCCATATATAACATGTAAACTCAATCTAAAACCCAAAAACATATAAACCCAAACTCAAATTCAATTTCAACTCAGGTATCAACATATAGATGAATACCCAACTCAAAACCCAAACTAAAGTCATAAACTCCAACTCAGAAAATGAACTAGGGCAACCTCTATACGTGTCAAAGCCTTTACATCAACTCACACATCTATGCAATTCCTAACTCAGGAAAACTGAGATTACTCACCAACCCAAATAGCTATACAATTATAATCAACTCAGGAATCCACATCTCAAAGTCATCAAACCCCAAATCAAACAAACTCAAAACATAAACAAGAAGGGGTCGAGTGTGTGCTGCTGTGTGTGGACAGTAGGGTGTGAACAAGTTCAGAGTGTTCAGTGACATGTGTCACGGGATAGGGTGTGTGTGTGTACAACAAATGTGTCAAAGTGTCCAAAATAGTGTCGAACAATGTCAATCAGTGGAGTCAAAACTGTGCACAGACAATGGGCTCATGCACGTGTGTCGGGGGGGGGTCTAGGACACAGTGTGTCCAACCACGTGTCTCGTGGTCCAGTCCTAGGATAGCCTAGGTCTAGGGGCATGTGTCAGTGTCTCTGTTAGGTGTCCTAGTCATGTGGTGTCAATGATACGAACCCGTATCAGTGGCCAAATTCATGTGTTCGTGTGTCAGAACAAAACAGTGCAGACTCGATTACTTACAAACCACTCGATCAAATCTCATGGAACTTTGGAGGCATGATGTCAGACAGTGCCCCCACCTACACACCAATTTTGGTAGGTCCACGTGGCGTGTCCACAAAGAAATGGTACTCGGGTAGCAGGACACTACACCACACACGTGTAGGCCTCCCCGTGTCCAATTTTGACACGAAAAAGTGTCCAAAACCAACTCAGTCACTTGGATCTGAGATCTATACATTACCAACTACAAAAATATGTAATTTGTTTTGAAAAATAAGAATAATTTATTCTAAGAGGCATTTCATCAAATATTTTATACTACTCCGACACTCCTCCGATACGCATACCAAATGGATTTGATTTCTAACTAAACTTGGCCTAGGGCTAGGGGGCCTAAATGAATGCATCTATGAAAAGAAATCAGGAAATTAATAGGTTTAGAGGTCATTACCTATTGAGAGTTGGAATCTCAATGAAAAGCCTTTAGAACTAGATCTCCTTTGTTAAATTGCTCCCAATCCTTGCTAGCTAGCCAATAGAGGCCTCCTCTTCACTAGAGGAGTGTATTGCAATTAATTTGGTTCAATTTGAAGGTAATTTGAAGAAAGGGGCAAAATTTGGGAAAGAATACAAATTAGGGTTAGGGTTTGCAATGAAAGAGGCAAGAGGGAACTAACAAGATGTTATATAGGGGGGAGGATGCCTTGGCCGACCACAACTAGTTTAAGGTTAGGGTTTAAGTTCAAATGGAATTAAAGGCCTCTACATGGTATAATTCAAGCCTTTCTAGTAAAGGCCCAAGGGTAAATTAGGATTTCCATCTAAAATATCTACTTAGAAATAATATCTAGATATTTGCTAACCTTGTCATTTAGTTGGAAGCTATTAATCAAATATCTAGGCTCATGACCAATATCTAGATTAGGACAATTTTAGGTTTCGGCCTAACATATCAATTAGCACATTATTAATTAATCAAAATTCAAAATAATTCTAATTTCATAAATTACCAAAATACCCTTGCTTCTAAATAGTGGTGGTAACACAAACAAAGCGGGTGAATTAGATTCTCGAAGACATGTTACGCCTCTGTGCAATTGACTTGTAGCGATTGAATTGGTCGAACGAAAACGATTGAATTAAGATCCTTTTCTCGTTATGGAAAGGCTTCTATGGAATTAAGTCCCAAATTCAGCGGGTTGCGCCTCGAGGATAGACTCTGCGGCTGAGACGGGAGAGACCTCCCGTTGCTCTGCTTTTTATGCCGCATTTGAGCTTTGGCTTTGATTTTCATGAATGCATTTTCGTAAATATTTTTGATGGTTTTCATGGCTTGCGTTTTTGAACTTCAAATTCGTATCGAACTTCTAGAATGGCACAGTATTCTAATCAGTTGCTTATACATTTCAGATGATCGCGTAGGTGCCCTCTAGCGTAGCCAACCAGTCTCTCACCTCAAGCAAAAATCAAGGTGAGTAGCTGACCCTTCTCTTCTCGACCCCCTTCTTAGTTTAATCGATAACCTTATTGTGAATAAAATGATAGATGCAAGGGCACGGACATACTGCTATTTTATAGAACTATGTTAACAAAAGAATGACTAAAATAAATTAATGCCATGATAAGGCAGGATACGATAAAATGATTAAGTTTTCAAAAATATAGACCATTCTTTAGTAACTAAATTGTTCTAGCACGGTCATGGACAACTTGTCAAAAAGGTAAAAGTTTTCTCGAACGGCACCTCGGGACCACGAGACCGCTTCGACCTAGGAGGAAAACACGGTATAGCTGTGCTGGATAATAGTACGGGTTAGACGGAGACTTTTAGCGGGGCTCGCTACTTGCGTTGAAAGGGCCCCGACTAACAAAACTATAAGTCCATGATGGCTTGTGGTGTCAGTGACCAAGTACACTTAAATTTGCATACGCTATGGTAGCGATAACAATTGACAGGAAAGAACATAGTAAGTCTCACATTGCATGGCATGCTCTATCATGGGTAAGTTCCAGCGTAATTTATATTATCCTTGTCTAAAATTCATTAGGATGGTTAGAAAGATTCACAAACTAAGTCATATAAACTCTTCAACCAGATGAGAGCATGGAACTTAATTTTCCACGCACCAATACAAAGTGTAATGTACTGATCCTCGCTCTCCACAGGTACTCTGAACCAAGAAGGACGTGCTACTTGAGCTCAAGGTGATGCAAGTACATTTGAAGCCTCGTCCGTGTGTCGAAGGCTTGTTTTGATCCTTTTGAAGACTCCATATTCAGTCTAGAAGAAAAGATGTCTCGACTCGCCATAATACCAGGTGAAATAAAATATTTTGCTTGTAAATGAGGGTGTAATGTATGGAACGACTATCTCATCAGCGTTCATTTTTTAATTGATTCATATTGTAGCCCGTGCGGCAATGAATATAACATAGTTATGTAAATGATGTTTATTATCAATGAAAGAAAAGTTTCTTCTGTTTTTAAATGTGTTTGTTTAATTTCTCTACGTACTCTACTTGATGTTATGTTTCGGATAACCTTATGACTATGCCTTGTGAGATCGCAACTTAGGTTCGTACGGCATCACGTCCGGGGACGACTATCGATTCTATGGAATTAGGACGTGACATGAAGGTCACTGGCAATGTCAAGCCATCTTGGACTATAGCTGGGTTAGATGTCGATCCTTTCACGACGTGTAGCTAGACTTTTCGAAAGTTCTCGAATCACCCGTGCTAGTTCTGCTAGCACTGTTATACTCGTTCCTCCTAGGCTGATTCGGTTCCTTGGCCTAGACAACTGTTCGAGAAAACTATACCTTTTGCAAAAATTGTCCAATGACCGTACTACTTTTTTTCGTTCCTTAGAACTTAGCCTATTTTTTAAGCTACTTCGTCTTATCGTTATGATATTCGTTAATCGATTCAATCTTTATTTTGCACAGGTCTATTGTAAATATGGCATAAGAAAGCAAGCATTAGTTTCATGTTAAAGCAGTTCAATAGCATATGTTCGTGAGAAATCGTGCCACGATTTATTGGTTCAATACTATAAAGACAAGCATGTGTCGTTTGTTTTACGATAAATTGAAACAGAGGGTCGAAGTAAAGGAGGTCAGCCACTCTTCTTGATTTTTGCGTGAGGCAAGAGACTGGTTGGTCGCGCTAAACGGCGCCTACGCGATCACCTGAAATCGCATAAGCACTTGATCAGAATACTGCCCCCATTCAATGAGTTTGATACGAATGCGAATGTCGAAAATGCAAGCCATGAAAACCATCGAAAATATTCACGAAAAATGTATTCAGAAAACCAAAGCTAAGAAACAATTATGGCATGAAAAGCAGAGCAACGGGAGGTCTCTCTCGACTCAGCCGCATAGTCTTTCCTCGAGACACAACCCGCTGTATATGGGACTTGATTTCGAAGAAACCATTCCATAACGAGGAAAGAATCTTAATTCAATCGGTCCCGTTCAATTGATTCAATCGATTCCGACCAATCGGTTCCAACTAAATCGATAGCGTCAGTATTTTTTTCTCGCGCACCCCATGGACGAAAAACGAGACACAATATAGGGACGGGGCATTACATCCCCTACCCCCACCCCCACTCTAAATTTTATATATCTATATTGCCATTCAAACTTAACTACCTTTGAAACAAGTATGGCATCATATATAATTTCTTAAACTCATCCCATAGGTTACAATTGCACGAATAAACAATATAAAATAAAGTTTTTATACCTGAGAATCTATGAGTTATAATTTTATGCATCCAATTAATTTGTCGAGGTTTAAATTTTTTTGTCACATGATATTTTCATTTGTTGTGTAATGATGTAACAGTGTAACTTTTTTATGTACTATTGCAAGTGGTTTGCAACTCTTTGATTTTATTAAATCTCTATTTAATAAAATACGAGAGGTTTTGATTCTCTATAAAATGAGCAAAACAAATAAAACCATAATAGTGTACACTTATGGTCAAATTATTTCATCATATTATTTCGGAGTTGTTAATTCTTGGAATGATATAAATTCACTATCACTTTAACCTTTTACTTTTGTAAGTAAATTATGATTGACATATTGGAATTATTCAATAATTAAGGGGCCACACATGTAAAATTAATTGTGTAGGCTATCTAAATAATTAAGCCAAATTAAAGTGGTCTATTTGGAAATTGGCTTAAGGGTATAATTGTCATGGAATTAATATGTAGATATCGGATATAATTCTAATTTGATGAGGAGCCAAATTAGAAATGTCAAAAGATATAAATATATGTGTTCATTAGGGTTATGGTTCCCAACTTATACGGCCACCAAAAGAGAGGTTTTTTTCTTTTTCTCTTCTGCATCCCCATCAACAGAAAGAGAGGGACAAAGGATTCGGATTCTTCTTTGTCATTAAGGGTCATAGCAAGTTGGAAGATCGAACCCAATAAAAAGACGTTCGCTTCAAGATCCATCAAATCTAGCAATGGATTCAGGTACGCTTCCGTAATTTAATTTATGTTCTTCGTCTCATGAATCGACAGGGCACAATAAAATTTCTAACAAGTGGTATCAGAGCCTTCCTGTTTGATTTATGAGGTTGAAGTTTGAGAATTAATTTTTTGTTATTGTTCAGAAATCATAGATCCTTCATTCTAATTTTAATTTAGGGTTCCAATGGTTCATAAAATAATATTTATGATACACGAATATTAGATCTACAGTTTCTCAATAACTGATTTCTTGATACACGAATAAAATTTTGTTCCGGCCAGATCATGCTGGACATGTATCCAAACGATACATCCATAATTAATGGACTAGGATGGCACTTATGTTTGTGTTGTTTGATCAAAATTGTTGGCAATACTACACATGGTGGGTTATAATTTATGGTGGAATATAATTTATATATTTCCTTAGTGTTGTACTAGATGGCTAAATAAAGAGAACAACTATTGGGATCTTGTCTTCTACTTCTGAGTTGTTTCCGTACATAAACAAATGTTCCAACATGTTTGCACATCATAATTTATTTATTTTATTTTTTGCATACATGGTTCTCCATCGCTTACAAGTACATTGATTTGCTGTCAATCCTTCGTTGATTTGATCGCCATATTAAGAAAATCTTGATAGAATTCATAATTTATGTACAGTAATGATCTCTCAGTTCATGCTTAAATATTAGATATGAACGCATGTGATAATGACCGTAGAAATTCTCCATTATATTAAATATGCATGAATATGCTTATTGCTGGACATGTGATAATATGGAATGTCGGTTAGATTCCAATTACGCATGCTGATAGATATTTAGTGTTACTCAATTTAGAGTGTTTTCCAATCTAAGTTGATCATTGGAGGACAAATTGGAATCAAATATAGACAATTTTATGTTTGGCATAAATTTAGTTTCCAATAAATTTATGTTCTAAGTCATATATTTGATGTATTCTATTGACGTACATATCATCAACAGATTATTTTAATATAATCTTTATGGGTTATTTGAAGCAATCTATTGGTCCATATCTTCAGTAAAATATTACGTAAATTTTATTATGTTGATAATGCTCAGTTTAGTCAAATTAAGAATATTTGTTTGAATCATGTAAAGAGATTCACATGCTTATGATTATCTTATTTGAGTTGTAATATTTTAATTATGTATGTAAATAAAGTTTTGGACATGATTCGGTTTTGTAAAATTTAGTCAACATTCAAAAAAAAATTGGTACCTTTTGTGACTAGCAATAGTCGTCTAATATTCTAAATAGACCCATTGAAATAAGATGTCGCCAAAGTTACCTCCATTGCGTAGATACTCTATGAGGGTTGTTAGATGTTTGTGTGTGTAAATTCATACGAGTATTAGCCGGCCCAAAGGAAGGTTAATACTTGGCCGAATTGTACACATACTTGTGGTGATAAATGTGTGACAATTATACGGTTTACATGTGAATAATAACCCGATCCAAAGATAGGCTTATTATTTGACATGACTTATTGTCAAAGTTTGATCATTACACCAAGAATACCACTTGCAGTTAATATTACTGTCCAAAGACTTGATATTAATGATGTACTAGGTATCTTGAGACGGGGTTCACCATTATTTGAATTTGTTTGACTATTTACGCTTTGGTTATTTGTTAGAGTATGTTTATTTTTTGTTGCTTTGTTCTCTTTACAGTTAATATTGTTAAAATATCTACCAATAAGATTTTAATTTTCATGTTTAATGGGATAAACTTTAAGGGCAAAAAGAAATGAATACAGTAGCTGCTAAGGGTCGAGATCAAAAAAATAATAATATAAAACTAAGGGTTGTTCTTTTGTGATAAGACAGGACACATAAGGAAGAAATGTACAAAGTACCACGCATGGCGTATAAAGAAAAGTATATTTCTAAATTTGATCTGTTCTGAGGTTAATTTAGATTTAGTACCAAGAAACTCATGGTAGTTAGATTCTGGTGGGACTACCCACATTAATGTTATAGGCAAGGTTGCCTGAGTTACCGAAAGTCAATTGATGGTAAAAGATACATCTATGTGGGTGACGACAATTCGGTAGAAGTGAAAGCAATAGGATATTTTAGGTTATTTTTAGGAACCGATTATTATTTGGATTTGATAGACACTTTTATTGTACCGTCTTTTAGACGAAGTTCAGTTTCAGTTTCCTTAATGGACAAATCTGGTTATCATTGTTTATTTGGAAACTATAAGTTTAGTCTATCCTTAAATTTAAATATTATTGGTAACGGTTTCCTTAAGGTTTATGATAACCTATATTCAGTTGAAACTATTGCATCTTATAATGAAACCTTGCAAGTGAAGTCATGTGGTACTAAACGCAAAATTAACAATATTTTTTAGCCTCATTATGACATAAGCATTAGGTCACTTCTCTATAAATAAAGTTGAACGATTTGTGTCTGATGAGATTTGGATTCTATTGACTTTATAGACTTTAATGTTTATATTGAATATGTAATAGGAAGACAGACCAAAGTTAAATTATAAGCAGCTACTTTATTGGTTATGCTACAGATCAAGGGGTTGATAATTATACAATCCCACACTAAGAAATTTTTTTGAGATGAGAAGTGTAATATTTTTTGAGGATCTTGAGTTTGGGAGAGAAATAAAGTCAGAATCATTGTCTTTGAGAAAGAATCAATTACGATTCCTACTATCACTTTTGACGATGTGCAGGATTCTATACATGTCATGATCAAGAAGTGAATTCGGAGTCTCAATAAGACAATGTCGAATTATCTCTATAAGTCGTTGCTGAGATAGCTTAACAACGACAACATAGCAGCACCCCATTCAAGATTAGGTAATTATTCCTAAGGACAAACTCAACAATCTCAAGAACCGGTAATATTAAGATGGTCCACCAGAGAAAGGAGAAATATAATTTCAGATAATATTGTCATATTTCTCTAAGAACGTGAGAAAGATTGTGGATACTGGAAGATGATCTAATCAACTTCCGTCAGGCCATGGAATGTTTTAGTTCTCAAAGTGGATCGATACAATAAATAAGGAGTATAAGTTCATGCAAGACAATAAATTTTAAGAACTTGTCCCATTACCAAAAGATGTGAAGGCCCATTGGTTGTAAATGGATATTTAAAACCAAGAGGGATTCGAAGGGTAATGTGGAGAGGTATAACACTACTAAAATATGATCTATTAGCAACGTAATTTAGCGACGGCGTAAAATTACGTCGTTATGTATGGAATATAGCGACTCCTGTATATAAACATCGTAAAACGTCGCTGAATTGCGACGTTCAGCGACATGAGTTAAATTACGTCGCTGAATAGCGACGTTCAGCGGCATATTATTAAAATATGTCGCCATATATTAAAATTTTGCGACATTTAGCGACGGCCTCTCTTGACGTCGCTAACATTTTAACTTAGGGCACAGCGTTTCATTTTTTCTCTCTCACTCGAAAATTCTAATTTTTACTCGAGCTCCCTCGGTGACCCCTCCCCCCCCCCCCCCGGCGACTCCCTCCCCCTCCGGCGACCCCTACCCCCCCCCCCCCCCCCGTCGAGCTCCTCCTCCTCGAGCTCCTCCTCCTCGAGCTCAGGTAAACCCTAACCTAATTAACTCCCCTCCCTCCTCCTCCTCCTCCTCCTCCTCCTCCTCCTCCTCTTCCACCCCGCACACACCCACTGTCTGTGCAGTTCTGATACTTCGACCCGGGACAGTTGTTTGGACACTGACACGACCCTTGGACACATTTGTATGCACACAAACACATACGACCCCTCTTGACATGTTTTAGGTTTTATTTAGGTTGTGGGTTTTGGCAGTTGAAATGCAATCTCATGTTTTCCTGAGATTGAGTTTGGAATTTCTAAGATACAAGGTTTGGCTTGGTTTAGTTTGTTGACTGTGAGTTGAGTTGGGGGTTTGAGTTAAATTGAATGTTTAGAAGTTGTTGGTTGTATACTCAGTTTTCTGAGATATATGTATGTCGAATAGAAATGTGTTGGCTTGGTATATTTAGTTCATATATGTAGAGTAGTGATATATAGCTGAGATTATATATGCATGAGGTTCATGTGGGGTAAGGTTATGATATATAGGGGCGTGCTATATTTGGATTTGAGATGATGTATATATCTTTATGTTGCAATCTCAGTTTCTGAGTAGATATGTATATATATATATACATTGATACATATAGATGACTTTGGGTTGTTTGGAGTTTGTTTGTTCTCTTAGAGGCCAATGGTTTAGCTCCTTGGGTTTTGTTTAGATTCAATGCGTGTGTGGATTTGAGATGATGTATATATACTCAGCAAGCAACAGACCCTTCCCCCCTCCCCCCTTTGCCTGTTCTCTTAGAGGCCAAGGGTTTAGCCCCTTGGGTTTTGTTTAGATTCAATGTGTGTGTGGGTTAAATTGGAGAGTTTGAGAGTGAGTTCTAGTGTGTCAGGTATTACATAATTGCACAAGTCTTATTCGATTTTCGGATTTGGACCGAAGTCGAAACCCGAAAGTGAAACCGAATTAGAAATTTTAGTATTTAAAAACCAAAACCGAACCAATTTTTTTTAATGATTCGGTTCAGTTCGCTTTTCGGTCCAAAACCGAATAATGCTCATGCCTAGTAATATGTATGTATGCCTGATATTTAAGAAAATTAATAAATTCCCACACCGTTTATTCGAATCTAATATATATATATATATATATATATATATATATATATATATATATATATATATATATAGTGAGAGATATCCTTTGGGAGATTTTTAGTTGGAGAAATGGAAAAGTGCTTTAATTTTCTTATGGGGAAAATGTCACGACCCGCACCCGGATATACGGGTACGGATACGTGGGCCACGTCCAGCCTACGTCGCTATATGAGTGTTAGGAAGAACTGATATCAGTTGGTATCAGTTGATAGGTAATGGGGGAGAATTTTAGAATCAAGTATCAGTCAACCTTTCCTATCTTGGTATGAAATATCTGATATGAGGAGGATATGATATCAAGTCGAGTAGAGGAATTGGCTTGGGGCATAGGCTAATAGGTCATGTACACTCATGTGCACTGGTATGCACTGATGTACAAGTGATGAAGGGGAGAAAAGGGTCAAGTGTAAGGCAGGCTAGGGAAAGTACCCTGTAGGCAGTGAGCTCAGGTAGGCAGAGCCATGCCCCGCCCGAGTTGCACCCCTACACACGACCATGTCTCTCTACTATAATATACACTAGGATGTTCGACTTAGTCAACTCAACTTCACCCAGTTTGACTAGTTACTGCGCTGAACATGTGTGTCCATCTTTGCAGAATTATTTCCAAATGGATATGAATTACTACTTGCGAAATCATTCATGGATGTACAATCGTCGTCCTGATGATATGTGTGGTGTGCGAGATGAATACATTGTGAGAGTAGAGCAGTTCCTGCAGTTTGCTAAGGCGTTCCTTCAGTACATGGACGGCACCAAAATTAAGTGTCCATGTGTGAAATATCATAACATAAAATATTATCCAGAAGTGGAAGTGATATATCATTTGTACTCGAGGGATTTCACACCTAATTACTATCAGTGGACCGCACACGGAGAACTTGTGTCTTTAGCATCAGAGCCGGAGCCTTATGTTGAGCCGTATATACATGCGAGAACAGATTTTGTTTCAGATAATCATGCATACGACGACGGGTGCGTGAACATGGTTTTCGACGCTGTAGGGCCTAGTTTTATTCATGATACAGCTGAGGAGGCACCGAATGTCGATGCTGCTATCACGCCCCAGAACCAGAATACTGGAGAGCGGGGGCGAACATAGCCAGCTACGTATATTGAAATGAAGTCCATCTCGCTATACGGTCACGGCTGTCTAGATATGAGGGTTTACTACAAGCCAACAGTCTCTTAAGGTCAAGCCTACTGTCTCAATCTCAAGCAAATAATATAATCACAAGATGTTTGACCACCAAATATACAATAAAAGGCGTCCCAAATATTACATATCAGCTGATCATGAAGCTAGTCGTACAAAATGCTAGGACTAGCAAGAGTTAAGTCATACATGATCAACCCTAGGATTTGTTAATCATGTTTACAGCCCATAGGCAGACAGTAAGTAAAAGTGCATCGAGCTAACAGGTGCTCGTCGGCTAAACGTCTCAAAAGAATAAATTTACATATCAGTGGGTGAAACAAAAAGGGAAAACCCACTCGTAGCCCGGGTTTCTTCTAGTCGCCACCATCGGGCTGGAGGTTCGGAAGATCCTCGGGAGCTGCTCCGAAATCTGGCCACACAAAACCAGCTGGGTCAAACCCCAGAAAGAGCAAATGCCACAAAGGAGGCCACGAAATAAGAACAAAAGCCAGCATATCAGAACATAAGAAAATAGAAAAGGTACAAGTAAATGAAACAAGAGTACAGCAAGACAATAAATGATTAGAAACCTCGAACCATTCCGGAAGCCAGGCTACAATCCGTAAACCAAACAAGGACCAGGATTGTAACCCTTCGCCTGAACAACACTCTGTCTCTACCCATTTATTGTTAGAATAGTAAAACAATCATGCTCAGGAGTAACCAGGTACAGGGACTAGACAAGACTTAGACAAGGCTGGACTTCATCCATTCACAAGCGGCCAAGCAATTACTACGGCTTACTACTTAACTAACTAGGGTTATCACAAGCCTTAATTACTAACAAGATGCAAGTGAGAAATTCTCAGTCCCAAGCCCTGCAGACCATCTAGTTATCCTTCCGCGGGTTGAGAGTATGGTTGGGTACATCGCCCCGGAGACGATATACCCTTGGGTGACTTAGAGGGTGCAACACATGACAGTGCGCTGGAAATGTGCTCTACTCGTCGGCAAGCTATAAGTCCAAATAAGAGCACCCAGATAACGAGATTGCCTGTGACTGGAAATTCTCCATGAACTATAGTTTGATCTAGTCATTAGTCTAATCCGTATTCAGTATGAATCCCTGACCGTGGGAACCAGGGAGTCACGTCCTAGACATGATGCAAGACAAGATAAGTGGATTGTACAAGCAAGCAAGCAGGAACACCCACGGTATCAAGTTGATTATACGAGTCAAGTTACAAGTTACAAGTCAAGTCAAGTCAGGAGTGCGCCGCCACGGGCCACTATCAAGTTATCAAGATAAATTATGTCAGGGTACTGTCAGAAGTGCGCCACGACGGGCTACTATCATGTCAGGTTGGTCATGTCAGGAGTGCACCACTACGGGTCACTATCGTGTTATGCTAGTTTCTTGTCATACCATGCCATGTACAATAGTCATTCCAAACATATTAAGTAAAATCAAGTTCAAGTCCATGCCATGTACAGGACTATAGAAGAGCCAAGCTTAAAGAAATAAAACTAAAACTCCAAGAGCTAATGGTTTGCACAAGGGGGGTCAGGGGTTGGGCTACGCAGGATATGTACTGCGCATGGAAGAGCTGCGCAAGAGTTGCCTTGCGCAAGGGTTACCTTGCGCAAGGGTAGACTGCGCAGGGGGTCAAGGGGCACAGGGTTAAAGGGGCACAGGGGATGCCTTGCGCATCAATTGGATTGCGCAAGGAAGGATTGCGCAAGGGTAGACTGCGCAGAGTATAGACTGCGCAATGGTCGAGTGCGCAGGGGTTTACTTTGCGCATGGCTGGCTTGCGCATGGCTAGCTTGCGCCAGCGCAATCCAGCGCAGCACAAAGCACTGGCTGAGTCTATGCGCAATTGGCCATGCGCTAAAGAGCACAGGCCGGGGTGCGCAAACGGTCAAGTGCTAAAGAGCACTGGCCGAAAGCCTTCACCAAGGCTGAGATGAACTCCTCAAGAACACCAAAAACTTCAAATCTTCATAACTTAGCCAAATCAAAACCAAATCTAGATTTTCAAAGTTCTAACTTGAGTAAAATCGAATTCTCTTCCACATGGAAGCATCAAAACATGCAAAAATCGAAGTTTAATGGGTAAAAACCAAGGATTTTCAAAAATAGTTAAAACCTAGATCTAGAAAAATGAAAGCTCCAAATCACAAAATTTTAAGTCCTAATGTTGTTCTCCATGGCCTAATCTAGTTAATGGACAAATAAAAAGTGTTGCTTATTTGATGGTAAGGTGCACTTGCCTATGGGTTGGGGAGTTGTGTGGAAGAAGGAAGAAGAAGAAGTTGTAGGAAATTAATAGAGTTATGGAGGAGAAAGAAAAGGTTGGTGGGTTTTAATGAGGGTGGTTGTGATGGAATGGGGGTGGAGAATAGGCTAAGGTGTTCCACTCATGATGAACCAAACCAAACCAAACCAACTCCACAAAATAAAACCAAGCCATGGTCCAAACCCATTTACGAGAAACCAAAATCCGCAAGTCAAGAAAATAAAATACGTGCCAAAAATCAAATTACGAGTACAAATATGAAATACAGGAAATGGGGGTGACAGCTGCAAAGTTTATGGAGTTGCTGGAGAATGCAAGGACTCCATTGTATCCTGTTTGTGAGGATCATTCACCGTTGGAGGTGGTTACATGACTGTTGAGCATTAAGTCAGATTTTAACATGTCGCAAGAATGCTACAACCGAGTGCTATAGTTGATTATAGAGATCTTGCAGGCGGGTGCTAAGTTACCTAAAGACTTCTATCGGTCTAAGAGGATGGTGAGATTGCTCTAGATGGGATACGAAAAAATCGATTCTTGTCGCAATGGGTGCATGTTGTACTACAAAGACGATAAGAACGCAGATGTGAGCAGATTTTGTGGTGCTAATCGCTATAAGACAACTAGTACAGGAAGGTCTACCGGTACAAGAAGACCGATCGATTCAATGCACTACTTGCCTTTAACGCCGCGGTTGCAAAGATTATTTATGGTGAAAGAGACGGCCGAAAATATGAGTTGGCACATGCGAGAACAGATTGAAGGAGTGTTGGATCATCCATCCGATGGAGAAGCGTGGAAGTACTTTGATCGAGTGTATCCTAATTTTGCTTTAGATCCGCGTAATATCAGGTTGGGGCTATCTTCTAACGGTTTTACTCCTTTTGGTCTTTCGGGATTCCAGTATTCGTGCTGGCCTGTGATTGTCACTCCGTATAACCTACCGCCTTGGATGTGTATGAAGACTCAGTACATATTTCTAACCATTATAATTTTTGGTCCGAACAATCCCAAGAGTAACATTGATGTTTACTTACAGCTTTTGATAGATGATTTGAATCAGTTATGGGAAGTAGGCGCTAACACGTACGATGTTTCCAGGAAGCAGAATTTTCAGATGAAGGCAACCCTTATGTAGACCATCAACGACTTTTCGGCCTATGGAATGTTATCTGGATGGAGCACTCATGGCCGTCTCTCATGTTCGTATTGCATGGATCGTAGTAAGGCTTTTCGCTTGAAACACGAAGGAAAACCATGCTTATTTGATTGTCATCGACCATTTCTGCCAAAAGATCATCCGTTCAGAAGGAACAGGAATATATTCCGTATCGGCGTTGTAGAGAAGGGTGATCCACCGCCAAGGTGGTACGGAGCCACGATATGGGAGGAGGTTAGAGATTTTCCAAGTGCTATCAAAGATTCTACAACTGGGTACAAATGCGATGGATTTGGTAGAGATCATAACTGGACAAAGAGGAGCATATTCTGGGATCTGCCATACTGGAGTACCAATCTGATCAGACATAATCTTGATGTCATGCATATTGAGAAGAATGTGTTTGATAACACAATTAATATTGTGATGGACGTAAAGGAAAAAACGAAAGACAATTTCAAGGCCAGGTTGGACTTAGAAGAAAGATGCAAACGCCCTGCATTGCATTTGATAGAGCAGAATGGAAAACAGTTCCTGCCGAAGTCAATTTTTTTGCTGGACAAGGAGGATAAAGTGAGACTTTGTCGGTGGATCCAGGGCCTAAAATTTCCAGACGGATATGTGTCAAATCTGAGAAGATGTGTCAATCCGAAGGAAAATAAATTGACGCGTATGAAGAGCCACGACTGTCACGTATTCATGGAGAGGTTAATTTCGATTGCATTTCGGAAATTCTTACCGCAGGTAGTTTGGGATCCATTGACGGAGCTTAGCATATTCTTCAGGGATATTTGTTCTAAGAAATTGCTCATTGATGGTCTAGAAAAGCAAGAGAAGGACTTTGTGGTAATACTGTGCAAGCTAGAGAGGGTGTTTCCTCCTGGATTCTTCGAATCTATGGAGCATTTGCCGATTCATCTATCATATGAGGCACGTGTTGGTGGACCGGTCGAATATCGATGGATATACCCGTTTGAGCGACATTTGAATCACCTAAAAAAAAAGGTAAAAAATAAGGCACGGGTCGAGGGTTCTATTTGTGAAGCCTATGTTCTCGAGGAGATTACAAACTTTTGTTCGATGTATTTTAAGCCTCATATTGCAACTAATAGAACGAGAGCTTCCAGAAACGACGACGGAGATCATAAATGTAATGATACAATACTGAAGGTATTCAATGCTCCAGGAAAGCCATCGAATAAAATAAAGAAGAGATATCTGAACGATGATGAGCTAAGGGCTGCTCAGGTGTATGTATTACTCAACTGCGACGAGGAGAAAGTAGAAAAACTGGAAGGGTAAGTAATTAATACGTCTACATTATTTTAATAGTGTTGATTATTATACTATTACATTAATTGAACGATGTTATTTTTAGCATATTTAATGATGATGTGAGGTCAGGTAGGCCACACATAACAGAAGAAGAACTAGAACAAGAAATGAGGCGTTATTTTCCATCATAGTTGAGTGCATATGTAAGACTTGAGAACTCTGTAATTACCTTTCTGTATATGCACTTGATTGAGAATGAGCTTAATTTCTTCTTTCGTGGTATTTAGGTCGATCGTCCATACGCAAGACTTGAGAATAAGTCTATTAGAACGCTAGCCAAGGGACCAATTTATGCTGCAAAAATATGGCCAAGCTATTGTGTTAATGGGTTTAGGTTCAAGTCAACAACTTGTCCGATCAGAGACAACTTTGTGGATCTCGACTCCACCAAAAACAGTTGTTTGTGTATCAGATCTTCGAACTACAAAGATGTTGATGCGGGCAACGATTTCTATGGCGTGCTACGGGAGATCGTGGAGCTGACATATAGTTATGGAATAGAGCCTGGTAAGATTGTATTATTCAGGTGTGATTGGTTCGATCCGATTGAAGGTCAAGGTTGGAAAGTAGACAAGCACGGTCTTGTTGATATAAACTATCGACGTCGATATCAAGCCTATGAACCATTTGTCCTATCAAGTCAGGCTCAGCTCGTATACTTCACAAGTTATCCTAAACGAGAAACAATAAGGTCGGACTGGTGGGCAGTATGCAAGACCAAAGCTAGAAATACCTTTGAGGTTGACGATATAGCTTATCAAGAGGATGAACTACCTCTTGTAACAAATATTATAGAAGTAGACACGACGGAAGTTCCTCATTACACATCTAATTGTGTAGAAGAAGTAGAATTATCTGAAGAGAAAGATGCAGATGAAAGTGAAGATATAGAGGAGGAAGAAGAAGAAGAAGAAGAAGAAGAAGAAGAAGAAGAAGAAGAAGATGATGATGATGATGAGCCAAACGAACTAGATAAATTTTCAGAAGAGGATTAGATTTGTACGTTTATTTTATCATCATATTTGACACTTTAGTGACACTTTTATCATATAAATCTGTGACACTTTAGTGACACTTTTATCTGTGACTAGGATATTTTTCAAAAATCTGTGATGTCTATCATATAAATATGTATTTTTGTTTTATTATCATATGTTATTATCAGGTATGACTAGACCATCTGGACGACGCGGAGGATTTTATATTAGGCAGTCCCGTCAGCCTCGGGCTGGGGATGGAGATTCCGTACCCTCATCCTCATCTCCGAGTACGCCATTGTACCGTTCTGTTCCCGGTCCATTACCGGGACAGGGACGTTCCAGCAGGTTGGCGACTCCTCCCTCGTCGTCCAGCGTTCCTGATCCCGTATCCAGCATTCCTAATTCCGCGTCCAGCATTCCTGATCCCGCGTCCAGCATTTCTCCTGTCGACGGCTCCATGGGGGGAGTCGACGTCGAGCATGTGGAGGACGGCGATCAGACTGATCCTGCCCAGGAAGGAGGTGAGAGCGACCCTCCATGCGCTCCCCCGGGCGAGACGCGTATGGAGATTTGGACGGACGGGCCTACGAAGTAAGTTAATTAGTTAATATATATTTCTCAAATGATTATATCAACATATATATTCATAAAAATTATTATTGTATAGATATCGACCTCCTGCAGTACAGAGACAGCTGGGGTTATTTCTGAGGCAGAACTATGGTGGGCCTTGGATTAACTACTCAGATGCTCCCGCAGATAGGAAGGCCTTTTGGTTGGCCCACTTCAAGGTAAAAAAATTGTTTATTTTTAAATTTTAATAATCATTTGTGTATATTATATAAATTTTCTATTTTACTTCTTGTAGAGGACCTATTTCTATCCACCACACCGGGCGGCGAAGATCGAGGCCCAATTTTCTGCCGTCGTAGACAAGCTCATCCGTGATGCGATCCACGACCAGAAGTCTCGTGATCGCTCCGGAAAGCCGATCCATGGTTGGATCACGCCAGAGCAGTGGACTGCGATGAGGGCTAGATTCGCCGAGGCTAGGTACCATGAGCGGTCTGACAAGGCCAAGGTGGCACGGTCGAGTGCCAGTAAGTGGTGTGGTGGCTCCATTCCAATGACGGAGCAATTTCGTCGTCTGGTACGTTTCCTATGACGGACATTAATTTATATATAGTTCGATAGAATGTTTAATACTAATAATAGATAATATATTTTAACAGGTAAAAAAGGGTGAGGACCCGAACATGGTGACCGTCTTCCTGGTCACCCATCGGAGGGCTGGGGAGTTCATTGACGAGAGGGCGACGCAGGCATATGTACGTTCTATTCTTTATATTAATTTACTATAATTTAGAAAACAGAAAAATAGATATCAATATAGACTTTAGCAAACACTTACACGTTAGCAAACATTGTTCTAGGCCGAGTTTGTTCGGCTACAAGAGGAGGCGGCTACTGCTGCTAGTGCGCCAGCAGAGGGAGGGGCTGGTACTTCCTCCCAGCCGTCTACAGCTCCATCGTCGGACGACCTCTGGATGACCGCCGTTGGCGGTCTTCAGAAGGTACGTACTACGGTACGGGATCCTACGGTACGTATTTGGCTACGGAGTCATCCAGGGCCCGCTTTGTCAGTACGCAGTCTCCGGCTTCGCTGGCGTCGTCCCGAGCTCAGAATATTCGTCGTCAGATCGACGAGCTGCGTCGCGAGTTGCAGCAGCAGATTTCTGATCACCTTACCGCAGAGCGACGATCCGACCCTCCGATGATCACCGGACAATTTGATGCGGTCGAGCGCAGTATACAGGAGCTGATGAGTCTGCAGCAGGCTACAGCTGCCAGCTTGCACACGCTCACCGAGTCTACATAGCGCACAGAGCGTAGACAGGTCAAGCTGGAGGGATCGCAGAGGACCATGTCTACCTCACTCACTTAGGTATCGACTTCGATTGAGGAGAGTACTCAGAGGATGGAGAGTACCCTTGCTGCGCATGGTGAGCGACTGCGAGAGCTGGAGCAGATACGTCCTCCCAGTCCATCGACGACGTCGACTCCAGACATTGCACTGCCTCCTACTGCCCCTACGGTGCAGCTCACCCAGGAGAAGTATGAGTACATTCTATCCCAGATGCGCGACAGGGGTCCTCAGTGATCCAGTAGATTTTTTTATCATCTTTGTATGTTTTGGCCCTATGGGCCCATTGACTGTTTTGTACACCGATTTTCATTATTATTTGACTCTGTTGGACATGTATGTTTGTGATATTTAGTTTGTTGGTATTTTTATTGAGTACATGTATGATATTTAGTTGTAGACTGTTATGATGAGAGACTGTTATTCATCTATTAGTTGTAGACTGTTATGATAGAAGACTGTTAATTATGATGATATCTGTGACGGGGATGACAAATATACCTACGCTGTGTTATAAGCGATGATCTGATATACAAAGGAGGTGCTCCCCAAATTTAAAAAAAATATAATATGTATTTTTGTGATGATGTGTGTCTGTGTTTACAGTGTATGTAAAATGTAGTGTTCGGAACCATCGATAGTTTCGATTACTGTTGTATGTTTTATCTTGGACAGAAAGAGCAACTGTTCAGGGTGTACTTCTGAGAGCTTCATTATCACATCCTTCACTCTCTCGGGACGTCGTACCGGATCCCGAGAAGGTGAAGGACGTGAAAAGGAAGCTCTGAGAAGTGCACCCTGAACTGTTGCTCTTTCTATCCAAGATAAAATATAGAACAGTAAACGAAACTGTCGATGGTTCGAACACTGCACTTCATACACACTGTAAACACAGACACACAACATAATAAAAATACACATTATATTTTTTTATTTTTTTCAGTATTCTGCGACGGATAGCGACGGATACAGAACGTCGCTATACGTCGCTAATTAGCGGCATTACGTCGCTGTACATCGCCACCTTGCTGACGTGGCAGGCATGCCACGTCATCACGTAAATAGAACTCAACGTCGCTAGGTAGTCGTACTACGTTGCTACTTTTGCGACGTCATGTTTTCGTCGCTCGTCGTCGCTAAATTGGCGACGACACGGCGGTCACGTCGCAAACAGCGACGTAGGGCGACGAATGTGTCATCTGCAACTAGCTTAAAAGCGACCTTCATTTTCCGTTATTAAAGTCGTCGCTAATTACGATTAGCGACGTATTTTCCATTATTAGCGACGTATAAGGACGTCGCTAATTTTGCCTTATTTTAGTAGTGTAAAGCACGTCTTGTAGCTAAAGGCTTTACTCAAAAGGAAGGAATTGATTTTAAAGAGACTCTCTCCGATTTTTTCGAAAGACTCTTTTAGGACAATCATGGCACTTGTTGCACATTTTGAACTTGAGTTACATCAAATGGATGTCATAACGACGTTTCTCAATGGTAACATTGACGAAACTATTTATATGGTACAGCCATAAAATTTTGTGTCGGGAGATCCAAAGAATATGGTTTGCAAATTGACAAAATCCATTGATGGACTCAAGCAAGCTTCTCGTCAGTGGTACTATAAAGTTCAGCAAGTTGTTACCTCGTTTGGTTTTGAGGTTAACGTTGTTGAAGATTGTGTGTATCACAAATTCAGTGGAGTAAAATTATTTTTCTGGTTTTGTATGTTGATGACATACTGCTTGCCACAAATTATATAGGCATATTACATGACACTAAGAAATTTTTATCAAATAACTTTGAGATGAAAGATCTTAGTGACGCCTCTTTTGTATTAGGAATTCAAATACACCGAGATCGTTCTCGAGGTATTCTTGGATTATCACAAAAGAGCTATATTGATAAAGTGTTTAAAAGATTTGGCATACAGGAATGCAAATCAGGTGACACCCCAGTCGCTAAAGGAGACAAGTTCAGTCTCAATCAGTGCCCTAAGAATAGCCTTAAAATTAAGAAAATATAATAGATTTTTCCTTCATGATCAGTTGTAGGGAGTCTATTGTATGCTCAAGTATGTATGCGTCAGGATATTGCGTACATATTAGGATATTAGGCAGATATTTAAGAAAATATGGATGGATCATTGGATAGCAGCCAAACTACTTAAGTAATTAATAGAGAACAAAAAATTATATGCTCTTTGTAGGAGATCAGATAATTCTGGAGATCATAAGGTATTCCGACTCTGATTTTGTTGGATACGAACACAGTAGAAGATCCACATCAGGTTATGCTGACTAATGGAGATATATTTTGGATAAGTGTCAAACATGCACTCATAATTTCTTTCACCATGACAGCAAAGTTTATAACATGCTGTGGGGCATCAAATCAGGAAATATGGTTGCAAAATTTTGTCACAAGGTTGCGCCTACAGTACGGTGTTGAAAGACCACTTAAATTATGGTGTGACAATAAATCAGCAGTAATGTATTCCAATAACAACAGAAACTCATATAAGTCAAGGATATTGACATAAAGTTTCTAGTTGTGAAGGAAAGAATTCAGAATGGTTAAAGTGTCCATATAGCACATTATGACAAACTCTATTTTAGCGGATCCGCTCACAAAAGCATTATCACTCAGGGTCTTTCATGAGCATATTGCTCATATGGGTGTTATCTCAATCAAGTATATGGCAATATAGTAGAAGTTTGTATTTTATGTATTTGGGTGCTATTTAGTTTTGGACACATTTATGTATTAAAGTGTTTTAGATATTTATCTGATCAAATATATGGAAATTCAGTTCATTCTGTTTTCATTATGTTAAAGTATTGATCTCATTAAAGTTAAGGAAGACTAGTTGGAAATAGACATGTACACATTGCGTATAATTTCCATGCTATACATCCATGATTGATCTATGTCGTTTAGCTATATTGGTATATGTGACCATTGATGATTTAGTTACGCTATATGTGACGAAGGCCGCTTTGATCCTATGTTGATATGGTTAATGGACGAGATTGTCCGGATATACCCTAAGGATTAAGATAGCAATTTATGAGCTCACTAAGGTTAACACAATTATAAGGTTACATATGTGGTCCAGTGAAAGATTGTTGGAATTATTCAATAATTAAGGGGCCACACATGTAAAATTAATTGTGTAGGCTATCTAAATAATTAAACCAAATTAAAGTGGTCTATTTGGAAATTGGCTTAAGGGTATAATTGTCATGGAATTAATGTGTCGATACCGGAGATAATTCTAATTTGATGAGAGACCAAATTAGATATGTCAAAACATATAAATATATGTGTTCATTAGGGTTATGGTCCCCAACTTATACGGCCACCAAAAGATAGGTTTTCTCTTTTTCTTTTCTGCATCCCCATCAACAGAAAGAGAGGGACAAATGATTCAGATTCTTCTTGGTCATTAAGGGTCGTAGCAAGTTGGAAGATCGAACCCAATAAAGAGACGTTCGCTTCAAGATCCATCAAGTCTAGCAATGGATTCAGGTATGCTTCCGCAATTTAATTTATGGTCTTCATCTCATGAATCGACAGGGCACAATAAAATTTCTAATATGACACTATCACTTTAACCTTAAATATTACAATTAATCTGATACATGTTCGATTTTGTTATGTGACACAAGCAAAACTCTGGGACCAAATGATACTACAATTGATCTAATGTTATAAAATACTTAAAATTAGCATATAGTATTGTGCAAAATCTATGTGGAACTTGAATTATTTTCTGTCGAATATTGTGATATTTGATGGAGTTATTTTTAACCTTCCAAGTGTTAACCATATCTCCACTATCCTCCATTTTTATTTTAATTAGCACTATCTTTCAATTTTTAAAAATTAGACTTTTTTGGGGTGTAACTATAATTACAATTAACATATTATGAGAAAATATGGTAGCACTAATTAAAATAAAAATTGAGAAAGTGGAGATATGATTTACAATTGTGATGGTAAATAAAATAACTGTATTTGGTGTTGTTCATAAATATGGACAATATCTAATAATATTTTGGCCCTAAAAGTAAACAAATATAAAAATTAAGCTGTACATACTTTATGTTTCGGAAAATTTACTGTACCGATATTAATTTAATTAATATTAGTGTAGACGATAGAAGTTGGGAAAATTTTGAAAAACAATACAATTCCGACAGACAGTATGTCGGAAAATGAGCATTAGCTCAATTTCCGACATACCATTTGTCGGAAATGAAAGAAAAAGTAACGGTGGGTTGGGTTGAAAGAAAGGGGTTGGGTGGGTGAGTTGGGTTGGGTGGGTTTGGGTTTTTTTTTATGGTTTAATTGAATATGATGGTGGGTGGGTTGGGTTAATTGATTGTTGGTTTTTTAAGGTTTGGTTTTTTTGGGTTGGGTTGAGGTGAGTTATTTTTTTGGTGGGTTTCTAACGTTACAATTTGCAACGTTAGGATTCTAACGTTACAATTCCAACGTTATAATTCCAACGGCTATATATCATCTATAAGTATCAAACTACTTCACAACAATTTTCTCATTCATTTCAAAGCACTCACTTCACAGCACCTCTCCCATTCAGTAAGAAGAAGTATTTTGTTCAAAGCCGAAGCTCCTCTCTTCCTACAGAAAGTTCATCTTGTTTTCAACATGGATGGAAATCTGACAATCCTATGCTCGCTTGGAGGTGTACTAAATGGGTTAGCGTATCAAGGGGGTTTAACCCAAGTTCTTTTAGTTGATCGAAATATTTCGTTTCTTAGTTTACAAAATCTAATTATTGATCAATATTCTATCGACTACGAATTTATATTAGTACATATTTTCGTATCTAATTGTATAAATGTAGATAGTGAAGATGCATGGAATTTTGTTCTTCAAGTGAATACACAATCACCGTATATTAATATCTATGTCACTCTGCCCCCATCTATGAATGTAAGTAATACACCTGCTTGTAATACTTTTAACGCTGGTCCTAGTTCCTCTCATCAAGTTATTCCATTTACTGAAGAAGAACATGTAGTAGATGATGTTAATAACGATGACGAAAATAGTGATGATCTAATTAAAAATTTAGATGATGAATTTGATGATTCTGTTGATAGCCTTAGCACTCCTGAATTATTTATTGGAAAACAATTCGAGAATCGTTCTAAATTTAGAAGTTTTATTAGTGATCTAGCTATTAGACGTAATTTTACTTGTTCAGCTACTTTAAATAATGCTACTGGAATTATATATAAATGTAGTAGTTCAAATTGTCATTGGAGGGTATACGCTAAAGCTATAGGTAGAGGCGAAAGATTTTCTATTGCAACGCTAGAAAATATTCATTCTTGTTTAGGTGGACTTACAACTGGTTCTCATCCATTAGCTACCACTGTATGGGTTAAAAATCAGATTATTGATAAAATTCGAGATAATCAGTCGTATAGTCCATCTTGTGTTGTAAAAGATATATTTAGGGAACATCGAATACATATTAAATATTGTAAGGCTTGGAAAGCTAGAGAACTTGCTCTATCCGAAATAAATGGTAGTTATATTGATGCATATAGTAGTCTCGAAGAGTATGGTCTTAGAATTATTGAGACAAATCCAGGTAGTCAATGTTTTATGAAGATTACAGAGAATAATAGGTTTGAAAGAATTTTTATTTGTTTCAAGGCATGCATTGATGGATTTCTAAGGGGATGCTTACCTGTGATTAGTATTGAATGGTGACTTTTATTTACCTCTGAGATCTTTAGTGAATCAAATTGGCCTCGATATATCGGGGCAACCGAGTAAACACAATGTGCGGGATCTACCGCATCAGAATGCCACCGTAAAGCGCCCGGAAATACATGTGTGTCGCTACTGATCAAGGAAAGTGGCCTACCGATAGAAAAATGCTCGTAGGACCAAACCTAAAAAATATATAATATAAGGTAGCTGGAACGTATTTCGTCCGGGCCACCAGCGCTCCACTAGACTCAGAATCAAGTCTCTATCGTGACGTAGAAAACGTATTTGGTCAAGGTAATGAAAACCAAATACGTGCAATAAAGCTGTTTGGTCACTAGTCAATTTCCAGAAACCAAGTTGGCCCTCATAGCGCCATGTATTGTGTTCTCTAAGCTGCACTTCCTTTTTATAATCACATAGCTATATATAAAACATACAAACTATATTATTACTAAACATATAAAATAAAAAATTTATTGACTACCACAATTAAAAGTATATATACCTCTCCAGTAAATATCAGATTAGATATGTGCGACTCGCGTTGCTGCTTGATCAAGTCTGTAGTTGGCCCCCCTGGTATACGACCATCATTTTGGGTAGCCATCTGTAAAAAATTTATTGACTACCACAATTAAAAGTATATAACCCTAAATTTCGTTGATATTAGACAACTATGAACACTAATTGTAGCTATCAATGAATATTAGAGCTATAGAACATTAATATATCAATGAACATTAGTGTTGTTATTAGTGGTATATATAAATGACACACAATTAGTGGTTCAAAATTAGTGTTACAATACAAGGATGTGTGTCATTTTATATATACCACTAATAACAACATTAGGTTACAACATCAAGTTATCAACATTAGGTTATCAACATTAGAACAATAAGATACAACATTAGTTAGAATAACAACATTAGGTGAACAATAGTTAGAATAACAACATTAGTGTTACAATAACAACATTAGATCTAAAATTTTGAACCGTACTTACACATTTTATAAGAGATCTAAAATATCAACATTAGGTGAACAATAGGATACAAGATCAAAATTAGTGTAACATTAGGTGAGCAATAGGATACAAGATCAAAATTAGTGTGTCATTTTATATACCACTTGTTGGTTATGGTTCAAAATGAGTGTCCTAAAAAAATATGAAAAATATCAATATTAGTGTTTATGATAAAGGATGAATAATAGGATACAAGATCTAAAATATAAATGGTGAACACTAGAATACAAGATCTGGAAAAAAAAATTTACCTCTCAATTTCTTCTTCTTCCTCCTCCTCCTCCTCCTCCTCCTCTCTTCTTCTTCTTCTTCTTCTTCTTCTTCTTCTCGGCTTCACAGCAACCCAGAACACTTTACTCTCCCCCAACAACTCAAAACTTTACTCTACACCTACCCGGTTTTTTTTTTTTTTGTTTTGGAGTTGGGTTTTTTTTTTTAACATACTATCAGTGAACCGTTTTTTTTTTTTTTTGGAGTTGGGTTTTTTTTTTTTTTTAACGTACTATCAGTGAACCGTTTGGGGGGGGCGAACCGGTCGTAGATCCGACAGACGGTCTGTCGGAATTTGGAGTCGTGCCCAAATTCCGACAGACGGTCTGTCGGAAATTGGGTTTCCCCAATTTCCGACAGACGGTCTGTCGGAATTTGGGCACGACTCCAAATTCTGACATACCAACTGTCGGATCTTATCTCTCCCCCTAATTTCCCTAACTTTTATCGTTTACAGCAATTATTACTAAAATTTTTATTGTACAGTAAAATTTCTGTTTATGTTTGTATGTATTATAGAATGATACATTATTTTGAACAAAGAAAATATCATACAAAACTGTAGCTTACCAGTGATATATAGTAATTATACAACAAGGTGTTGAGTAAATTTATCCTTAGGTATTGTTTGGGTAGAGCAGTAAACGGGGGGAAGAAAAATTTTGAGAGAAAAATGGGAGGAAAAATTAAAAGTAGTGGTGTTTGGAAAGAGGGAGGAAAATTGAGGGAGAAGAATGTGGGAGAAAAATTCATGTGGGTCCCACTCAAAAATTTTTCTCCCAAAAGTGGAAGAAAAATAGAAAGAGATGAGAGGATTGTGAAATAAATTACTCAACTACCCTTCAATAAAGTAGTTATTAATTATGATTTGAAAAAATTAAGGACTAAATAATAATTATATCTTTCTCAATAATAAATAAAATATTATTTTTAAAAATTTTCTTCTCCTACTATTTGTTTATCCAAATAAATGAAAAAAAAATTAATTTTACCTTCATTTTATTCTCCTCCATTTTTTTTTTCTCAAAATTTTCTCACACCGCCCCTCACTAAGGTTCCCAAACACAGTGTTAATCATGGTCATGGTCATCGAAAGCATAGTAGTTTTCTAGTGTCCCTAGCATTAATCTTAATTATTAAAAAAAAAAAAACTCAATGATGTTCTGATGATGATCCATAGAATGTCAATTTGAGTAAAACTGGCAGCTTTAATGATAAAAGAGAGTAAAACTAACAGCTGTTCTTCCAAATGGATTACCACCCCCATCACGTACTTTTCCTTTAAATTAATCAATCACGTGCTGATTTGAGTGTAATTTTGGACTATTTAGGAAGCATAAGGCCTTTGATAACTACACACCCGATATTCAACAGCGCACCCCCAGACATATGCATCAAAAGAAAAGAGCAATGCTTTCATGACGTCCCACAAGTAATATCGTGAGATCATAGCGACTACTAGGGGTTCTTTTGCATTTAAACCCCTAAGGCTGGGTAGCTGGGTTTGACTGTGCTCGTTTCATGACCTAGATTAGAATAATATTTTCAAAAAAAATATATTTTTTACCTATATATATAAGACTTTTATTCTTCTAAATATTATTAATTGATAACTTATTCAAATTGTACTTTTTTTGAAGACCTAGATTAGAAACCATAATCTCCGTAATATTTACCTAAAAAAAAAAGAGTAATGATCTTTACCGGGCCTAAGTGCTATACCATATAACCGAGACAAAAGTGTCCGATTTTTTTTTATTTTTTTTGTTAAGCTGGTGCGGTTCGTAAATGACAAGATTTGGTGGAATTATATAAACATGAAACTTTATATGGGGGGATAAATTAAGGTAAAATTATACTAAAGAAAAAAATCTTAGAAAATTGCAAGAAGAAAGACGAATGGCCAAAAGATTTGGCGAAATTATCTCACCGCCAATTAAATTGGCGTAGAAATTCAGACCCACCCAAAATCGAAATTATATACCATTAGACTTGGCAAAATACAGAAGTTTGCGCCAAAAGAGCTGGCAAAATTTAAAAGCCTTCGAAGACTGACTTGGCGTGAAAACCTCGCCTAGTCTGGGCCAAGTCTTTTGGCCAAATTCCAGTCTGCGCCTAGTCTTTTGACGAAATCGAGACAAATCCTCAAATATGGTGCCAAAAGAGTTGGCAAAATCAGTCCTGCTATTACACTTGCAACAAACCAAGCATCTCAAAGACGGGTGACTTGGCAAAAATTATACTCCAAAAAAAAAAAATATTCTCACCTTTCATTCTCCAAATCACGTTGGCGAAAATAATTTTGTTGGTTTATGTGCCAAGTGAATTGGCGAAAATAACTTTTGTGCCAAAGTGATTTGGCAATTTTTTTTCGACAACAAAGTTGGCGAAAAAAAATTATGTGCCAAATCACTTGGCACAAAGATATAAATGCATGCCGAAACTTTTCTCTCCCCAATTTTCGCCAGTTAGGTTGGTACAACTTCCTCTACACCATCTGACTTGGCGACTCCAGTTAGGTTGGTACAACTTCCTCTACACCATCTGACTTGGCGACTCCCCTCCCCCCCCCCCCCCCCCCCCCCCCCCCCCCCCCTGAAAATCATGTAAAAAATTTCATCACGCATAAATGTCATATACTTCTTCCCCCATATGAAAATTCATGTTATATTAACCTTGGCAAAATGTTAGGGACTTATGTGAAAAGAAACAATCATATATAAGTGGCTTTTGCACGCGTGCCTTCCGATCAAGAGACCCCTAGCGTGCATCCGGGGTACCAACATAGACACATGCGACCATCAACTCATATATCCATTTACCATTTTACCCTCACTAAATAGTAACTATGAGTCTATGACTATTGTGGGAGCCTATCTACTGTTTTAGAAATGGTTGTTCCAACCATATCTTCTCTTCTATTTATGCAACTTTTATATTCCTAATTATTTAATTTTTTTAAAAATAAAAATTATATGCATAGAAAAAGAAATATGGTTGGGACAATCATTTTGAGACAATAGATTTGCTTCCACTATGTTTTGTTCAAAGAATCAGGATTCATACATCTGGATTCGTTTGGTTCCTAGATAGAAAAATAAAGTAATTAAATTATCCTTCGTTGTTTCTATGGACAAATTCTAATTTTTATATGTATTTTGAGGGACAAGAAATATGACCAGAGTACATGAAAAAATTTGAGAAGAAAAGTAAATCTTTGGAATGGATTGAGAACTATTTTTTCTCATTTTTTTTCTTCTTATGGGACTATTTTTCTTTCTTAATTCTTTCTTTCTTTCTTTTTTTCGCATCCAAATAAATAGAATGGATGAATTTATTTCCAAAACGGATTCTACGAACTAAACTTTGCCTATAGCCTAAATGTAATTTAGAAACTCTTCTTGAACCGAGGGGTGGGATGGGATCATCGTGATTTAAAATGTGGTCCCACTGTCGGGGGTCATCACGGTTTAAAACGCGATGCCACGCCCCCCCCCCCCCCCCCCCCCCCCCCCCCCCATCCCCCTCCTCCACTTGTGAATTTCTATCGCAATCGTCGGTCCCCTGCTACTGTTAGGGCTTGTTTGGCAACGGAATTTTACTATTTGGATTTGGATTTGGATTTGGAAATCCTCCAAATCCAAATCATGGATTTTACTATTCAAATCCAACTCCAACCAAACATAGGATTTGGTTTTATGATTAATAATTAAATTATAGTCATGATCAATAATTAAGCTATTAATTAATTATGATTAATTATGTTATTATTATTTATAAAATTAATAATTAACGATTAGTAATTAATAATTGACGATTAGTTATTATTAATTATAAAATTAATAATTAATGATTAGCTAATTTTTAAATAAATAATAATTAATAATTAATAATTAATAATTAATAATTAAAAATTAAAAATTAAAAATTAATAATTAATAATTAACAATTAATAATTAATAACTATAAATTATAATTAACAATTAATAATTAATAATTAATAATTAACAATCGATAATTTTTTATTAACGATTAATAATTATAAATTATAATTATTGATAAATAATTAACTATAAATTAAATATTTTAAAATAGTAATTATAAATTAATATTATTATGATTAGTAAATTATTAATTAAATTATTATAAAATATGATTCTAATTGTGATTAAAATATTATTAATTAAGATTATAATAAAATAGTTATTAACAAATTATTAATTAATATTATAATAATACTAATAAATTATTAATATGATTATAACAAAATTAACTAATTAACTATTTTTTTAATTAATAATACTAAACATAGGATATGATTATTAATTAATATTATAATAATACTAATAAATTATTAATTAATATTATTATAATAATACTCGTAAATTATGATTATTAACTAAATAATAAAATATTATTAATTAATATTATAATAATACTAAGAAATTATTAATCATGATTATAACGAAATTAACTAATTTTTTTAATTAATAATACTTTTTTTAAATTAATAATACTAATAAAATATATTTTTTATTAATTAACTATTTTTTAACGTAATTATTAAAGAATAAATATTTTTAACGAAATTATTAAAGATTAACTAATTTTTAATTTACTAATTTTTAACGATAATTTTTTATTAAATAATAATTGTTTTTTTCCTCCAAAATTCAACCAAATCCAAGTTTTGAATTTTGTCATACTTTACATATCCAAATCCATCTCTAACCAAACATAGGATTCCATGAATTTGTCTCCAAATCCATAAAAATTTAAATTCCACCTCCAAATACGATTTACCAAACGGGCCCTTAGCCGCAAATATCCAGCCAGCAGGAGGAAGACACGTGACACTGCAGTTTAAACGCGGTCCTCCTCGATCTGTGTAAACGTGCTGAATGTAATTTTGCAACATGTTTCCTCCCTCTTCTATAAAATTTTTTATAGAGTAACTCATGAGTTACTAGTTTTTTAAAACCACTAATAACAAATTATTGGATTACATGCATTTAATTTTTTTAAGGCCCTAAACAATTTTTTTTAATAATCTAAATAGAAAAATAATTTCCAAGGGTAATAACTATATTACAAGTTGTTATTGCGAGTTTCTATTTAAACTTCTGTAGTCGAGCTACTGCAATTCTATCCTGTCGGCAGCATTTCGAATCCGGAAGCATTCAATTTATTATCACGCGAGACGCGCGTGCGCCTTAAGTTATCCGTCACCTCTCAAATTACATCCCAGCCCCTTCTTTCACGGAAAATGCATATAGAACGGTCCGAGGGTATAATCGTCATTATGGATTACGCTTTTTATCCGGATGACGTCAGCATCGGATAGGGCTTCTACGGCTCCTTGAACTTCCTCTTGGACCACCGACACAATTTGAACTCGAGCGCCCGCATAGAAACTATTAAGCGGGACTCGACATAGCCCGTCCACGTGTGCTCTTCGTGCGGCTGAACAACGGACAGGAGTATCCGCCGGCATGTGATGGGGAAATTATCGATCTGCCCTTACAATATGCTTGGTATAATTCTTTCGTTGCGGTATAGTGTTCCGCGAGTGAAAATAGGGACGGTTAGATTCTTCGGACGATCTGGACCGTCCGTTTGTAGGGCGACCCGGTCCACAGTCCTCCAACAGAAAAAAATCTGAGCAGCAGGCGTTAGTTTATGTTTTATATATTATTTACCAAAGGTTTGTTGCATATTGGCCCCTCTGATAGATAGTATTTAATATCTTAATATATTGGTTAAAAAAAAAGTACTATTAACATCTTTTGGTTAAATGATAAAAAATATATTTTCAATGCCTTTGATTAATAAGAAAAAGAATGGCTTTTCTTATGTTTTAGTGGTACCTGGTTCAATATCATTTTAACACTATTTTGTATTTTTTTGGAAAGTTGTGAAAGCAAGATGAAGGTTTTAGACATCAAAAAGTACTAAATTTAACCAACTTTTTTTTTAATACATAGAATATTGATAAATGAGATTAGCTATAATGAGGAGGATTTGTAGTACGAAATATTATTTTCAGTATCATACCTGTGAATATTAACCTTCCAACTTAACCAATTGAATTAGTTATTAGGTGATTACCTAAAAATAGTAAACTATAATATAGAAGAATAAAAGGATATAGGCTAGTTTAATTTTTCTTTATTTATTTTTTAATTTCAAATGACAAATGATAACTAGTATCTTCTTTGACAAATGACTTTTGTAAAATTTTAATTTTTTGCATATTAAAAATGACAAATAGAGAAACCAAACAAATTTTTTGCCGTCGCATCATGATTTCGGTGGAAACAAAAAATATTCGATTTCAAATAGAAATTAAGCTACTTATATGTACAAGAAGAAACAAAATCACACTAGATGCCCAGAAATTGGAAATGATATACTTATAAGATATTCAAATGAATATTTTTTTAGTGTATATGTAAAAAATAAAATTAATTAAGACTTCATAAAAAAAAAAACTTCATCCTATGTCCAGGTGGCACAAGGTTAAAATATGGGTGTACAAAAAATGGAGTTACTTTCCTTTAAAAAAAATACGCGTACGTCCTCCTTTGTTCGCATTTCTCCTCCTTCCCTCTTTCTTTCCCATTCTCTCTTTTTCATAATTTTTTTTTTCAAATTTCTAGAAAAAAATGGAAGA
Organism: Iris pallida; assembly: GCA_029216955.1. Classification (NCBI taxonomy): domain Eukaryota; kingdom Viridiplantae; phylum Streptophyta; class Magnoliopsida; order Asparagales; family Iridaceae; genus Iris; species Iris pallida. Next base: position 1,490,468 of record JANAVB010044419.1, read on the forward strand.
GAAAAAAAAAACTAAATAAAAAATCCAATCTCTGTGAGTTTTCCCTCTCTTTCTTTCTTAATTTGTAATCGCAGTTAGAAATTCGTCCTATGTCGCCATCTCCAGCTGTACTCCATGAATTTTTTTCTTCTGAACGAAAGAAATTGAGTTCTTTTTTTCTTGGAGAGTAAAAATTTAATTTTGACAGTAATCAATGGAGAGAAAAATGGTGATCAAATTGTTAAAAACGTGTTGAGCTGTTCCTTATATTCTTCCTCTCTCCATTGCTCTCTCCTCCTCCTCCTCCTCCTCCTCCTCCTTCCTAAAAGGCTTCCAGAGTGACAATAGGAGGGACGAAGCTTATAGTGAGAGAAGAGTTTCGTCCTCTCCTTCCCGAAATACCCCTGCATCGACATTGCTCTCTGCATTCTCCTCCTCCTCCCGACGAAAGCTCCGGAACCCATCAATAATTCCGCGAACCCATATCGAATTCGGCGGAAAGATCCAATTTTGCGGAGCTCCGGCAATGGCTCCGTGGTGGTGGGCGAAGGAGGCCCACCGGGGCGGGACCCCGGTGGTGGTCAAAATGGAGAAGCCCAACTGGTCCATGGTCGAGATCTCGTCCCCCGACGACCACGACGAAGTCGGCTCCTCCGTCGCCAGCGATTTCGCCTCCGTCAGGAAGGGCGCGCGCGGGAAGAACGCCAAGCAGATCACGTGGGTCCTCCTCCTCAAGGCCCACAAGGCCGCCGGCTGCCTCACCTCCCTCGCCGCCGCCGCCTTCGGCGTCGCCGCCGCCGTTCGCCGCCGCGTCCGCTCAGGAGAGACGGACTCCGAACACGAGAACGACGCCAAGGAGGAGCGGGAGGACCCGAGGTTCCGGAGCAGGTTCTACACGTGCATAAAGCTCTTCCTTTGGCTGTCGGTGGCGCTCCTCGGCTTCGAGGTCACCGCGTACTTCCAAGGCTGGCACATCGGCGCGCCGGACCTCCAGAGGCTGATGGCATTCTCGTCTTCGTTCGGGGTCTGGAACTTGTTCGGCTCGTTCTACTCCGGCTGGGTCTGGGTCCGGTCGGAGTATCTGGCTCCGCTGCTCCAGTTCCTCGCCAACGCCTGCGTCGTCCTCTTCCTGGTACAGAGCGCCGACCGCTTGATCCTCTGCCTCGGCTGCCTCTGGATCAAGCTCAAGAAGATCAAACCCGAACCGAAGTCCGTCCCGGAGCTTGACGATGCCGAGTCCGGTGGCGGAAGCTTCCCAATGGTGCTCATCCAGATGCCAATGTGCAATGAAAAAGAGGTACAAATTTCATGACTTAGGCTGTACCGAAGATTTGATCTTGGAAAATTTTGTGTTGATTGTTTGGTGGTGATCGTGTCAGGTCTATCAGCAGTCGATAGCCGCAGTATGTAATTTGGACTGGCCGAGATCGAACATGTTGGTTCAGGTCCTGGACGACTCCGACGACCCGGTGACATCAGCATTGATCAGGGAGGAGGTGGAGAAGTGGAAGCAGAATGGGGTTCAGATAATCTACCGGCACCGAGTTATACGGGATGGGTACAAAGCCGGGAACTTGAAGTCGGCGATGACCTGTAGTTACGTTAAGGATTATGAGTTTGTCTCTATATTTGATGCTGATTTCCAGCCAACGCCGGATTTCTTGAAGAAGACAGTGCCACATTTTAGGGTACTAACAGGCAGAGCAACTAATAATGGATTCGTGCATTTTACGATTTTGGTTGTTAATGTTATGTTGGTTCTTTTCAGGGCAATGACGACTTAGGGCTTGTTCAAGCAAGGTGGTCTTTCGTGAACAAGGATGAGAACTTGCTCACAAGGCTTCAGAACATAAATCTTTGCTTCCATTTCGAGGTGGAGCAGCAGGTTAACGGGGTATTCCTCAACTTTTTCGGGTTCAATGGGACGGCCGGGGTGTGGAGAATCAAGGCATTGGAGGAGTCCGGTGGGTGGCTCGAGAGGACTACGGTGGAGGACATGGATATTGCGGTCCGTGCGCATCTCAACGGATGGAAGTTCATCTTCCTCAATGATGTCGAGGTAACGATTTGGTCAATACCTGCTTCCTAGAAGTAAATGTCGGTTGGACCTAACACATGTTCACACTGACAATTCAGTGCCAATGCGAGTTGCCTGAGTCGTACGAAGCATATAGGAAGCAACAACATCGATGGCACTCTGGCCCTATGCAGTTGTTTCGGCTCTGCTTGCCGGACATTATCCGATCAAAGGTACATCCACGCAACAAAGTTACTTATTGCAGTTGTATATTTTGTTTTTTTTTTTTCCAATGAATCAACATCTCTACTTATGTAAGGTGACTTGGAAACGGCTCAAAATTGAGCCGTCTAAGCCGTTTGTAAATCCTCCATTAGTTATTTATAAACTAACTAATTGTTTAACTACCTAATATGACCTAATCATAGCTAAACATCTCTAACTCAAGTGGTTATGGGAGGTATTTTTCTTGGTTGCCTTAGTTCAATTCCAACGGGGCAATGATATCTATAAATAAATTCATATTTATAAAAAAAAAAATTCAACATTTTTTTTACGCCCGTGCAATGCACGTGCTCGTTACTAGTATAGTATAATTGTAGAATGAATATTTCCATTGCCACTTTTTTCGTCTTCCTTTTCTGTGTTCAGTTGATGTTATAAGTAGAATGTAGCACCTTTACTTATGTGATGGAAGTATTAACTAATATATAAAGGTAACCTATCTGTTTTTAGATGAATTTTCGTCTATGATGCTATATATATAAGAAAGATAGCCATTAATGTCCATAAGTAGAAATGAGTGAACATTAATATGATGGAGCTTATATAAAAGAGAGGCATGTCGTGACGATCTTTTTCTTTAAGATGAATTGTTTTCAATGCCGGTGCTATATATGTGAATAGCTGGCTATTGATATCCATCACAAATATCACACATAACTGATGTGATGGAACTGATACATTAAGAGAATTTTTGTGCTTGCTAGTTTCAGATGAATTGCTTTGTATGACAATACTATGTTTAAATGAATTGCTACTTTCAGATGAATTAATATATGAGTATGCACCTCCTTTCTTTATGGGAACACTTCGTTTTGAGTTCTTAGTGGTATTTTGTTGTTCTTGATTGTTTATATCGTCTACTATATAAAGAGGCTTCAAAACGGCTCAAAAGGGAGAGCCATCTAAGCCGTGTGAATGTCATAACCATTTAAATAATTTTAGAAATAATAATAAATAACTAAATAACTATCTAAATACTCCACTAATTATTTTAAAAAAACCTTTAACTAAGTATTTAACTATCTAATATGATATATTTACAACTAAATAGTCTAACTCAAGTGGTTAAGGTATGAGGTATTTTTCTTGGTTGCTTGAGTTCAAATCCTAGGTTTGATAAATTTTTATAATAAATTTATATTTATTGTTTTAATTTTTTTGTACGTGCATTTGCACGTGCACATTACTAGTGATTATTAAGAACATCCCTTACATGTTTGGTTGTATGGGTCTTTTAATTTATATACAGCCCATGACGAAAGTTGTTAACTAATTATAAGTTAGAACATTAGCTGTTTCGTGTTGCTGTTGTTCCTTGTTATATGCTTATAATACTGATGATTATGATTATCTAACCTTCTATCTCTTGAAGGTCTAGAGGATTTTGTATTTCTGTAACTAATTTTAACTTTAGCACAGCCGACCCAAAAATATGGGATAAAGGTTTTGTTGTTGAATTTTAACTGCAGCACTTGTACAAATCTGTTGTTACTGACCCTTAATCTCTTGAATGTCTTGACAACCACTTTCATAACTATTTTAACTTCAGTACTTGCCCAAGTCTGCCTATGCTTGTACCTCCTTTTTTTTGTGGAGAAAATTTGTTTGAACGATACAAGTTTTAACAAAATTGGCTAAAGATAAGAAGTTTGGAAAATTGAGAATGGAAATACCTTCCGACAAACCGTCTGGCGGAAATTGGACATGTCCAATTTCCGCGAGACCGTATGGCTGAAATTGAGCATTTTTTTTTGTTTTTGTTTACTTCGGTTTGGTTTATCTTTTTGTTTGATTGATTTGGTTTAAACTTTTAGTTTAGTTTAATCTATTAGTTAATTTGTTTTTATCTATAATAATTATATATGAACTAATTGATTTTATTATTATCTATATAAAAAATAAATTTTATATATATATATATATATATATATATATATATATATATATATATATATATGTGTGTGTGTGTGTGTGTGTGTGTGTGTTAATAACTAATTAATTAGTTTGTGGAATCACTAATTAATTTATTTATTTATATATACAAATTAATTTGTGTATAAGTACATATATATTTATTTGTATTAATAACTAATTAATTAGTATAGATAATAACACGTTTAATATAGATAATAACAAATTAATATATTAGTATACAACTAACTATAGATAACAATAAATTAATATACAAAATAAAAACTAATAAATATATTAATATATACAACTAAATATAAAATATGGATAAAAACGAATTAATATATACAAATTAATATATTCATTAATATATACAAATTATTTATTTATTTATTTTTATACATTTATTTAAATATATACAAATTAATATATTCAAATATTTTTATAAATATATATATTTATTTAATTTTATATATTAATTTGTATATTAACTAATATATTTGTATATATTTAAATAAATGTATAAAAATAAATAAATAAATAATTTTTATATATTAATTTGTATATATTAGTTTTTATTTTGTATATTAATTTGTATATATTAGTTTTTATTTTGTATATTAATTTATTGTTATCTATAGTTATTTGATACTAATATATTAATTTGTTATTATCTATATTAAATGTGTTATTATCTATATTAATTAATTAGTTATTAATACAAATAAACATATATGTACTTATACACAAATTAATTTGTATATATAAATTAATTAATTAATAAATTAGTTATAACCACAAACTAATTAATTAGTTACACACACACACACACACACACACACACACACACATATATTATTTTTATTATTATTATTATTATATATATATATATAATTTATTTGTTACTATAGATAATAATAAAATCTACTAGTTCATATATAGATTTTATTATTATCTATAGTAACAAATAAATTATATATATATATATATATATATATATATATATATATATATATATATATATATAATTTGTTACTATAGATAATAATAAAATCTATTAGTTCATATATAATTATTATAGATAATAACAAATTAACTAATAGATTAAACTAACTAAAAGTTTAAACCAAATTAATTAAACAAAAAGATATACCAAACCGAAGTAAACCAAAAACCACAAAAAAAAAACCAAATGCTCAATTCAGCCGATATGGCAGACGGTTTGTCGGAATGTATTTCCATTCTCAATTTTCCAAACTTCTTATCTTTTAGCCAATTTTGTTAAAATTTGTATCGTTCAAACAAATTTTCTGGTGTACCATTTTACTTTAAAAGGTAACCACAAATATTTATAATGTATTTCTTATCAATGTATTAACTGAAATAATTCTTTGTCTATTGCAGATTGGGTTCTGGAAGAAATCCAACTTGATCTTCCTCTTTTTCCTCCTCCGGAAACTAATATTGCCATTCTATTCCTTCACTCTCTTTTGCATCATCCTCCCCATGACAATGTTCATCCCAGAAGCCGAGCTCCCAGCATGGGTGGTTTGCTACATTCCTGCCACCATGTCTTTCCTTAACATCATTCCCGCCCCAAGATCCTTCCCTTTCATTGTCCCCTACCTCCTCTTTGAGAACACAATGTCAGTCACCAAGTTCAATGCCATGATCTCTGGACTTTTCCAGCTTGGTAGTGCATATGAGTGGGTAGTCACAAAGAAATCTGGTCGTTCTTCTGAAGGCGACCTCCTCTCCCTTGTCGAGAAAGATCCCAAACACCATCACGGAGCCTCGTTGCCTGACCTAGATGCTGTCCCAATGGAGGAATCTCTGACAAAGAAAGAGTCTAAGAAGAAGCACAACAGAATATACCGCAAGGAGTTGGCACTCGCTTTCCTCCTCCTGACCGCAGCTGCACGGAGTTTGCTATCTGCTCAGGGTATTCACTTCTATTTCTTGCTCTTCCAAGGGATTTCATTCTTGTTGGTCGGTCTCGACTTGATAGGTGAGCAGATTGAGTGAAACGGTATGGGGGGTTATATGCATCGAGGAAACTTGCACACACCAAATGAGTGTGGGAGGGATGCACATCTTGATGCCCCCTTCTTCTTCCCCCCTTCCCTCTTGGGAGGCGGGGAAACTGTTACATTATAAGTTTCCTCCCTTTGGAGGTGTAGATAGAGAAATTCTCAGCCTGTTAGATGATATGGCTTTGTTCTTTCAGGTCTTCGATTCTTTTGTAAGAAAATTTTAATGTTCAGTCGGAAATTTACTTGAAAATTTAAACACAGTGCACCTACCTTGTAGTAGAGAATAACATATTTTGTACCTTCACAAGTTTCAGAAGGGAATTCTTTAAATTTGATGTAGGCTTATTATTATTATATATAAGTGTGACAATTATATATGACAAGGAATTAAAATCTATTGAAAGGGAAGGAAAAAACTTAAACAATCTCTCGACCCTTCATTTTGTTTTTTTTAACCTTGGCAGTTAGTATAATCTGTTAGTACGGATGTACAAACAATGTAAATAGTTGAATGATTCTGTTGGAGAAAGATCTAAAAACCGCTTTAATGTCTTCGAGGAAAGACTTCTGAAAATGACAATCAGGGCCTAATATTATGGTCCTTTGTCTAGGTTGATTGTCCCCCGTTGTGATTTCCAATGTAAGGGTTAAAGTGCGAACAAGGATAACCGTTTTAATAATTCTAATGAAGAAAAACAAAAATTAATATGTTGCAATTATATCACATATCAAGCCTACTCGGTCTGTATGTTATTTGTCATTTCATTCCTTGATGTGTATTAGTTTTATTTAAGGACCTGACAAGTGTAGAGGCAGGCTCCAGCCCACTCTTATCTTGCAGGTTGACACATGCAAAAGGGACAAGTTTAGGTTATTTTTCTTGCATTTTTTTCTTTCTTTTGTTACAATTTCTGCATTTATTTAATTTGCTTGTAAGTTTGAACTTTTTATGATATGAAAATCTCCAAATTTATGGGATTCTCTGTGCATGTGAAAGGCTGTGAGAATGGTGAACTTTAAAATTACTGACGAGAGAAGTTCACCAAGTATTGTCTCTTGTTATTTGCGTATTTACGTTTAAACCTTCAAGACGGATGCAATCCGGTATATCTGAACATGGCTTCCAGAGATCACATAAATCATGTTTTTGTGAACTCCCGATATTTAGTTCCACATTGGATAGAAGACGAGAGTTTGATTGGTAATCGGTGTGTTTCGGTGTCATGGTACATCTGGATAATTAATTATACAGCAATTTTTTTTCTTTCGAGCAGCTTTAGATTCACCATATTTGCACATAAATATTGGATACACAATTAAAAACTGGTTAGATGAACTTTTGGTGTTCTTTTTCCATCTCATTTGGATACATTCTTCGCAGTTTTGTTTCATTTGGATACATTCCTGCATATGTTTTCTTGTGAGGAACTATAATACTACTATATAGTGATATTCTCACTTTTTGAGCTTTTTTTTTTTTTTCCTTTTCCTGAATATTTCTTCGGTATATATGGAATTTCCATCCTACTGGGTTTTTGGTTGGGACATGTTACTTAATTCTTGCTAAAGGGGTTGTCTCAATGATTTGGATTTGTAATTGCACTTTCCACAAACAGAAGATAAACATAACCTACTTGATTCTTGAGAGTCTAGAGTAATACCACATTCACAACCAAAGATTTTGGGACCAGAAACCTTCCTTTGGTACATTCCTCCTCTTTCAAACAATGTGTAGATCTGTATTTATGTCATGTTGCGCCTATGTTTGCTCTTTTATGAGACATTCCACAAGGAGAACAAGTGAGTGAATTATGGAACACCTTGTGATTTCACCAGATGAAGAATTGATCATCCTCACACATAATTGAAATCTGCAACTTTCATGTTCTCCTTCATCACTCATTTAGACTGCTATCCCTTCCTGGAATACAAGGAAAGACACTGTTGCGTGTATCGAGTTGTTGCCTGGCTTCTGCCAACTCCATGCACTTTGGGGTGCAATCAAGCGCAATCGAGCCAAGCTGAGCCAAGCTTTATAAGGGTTGAGCTCGAGCACGGCTTGATAAGTAAGCTTGATTCAAGTTCGGTACGCTCAAAATCAAGCTCGTTAAGCTTGATTTCAAACTCGTTCAGTTTTATTTCAAGCTCATTAAGTTTGATTTCAAGCTTAACGAACTCGATTTCAAACTAATTTGGCTTGAATTCAAGTATCTGTAATATTGATTTTTTAAAAAAAAAAATAAACTTCATTGGTATCATTGAAAAGAAATAAAAACTCATGTCATGAAGAACATGAGGTAAATACAGGTAGGTGTCTCTTCAAAAGAGTGGATGTAGTTAGAGGTGTTTGAACACATTGCATTGGAGGCTATGGAGTGTGCGCAAAGATTGTCACTCCTCGGAATATAAGAAAAAGAAATATTCAGATCAGATTCAATGGTTTTCCTTGCATCTGCAATGGCATGACGAGCTCGCCAAAGTGGAGTAGTATCCGAGCCTTCGACTGCATCTATAAGAGGCATGCAGTCTCCTTCGATTGTGACATTGCGGAGATGATTCTTGTTACAAATAATGAGCGCAAGACAGATGCCCATCGCATCGGCTTCAAGTGGTGAACCTCCATCTTCAGTCTTTGACAGAGCCACTACGAAGTGTCCATTTGCATTGCGTAAAACTGTACCTGCTGCCATTTTCTCGTCCAGATACGCGCCATCGAAGTTAATCTTCCAATAGTTGAGTTGTGGGGGGATCCATTTAGCTTGATGTTGGTGTGTGGTTGAAGAAGGGTTGGCATGGAGTGGTATACTGCAGCAAGCTTCCATCTTCTTCATTAAACTTGTTGCTTCTTCAAAGATTTGTGTGGCATTGATGTGGTGTTGATTGAAGACTGCTCTGTTTCTAACTTTCCATATGATCCACATTTGGTAAAACAGGGAGGCAATAATTTGTGGATCTCCTTTCTTCAGAATTGTTGAGATAATAGATGAAACAGTAGATTCGTCATGAATCAGAGCTGATATCTCCAAATTATGATCCCAAGATTTACCTGTTGTAGGACAATGAAACAGAAGATGGTTAGTAGTTTCAGGGCTTACCTTGCACAGAGGGCATGTGGCATCGATTTGGTTAATTCGACGATGTATGTTGTGTTGAGTTGGGAGAGAGTTGGTAATGGCTCGCCAAGCGAATAGCACCACCTTAGGACTGATGTGTGTTAGAGACCAGAGCCTCCTCCATTCATTGAAATCATCCCTCTCAGTAAAGCTCAAATTTGGATGAAGTTTTCTCATGAATTACTCTATATGCTGACTTAGCAGTGATGTCACGCCCCAGAACCAGAATACTGGAGAGCGGGGGCAGACATAGCCAGCTACGTATATGAAATGGAATCCATCTCGCTATACGGTCACGGCTGTCTAGATACATGAGGGTTTATCTACAAGCCAACAGTCTCTTAAGGTCATGAACAAGCCTAGTGTCTCAATCACAAGCAAGTAAGTAAAAGGTTACAAGAAGTATGATCATTAAATATACAATAGTAAGGCGTCCCAAATATTACATATTCAGCTGATCATGAAGCTAGTCGTTACAAAATGTGAGGACTAGCAAGAGTTTAGTCGTACATGATCAACCCTAGGATTTGTCAATCATGTTACAGTCCGTAGGCAGACAGTAAGTAAATACAATCGAGCTAAACAGGTGCTCGTCGGCTAAATGCCTCAAAAGAATATTTTTACAATAAAGTGGGAGAGCAAAAATAAATCCACTCGTTGCCCGGGTTACGTCTAGTCGCCACCATCGCGCTGGATAGTCGGTAGATCCTCTGGAGCTGCTCCAAAATCTGGCCATACAAAACCAGCTGGGTCAGATCCCAGAAAGAGCAAGTGCCACAAAGGAAGCTTCACTTAGGAACTAAAACCAGCAATCAGCACAAGAGTATAAATAAAAGTAAGAACTGGAAATAAAGAAAGTACATCAGGATGATATACGACGAGATGACCACGGAACTATTCAGATAACCAGGTTACAACCCGTAAACCAAACAAGGACCGGGGTTGTAACCCTTCGTCTGAACAGAACTTGGAATTCTCACCATTTATCGGTAAAATAAATACAAGCATTCTGGTCATGCAATAGTCTGGAACAAGATCAGGGCAAGACTAGACTGGTTAGACTCCATCCAATCATTTCACGGCCAAGCAAGAACTACGGCTTGATACTTTAACTAACTAGGGTTGTCACAAGCCTAATTACTAACAAGATGCAGTGAGAATCTTCCACAGCCACAAGTCCTGCAGTCCATCCAGGTTACCCGGGTTAAAAGATTAGAGTTGAATTCAGGTGGATACATCGTCCAGGAAACGAATGTACCCTTAGGTAGCTTGAAGGGTGCAACACATGATAGTGTGCTGGAAATGTGCCCTATTCGACGACAGGCTACAGATCCCAAGGCGTGCCCAGGTAACGGGATTGCCTGTAGCTGGGAGATCTCTTTATGACTAGTGTATTAATCTAGTTATTAGCCTTAGTCCTTTTCAATGGGTACTCCTGACCGTGGTACTCAGGAGTCCCCTCCTAGACATGATGCAAGACAGGACTGGATTATTTGTACAAGCACAATCGCCCACGGTGTCCAGGATTAATTATACAGGTCATGTCATGTCGGGTAGCCGTCGCAACAGCTGTTCAAGATAATCATGTCAGGTGTACTTGTCAGGAGTGCGCCACGACGGGCCACTATCAGGTCATGTCAGGTTTACTTATCAAGAGTACACCACTACGGGTCACTATCGTGTCATGGACGTAAAATATCTAATAAAATATCAATATACAGGGGCTATAGAAGAGCCATGCGGCTAAGAAGGAGTTCAGGTCCATGCGGCTGGGAAGTGTAGTATCATGCGGCTGGGTATAGAAGGAGGCGCATGCGGCTTATAGAAGTCCATGCGGCTGGGTCAACATGGCTGCTTATGCGGCAGGGAGTGAAGGGTGCATATGCGGCTGATAAGGGACTCAACCTCATGCGGCCAAGAGAAGGGCAAGACACATGCGGCTCAATTAGGTGAGCGCATGCGGCCCGGGTCACTGGAACCCATGCGGCCAAGACAAGAGGGGCGCATGCGGCTCAGGGGGACGAGGGCGCATGCGGTTCAGTAGAAGCCCATGCGGCTCAGGAAATAAAGGATGCATATGCGGCTGGGATTAATCAGGGTCATGCGGCCCGGATTAAGAAGTCCATGCGGCTGGGTCTGGGGGTTCTCATGCGGCTCGAAGATCAGGGCCTATGCGGTCCGCAAGTGCTAGAGTTCATGCGGCTCAAGGAGATGGGCACATATGCGGCCGATAGGGAATGAGCCCATGCGGCTCAGGAAGTGAGATCCAGCCTATGCGGCTGAGAGTCTCATGCGGCCGAATCACTTGCCGCATGAATTGTCATGCAGTCAAGTCAAGTCTAAGCACAGTTCATCTTCTCTAAATTTCTGAGAGTAAGAACACCATGAGAGCCAAGTTCTCAAGCTCCACAACTCCATCATCCGGAGCCCAAATCCGAACTTCCATAGGTCAAAATGGGGTAGAACGAAATTCTCTACAACATGGAACCATCAAAACATAGAAATAACAAGATTAAGTAGATCAAAATCCAAGAAACCCGAAAATAAAATAAACTTAGATCTACAAGAATCTAGCCATGGAAATGAGAAATGCCAAGTACTAAAGTGCTTTAGAATGTAGTAAGGAAGAGAATGAAGTAATAAAATTAGAGTTCCTCCATGAAGCAAGTTGCACTTGCCTAGACCTCTCTCTCCTCTCTCTGGTAGGTAAGGAAGTAAATGAGGAAGAAGAAGATGAGATTAGTGAAGAGAGAGAAAGAGAATGGGTTAATAAATATGAGTGGTGGTGGTAGGTAGGGGGTTCACCTTGGTTCATAATGAACCAAAATAATCCCAACCGAACCAAGCCACCCGGGCCAAGAATAAACCAAGCCAAGCCATGAAGAAAACTAAGCAAGGAATCAAACAATACAAGATAAAATATGCACACGTATTTCAAATACGTAATACAAACCACAGGCATTACAAGTGAACACCTGGCAGTATGAATCCACATTAATTTGTCACTTGTACAGTTGACAGATAAAGGGATTCTCAAGATAGCAGAGGCCTCATGTTGCGGAAATAGGATATGAATGAGATTAACTTTCCAGGACATATTCTGTTTATTGATCAGATCACTAACTTTCTGAACCCAGTGATTACTGAAATTATAACCAAGGACTTTGAAGTTATGCAAGGTAGGAACCCAAGGATCGTTCCATATATTGATTGTAGTACCATCTCCTATTAACCATATAATATTGTTGATGAGGAATTCTCTGCTACAGAGTATGCTCGACCAAATGCATGACGAGACTTTTGAAGGCACCACTGACCAGAAATTACTTGTCTGTAAGTATTTGCTGCTTAGAAGAGAAGCCCACATTGACCGGGTTGAGTAATGAATCTCCATGTTAACTTAAGTACTAATGAGAGGTTTGTAATATATGGATCTCTCAAACCAAGCCCTCCTTAATATTTTGGTTGTGTAAATCTACTCCAAGCAGTGTAATGAATCTTCTTTTTGTCTATCGAATCCCACCAAAAATTGGATTGGTGCTTAATGAGAGTATTGGTCACCTTCTTGGGGATCTGATACGCAGAAAGATGATAATTAGGAATAGAGGCAAGGGGGGGTTGATTTTATAAGAGTAGTCCTTCCAGCATGAGAAAGACATTTCCTTTTCCATCCAATGAGTTTGGATGAACTAGTATTCAAAAGCGTAGAGTATGTGGAAGCTTTGTTTTGGGATTGTAGAAGCAGATGACCAAGATATTTGTCCTTCGAATGCATCAAATGAACCCCCAAAAGATTGATGTATAATTCTCTCATGATTGGATCGGTTTGCTTGCTAAAATAGATTGAAGATTTTTCGTCTGAATATTGAAAACGTAAGCTTTCGTACAGAGAATTTCGAACCATGATGTTGATAAATGTGGACAGAATTTCCATAGATAAAATGAAGAGAAATGGTGATAGGGGACAACCCTGTCGGATGCCCCGACCAGGGAAGAATGACGTAGAGGGTTCACCATTGATGATGATTGCAAATGTAGGAGTAGTAACACACTGCATAATGAGATCATGAGATTTTCCAGTAATACCAAAACCACGGATAGATTGGCTAACAATCCCCCAGCCTAATCTATCATAAACCTTAGACATATCTACTTTGAAAGTAAAGGCACTATTTGTCACGCCCCGATTCCGTAGAATCGATAGTCGTCCCCCGGGCGTGATGCCGTACGAACCTAAGTTGCGATCGCACAAGGCATAGTCATAAGGTTATCCGAAACACAACATCAAGTTAGAGTACGCAGAGAAATTGATTGACACATTTGAAATAGAAGTAAACTTTTTCATTGATAATAAAACATCATTTACATTGACTTCATTACATTCATTGCCGCGCGGGCTACAACAAGACTCGACTTACAAAATGAACGCCGATGAGATAGTCGTTCCATACATTACACCCTTTTATACAAGCAAAAACCATTACACATTTCTACCTGCGATCGAGGCGAGTCGAGCCGCCATCTTCTTTTGGACTGAGTACGGGTCTTCTTCAAAAGGAATCCAGAACAAGCCTTCACGCGGACGAGGCTTCAAAAGTGTCCACGCCGCCTTGAGATTTTAGGTGGCACGCCCTTCGTGGTTCGGGGTACCTGCGTGGAGAGCGAGGATCAGTACATTACACTTTGTACTGGTGCGTGACAAGTTAATTTCCAAGCTCTCATTTGGTTGAATGAGTTTATATGACTTAGTTCATGAATATTTCTAGCCATCCTAATGAATTTCAAGCATGCAATGACAAGCATAATGTAATTTATATCGGAACTTACTCCCGGCGGACCGCGCCGCGCCTTAAGAATACTCACCATGTTCTTTCCTGTCCATTTGTTATCATTTCCATACGAAGTACAATATTACGTGTGATTGGTCACTGACACCACAAGCCATCCTGGACTTATAGCTTTGTTAGTCGGGGCCCTTTCAACGCAAGTAGCGAGCCCCGCTGAAAGTCTCCGCCTAACCCGTGCTATCATCCAGCACAGCTATACCGTGTTTCCTCCTAGGCCGAGTCGGTCCCGTGGCCCCGGGTTATCGCTCGAGAAAACTTTCTCCTTGTCAACAAGTTGTCCAATGACCGAGTTAAGACATTATTCAGTTATTAAGGTATAGCCTTCGTTCTCTTTGAAACTTAATCATTTTACCGTGCTCGTGCCCTTGTATCCATTCTTTCTTCCGCAACAACATTATCGATTTACTTAAGAAGGGGTCGAGAAGAGAAGGGTCAGCCACTCACCTTGAGTTTACTTCGGCGAGAGAACTTGTTGGTCGTACTAGACGTCGCCTACGCGGTTACCTAAAATCGCACAAGCAACCGATTAGAACACTGCATTATTCAAGGAGTTCGATAGAAAATGTGAGTTCGAAATACAAGCCATGAAAACCATCGAAAACATTCACGAAAACGCATTCAGAAAACAAAGCCAAAACCAACGCAAGCGGCGTGAAAAGCAGAGCAACGGGAGGTCTCTCCCGACTCAGCCGCAGAGCCAATCCTCGAGGCACAACCCGCTGAATATGGGACTTGGTTCCGAAGAAGACATTCCATAACGAGGAATGGATCTTAATTCAACCGTTCCCGTTCGATCGACTCGGCCGATCCCGACCTATCGGTCCCGACCGAATCGATAGCGACAGTGTTCCTTTCTCGCGCACCCCGTGGACAAGTACGGGGCACGATGTAGGGACGGGGCACTACACCATAATCAACTAAGAAAAAGTTTCGTCCTCGAAACTTAAAATAGAACCTACCTCTACGAGAACAATGAAGGAAACTTCTCCTTCATTTCTGACTCAAGCTCCCACGTCGACTCCTCGACGGAATGGTTCTCCAGAGGACGCGGACTAGAGGAATAGCACGGTTGCGGAGAAGTTTATCCTTGCGCTCCAAGATTTGCACCGGCTCTTCAACATATGATAAGTCCGCCTTCAGGTCCAGCTTACCCAAATCTACCACATGCCCCGGATCGTGCACGTACTTCCGCAATTGCGAGACGTGGAAGACGTCATGTACCTCTGACAATGTAGGTGGCAAGGCAATTTGGAAAGCTACCGGGGCGACTCGCTTCAATATTTCGAACGGGCCAACAAATCTTGGGCTCAACTTTCCTTTCGCACCGAACTAGGATACTCCACGCATAGGCATCACCTTCAGGAATACATGGTCGCCTTCCGAGAACTCGAGGGGGCGTCGGTGCGTGTCGGCATAGCTTTTCTGCCGGCTTTGTGCTATCTTCAATCTTTCTCGTATCAACTTGACCTTCTGCACAGTCTGCTCTACCAGCTCCGGACCAAGTATCTGCCGTTCCCCGACTTCATCCCAGCAAATGGACGATCTACACTTCCGGCCGTACAAAGCTTCATACGACGCCATTTGGATGCTGGACTGATAGCTGTTGTTGTATGCAAACTCGGCCAGCGGTAGATGAACGTCCCAACTTGACTTCAAGTCGATCGCACAGAGTCGTAACATGTCTTCGAGAATTTGGTTCACCCGCTCTGTTTGGCCGTCAGTCTGAGGATGATAAGCTGAGCTGAACTTCAACTTAGTCCCCAATGCTGAATGTAGACTACTCCAGAAGTGCGCTACGAACCGTCCATTCCGATCAGAGATGATAGAAACTGGGATCCCATGCAGCCGAACTATTTCACCAAGGTATATCTGAGCAAGGCGGTCGACGCTTCAAGTAACTTTGATGGCGATAAAGTGCGCTGACTTGGTTAGTCGATCGACGATGACCCAGACGGCGTCGTTTCCCCGCGGCGTCCTCGGCAAGCCAACAACGAAGTCCATAGTGATGTGATCCCATTTCCACTCTGTAATGGCGAGGTTCTGCATCTCCCCGCCCGGTCGCTGGTGCTCGGCTTTGACTTGCTGATAGGCCTTATATTTTGACACAAAGAGCGCTACGTCCTTCTTCATGCCGTGCCACCAAAAGACAACGCGGAGGTCCTTATACATCTTGGTGCTGTCAGGATGCAAGGAATATTTTGCATAATGCGTCTCCGACATTATCTCCTTTCTAAGTTCTGCATCGTCCGGTACGCATAACCGTCCCTTCACGTGCAATACTCCCGACTCATCCTCTGCAAAGTTGGACGCTTTTTCTGTCGATATCAGCTTTCGCATCTTCTCCAGGTAGGGGTCGTCCTTCTGTGCTGACTTGATCCTCTCCAGTAGGCTCGGTTCCATCTGCAGTTGTGCCAGTTTCACGTCTCTGAAACGAACTCGGAGCTCGATGCCCATTCCTTCCAAGTCATGCAGCAGTCGATCGTTGATACATAATGAAGCCAAGTACTTCCGGCTCAGCGCATCCGCTACCACATTTCCCTTGCCCGGCGTGTAGTCGATTGATAAGTCATAGTCTTTGATTAGTTCGAGCCATCGCCTCTGCCGCAAATTTAGTTCTTTCTGGGTGAAGAGATACTTGAGGCTTTTGTGGTCCGTATAAATCTTGTACGCCATGCCATAGAGATAGTGACGCCACAGCTTCAATACGAACACAATTGCCGCTAGTTCTAGGTCGTGCGTGGGGTAGTTCTTCTCGTACGGCTTCAACTGCCGGGAAGCAAAAGATATCACCTTATCCCGCTGTATGAGCACACACCCCAAGCCCTGGCCAGAAGCATCGCTGAAGATTTGGAATCCCTTCGTCCCTTCAGGAAGAGCAAGTATCGGGGCCGAAACGAGCCGTTGTTTGAGCTCCTGGAAGGAAGCTTCACAGTCGTCTGACCACTTGAATGCGACTCCTTTCTGGGTGAGGCGAGTCAACGGCGATGTAATCTTCGCGAAGTCCTTCACGAAGCGTCGGTAGTATCCCGCCAAGCCTAGGAAGCTTCGAATTTCGCTAACTGATGCGGGCCATTTCTAATCAGCAACTGCCTCGACTTTCTTCGGATCGACTGCGATGCCCACGACGGAGATGATGTGCCCAAGGAATGAGATGCTGTTAAGCCAGAACTCGCACTTGCTTATCTTTGCGTACAACTGATTCTCTCGAAGGATTTGGAGTACCATCCGCAGATGCTCTGCATGTTGTGCTCGATCCTTCGAGTAGACGAGGATGTCGTCGATGAAGACTACTACGAACTTGTCAACGAACGGACGGAACACCCGATTTATTAGATCCATGAAGACGGCAGGGGTATTTGTCAGACCGAACGGCATTACCAAGAACTCGTAGTGGCCATAACGAGTGCGGAAGGCAGACTTCGGCACGTTATCTGGCTTGACTTTGAGTTGGTGATAACCCGATCGCAGATCAATCTTCGAAAACACGGTTGCACCTTGGAGCTGGTCGAACAAGTCGTCGATGCGGGGAAGGGGGTACTTGTTTCGGATGGTGGCTTTATTCAATTCCCGATAGTCGATGCAGAGTCGCATCGATCCATCCTTCTTCTTCACGAATAGCACAGGCGCACCCTACGGCGAGAAACTCTGACGGATAAATCCTCTGTCGAGAAATTCCTGAAGTTGTGCCTTCAATTCTTTCAATTATGCAGGGGCCATTCTGTACGGGGCTTTCGAGATCGGCCGGGTGTCGGGGAATGTGTCGATGGTGAACTCTATTTCTCGATCGGGCGGCATGCCGGGTAGCTCGTCCGGAAACACGTCTGGGAATTCTGCCACAACGTCGGTCTGACCCGCGTTTGTACCATCCTGTCGCATGTCTCGAACGGAAGCTAGATAGCCTTCGCACCCGGAATGCAGCATCCGTCGAGCAGATATTGCGGAGATCACCATGCAGGTCGACGATGCCTCACCACACGAGTAGCAGAATTCAGGCACTCCAGGCATACGGAATGTGATCTTTTTTTCAGCACAGTCTATGGTTGCGTTGCACGGCCCGAGCCAGTCCATTCCTAGAATGATGTCAAAGTCCTTCATGTCTAGAACTATCACATCCAGACCGATCTTTTGACCGCCGATACAGATAATCCTGCCGGCGCAAGCTAAGTTTGTGAGAATTGGTGTGCCCGAAGGCGTGCTTACGCTAAGGTCGAGGTCTAATGATATTACAGGGAATTTGTGCTCGGCGGCAAAGTCTGCCGATATAAAACTATGTGAAACGCCTGAATCAAATAACATACGAGCAGGCACATTATTAAATTTTAGTATACCTGACACTACTGTATCTGATGCCAGCGCTTCGTCTCGAGTCATGGCGTAGACGCGGCCCTGAGTGTTGGGGCGACGGTCTCGGCCATTTTGCGGTGCGGGTTGAGTGGGCGGAGGAGGTCGAGGCGCCTGTCCTCGATTCTCTTGACGGTGTTGTTGTGGTGGTGCGTTGTAATTTTGTCTCCGAGCCCTGCAATCTGCCATTTGGTGCCCCCTTTTTTCGCAAAAGAAACATCTCCCGTCTAAGACAGCACAGTCCCTTTCAGTGTGCCCCTAGTGGTTGCACTTGGCGCAGGGAGGAGATGGGTTCTGTCCTTTATAGCCACCGTTGTTTGGACGCTTTGACGCGAAATTGTTGCCTCCCGTATAGCTAGGACGTTTGTGATTGGAGTGACGCACAACGTCGGCAGCACCGGAAGGATGCAGGCTCTCAAGACGGAGAGCGTGGTTCAGAGCCTCGCCTATGGTCTTGTACTCCGGGACCCCGACATGCGCACCGATAGAGTGTCGCAGACCCACTTCGAACCGTCGCACACGGCACTCTTCAGTAGGCAGAAACTGGCCAGCAAACTTAGACAACTTATTGAATTCTGCGGCGTACTGTTCCACTGTCCTGCTCCCTTGCCTCAACTGCATGAATTTATTCTCCTTCGCTTGAAGAACGGCTGACGGAAGGTACTGGACTTCGAAAGCTTTGCGGAACGTGGCCCAAGAGATCGGCACGGTGGTGTTGTTCGGTCGGATCGCTCGCTTGCGTACGGCCCACCAGTCGTGCGCGTTCAACCGTAGTTGAAGTTGTGCGCAGGCGACTTGCTTCGACTCTTCAATGCCGAGAAGCTCGAAGTGATCTTCCAACTCTTCCAACCAATCGATCGCTATGGAAGGACCCTCGGTGTCGCTGAAGGAAGTGCGGCACGCCTTCTTGAATTCTGACACTTCAAAGTTGTACTTTTTCAGTGTCGCTGGTTGACGCTCGGGCTCCGCCGTGTCGACTTCAATGGGTTGGATCGTCGGCCCGGTGGCAGTAGGTGCGGTGACGGTAGGCGCAGTCGCAAAATTTCCGTTGGCCGCCATTGTCTGGACGATCTGCTGCAGGGTATCTAACTGCTTTTGTTGAAGTTTGGCATGTGCGTCAAAGCGAGCTTCGAAGCGAGCTTCGAACTGGGCCTGTCGTTCCTCTACTTGTTGATGTCGGTTCTCAGACTGGTTTCGCTGCGCCTCCATCATGCGCAGCATCCTTTCGATGGTATCATTAGAAGGTCCGGCCCGCGGACGATGCGAACTACTAGAGCCGCTAGAAGCGCTCTGTTCTTGCTCGGCCGTGGGTTCCGTCCCTTCTGCGATACGAAGGCAAACGCATCAGTCACAAAATATTACGGACTCATTGTATGGAACAACTTATCTCATCGATGCGAGGTCAAAGGATGTAAAGCCGTGCTCTGATACCATTATGTCACGCCCCGATTCCGTAGAATCGATAGTCGTCCCCCGGGCGTGATGCCGTGCGAACCTAAGTTGCGATCGCACAAGGCATAGTCATAAGGTTATCTGAAACACAACATCAAGTTAGAGTACGCAGAGAAATTGATTGACACATTTGAAATAGAAGTAAACTTTTTTATTGATAATAAAACATCATTTACATTGACTTCATTACATTCATTGCCGCGCGGGCTACAACAAGACTCGACTTACAAAATGAACGCCGATAAGATAGTCGTTCCATACATTACACCCTTTTATACAAGCAAAAACCATTACACATTTCCACCTGCGATCGAGGCGAGTCGAGCCGCCATCTTCTTTTGGACTGAGTGCGGGTCTTCTTCAAAAGGAATCCAGAACAAGCCTTCACGCGGACGAGGCTTCAAAAGTGTCCACGCCGCCTTGAGATTTTAGGTGGCACGCCCTTCGTGGTTCGGGGTACCTGCGTGGAGAGCGAGGATCAGTACATTACACTTTGTACTGGTGCGTGGCAAGTTAATTTCCAAGCTCTCATTTGGTTGAATGAGTTTATATGACTTAGTTCATGAATGTTTCTAGCCATCCTAATGAATTTCAAGCATGCAATGACAAGCATAATGTAATTTACATCGGAACTTACCCCCGGCGGACCGCGCCGCGCCTTAAGAATACTCACCATGTTCTTCCCTGTCCATTTGTTATCATTTCCATACGAAGTACAATATTACGTGTGATTGGTCACTGACACCACAAGCCATCCTGGACTTATAGCTTTGTTAGTGGGGGCCCTTTCAACGCAAGTAGCGAGCCCCGCTGAAAGTCCCCGCCTAACCCGTGCTATCATCCAGCACAGCTATACCGTGTTTCCTCCTAGGCCGAGTCGGTCCCGTGGCCCCGGGTTATCGCTCGAGAAAACTTTCTCCTTGTCGACAAGTTGTCCAATGACCGAGTTAAGACATTATTCAGTTATTAAGGTATAGCCTTCGTTCTCTTTGAAACTTAATCATTTTATCGTGCTCGTGCCCTTGTATCCATTCTTTCTTCCGCAACAACATTATCGATTTACTTAAGAAGGGGTCGAGAAGAGAAGGGTCAGCCACTCACCTTGAGTTTACTTCGACGAGAGAACTTGTTGGTCGCGCTAGACGTCGCCTACGCGATTACCTGAAATCGCACAAGCAACCGATTAGAATACTGCATTATTCAAGGAGTTTGATAGAAAATGCGAGTTCGAAATGCAAGCCATGAAAACCATCGAAAACATTCACGAAAACGCATTCAGAAAACAAAGCCAAAACCAACGCAAGCGGCGTGAAAAGCAGAGCAACGGGAGGTCTCTCCCGACTCAGCCGCAGAGCCAATCCTCGAGGCGCAACCCGCTGAATATGGGACTTGGTTCCGAAGAAGACATTCCATAACGAGGAATGGATCTTAATTCAACTGTTCCCGTTCGATCGACTCGGCCGATCCCGACCTATCGGTCCCAACCGAATCGATAGCGACAATGTTCCTTTCTCGCGCACCCCGTGGACAAGTACGGGGCACGATGTAGGGACGGGACACTACACTGTTTTTGGTAGTATATTTGGAAATGGAATGGATAAGTTCCTGAGCAACAACAATACTGTCACCAATGTTTCTGTCAGGGACAAAAGCATTTTGATTGGGACTAATCAGTTTATGCATGAGAGGTCTCAGCCTATTAGCAAGTAGTTTGGAAATGATTTTGTACATGACATTGCAGAGGGCTATGGGCCTATAGTCTACTGGTTTGGAAGGGTATTTCACCTTGGGGATGAGAGCCATATGAGTGTGGTTAAGCAATGGAGGCATGATTCCAGAAATAAAAAAAGTTTTGAATAAGGGTGGATACCTCTTGTCCAATTTGTTTCCAGCATTTTTGGTAGAAACAAGCGGGATACCCATATGGACCAGATACTTTATATGGACTCATACATTTGATGACTGCTTCAATTTCTTCTGCTTGTGGAACAGAACAAATACTCTCATTTTCTGCACCAGAGATAATAGGAAGTTCTGCAAGTATATGCTCAGGAATTGGGTTTGTTTCCATTTCTTGGAATAATGGTCTAAAATGTGCTATGAAGGTATCAGATATCTCCTTCTGCTCAGATACTTGTACACCATCTTCATTAATGATACTGTGGATAACATTATGTTGCTTTCTCATCGCAGCTGATAGGTGGAAGAAACGTGTGTTCCTATCCCCTTCTTTAAGCCAGTTGATGTTGGACCTTTGCTTCCAATAAAGCTCCTTCTGGAGATGGAGTTTATTGATAATTATTTGGGTGATTCTTTCCTCTTGATATCCAGCTTCTGTGGGAGATTGCGATTGGATTTGTATCAGTTTGGTTTCTTGATATCTGATATCCTGATCAAGCCTGCTTACTCTAGATTTTCCCCATTTGTCCATATTTTTTAGTAGAGCAATAAGTTTGGATTGAGTATCATTTGTATTTAACCTGCACCAGGTATCAGAGACAACACTGCAGAAGTCTTCTTCCACCATCCAAGATGCCACAAAACGCAATGAAGTGCTTCATTTTCTGTATGACATATTGAGTAGTAGAAGGATGGGATTGTGGTCGCTATTGATGCAAGGAAGGTGAAGAAGTCCTGCTTTAGGATGCAACAATCTCCATTTAGTGTCAACCATAGCTCTATCTAGTCTTTCCGCCACATTGTGATGAGGATGTCTTCGATTGTTCCAAGTGAAGGCTGGGCCTCTGAAACCAATATTATCCATTGCCGCAACTTTGTTGTACCAATTTATGAAATGCTTGTGATGATGAAAGTTGAAATCATTTCCACCCATCTTCTCCTCAGCAGATAGGATCCTATTGCAATCCCCTATGCAGATCCAAGGGTCGTTGATATTTGTTATATCCAGTACCATCTGCTGCCAAAATGTTGAACGGGCATTAAGCATAGGGGGCCATAGATACAGAAAAGATGTCATGGTTGTATGTAGCCCAAATATTGGAAGGAGGAGTGAATACAGTTTTCAGAAAAAGAGATGATAGTAATAGATATACTTGAATCATAGAGAAGAAGTAAACCACCTGAAGAACCAGTAGAAGATACAGAGGTGTAATTGGTGTATCCAAGATTCATTGCTACAGAAGAAGCAACTGTTGACGAACATCTAGTTTCAGAAAGGAAAATGATCTTGGGTCTAGATGCACGGAGGAATGACTTGAGTGTTCGAATTGTAGGATCATTCCTCAGACCCCTACAATTCCAAGAGAGAATCATTCCTTTGGTGGCTGTTGTAGGCCAGCCGTGCCTATTCCATCTTCAGTTGTACGCTGAATGCGTTTGATTGGTCTATCATTAATCAATTCCTTATCATTCTCACAACTTGAGGATCTTGGTCATTTTGGTTTGGTATGTGATTTGGGATGTACTAGAGGATCTATCACAGATGGGGAGATGGTGTCAGTTGAGGGTATCTGTGAAACAGAAGTTGGGGGGGTTGTCACGCCCCAGAACCAGAATACCGGAGAGCGGGGGAGTGACTCAGCCAGCTACGTATTACGGGTAGATAAATATCGTATAATACGATCAATGCTGTCTAAAATATGAGGGGGTGCATACTACATGAAAGTCTCACTAGGGTCACTCAACATCTATTGTCTCAATCATTCAATCAAGAAGCATTAATAGAGAACATGTAAGATAAAGCAGTAAGGCGTCCCAAACGCTCAGTCAAAATGTTCTTGAGGTCTGGCTTTACAAAACATAGCCAGATGATATAACAAGGTATACACAATCGTTATCAGCTGCAGTCTTAGTTACAATTATGTAAAAGTAAGTACAAGACTATCCGACTAACATGTCGGTGCCAAGCAGCAAAATGTAAAGTAAGTAGCAAAATGAGCAGGGAAGCAAGAAACCCACTCGTGTCCTCCTGCGATCATCCCTCTAGTATTGACCATCTTGGAGGTGGAAGTAAGCTGAGTCCTCGGGAACTGGCTCTAAATCTGGCCATACAAAACCAGAGAGGTTAATTAGACCTCTAATAGCAAGTACCACAAGGAAGCACGACCTGAGAATTAAAACCAGTGGTAAGAGTTAAGAATATGATAAATAAGTCTCCGCTTGCTACTGGGATTCACACAACATCACGACACTTCAAACCAACTTCCCAACCAAACAAGGACAGAAGTTGACCCGTCATGTCCTGACATTCTGATCATCTCAGTAGTAAACAGAATAGGTACAGTACACAAACAAATCAATTTAAACGACAATACAACTACTACGGCTTGCTACTGTAAGTTCTAAGTTGCCATGGAAATATGCAATAAGGGATTCCTCAGTTCTTACTATGTACAAGCAAGGCTAGTCTACCCAATAATCAATTGCGCCAATCATGAATTAGACGAGTCCCAGTGGGATGCCCGTCATCAATATATGTAACAGTATAAGCAGATACCACTCCCTACCCGTGTGGCAGATTTGTAGTATCTGTGGGAACCAGCCGGCATGTCAGGACACTAATTGTCCTGAGATGGCTGCCATATAAGAACTCGGGAATCCATTCTCTCCATGCAATCGTTATTTTGTTTAACTTAATAGTCCCTATGTTGATTGAAATCTCATGCCGTAGATCATGGTCATTCAGAATAAGTAATTTTGTACAGGATACGATATGCATAAATCTACAACGATGTCCGTACGATTAGGTTGTAGGTCTTACATAGCGTAATGCAACAATCAAACCTAGCCACGGAATAATCATGCCTTGACTGTAAGGTACACATGCTGCTTTTATAGAAACAAGTTGAAGTCTGCACGTGTCCATATGCTAATGTTCGGGATCGGCTAGTCGATTGCAATGGTTCATGGTTAATATGAACGTGTCTCATTCAATTTCAATAAGACGACTAGCCAGTCTCTTAGTTCCAACTAGGAACGCATGATCAATCATTAGTCGAGGTAACAATCAACGTTAATTCGTGATAAGTCATGAAAGTCAACTAGCATTTTGTATGGTCGAGTCTATAACTCTCAGGGTTAAGTTCCAGTCATTCTGGGTATCCATAAACCAATCGAGACACATGGCACATTTTACACAATAATATGTATTAAAAATACATTAACATATCATGATTATATCGAGTTCATGTCAAAAGGCGTAAGGATATAATAAGGGATGCCATGTACGCCAAAGGAGTACGCTCAATGAAATACGCCAAGCCAGAAAAATACGCGTAAAGAAATATCATTATGCGTAAAGAAATAGCATCACGTGTGAACTTGTACGTGAAAAGGAAATAGCATTACGCGTAAACTTGTACGCGAAAAAAGAATAGCATTACGCGTAAACTTGTACGCGTAAAAAAAAGTACCGTTACGCGTATAGGAAGAACATTGCGCGTGAAGGAAGAACATTACGCGTGAAAGAACACGCGTAAAGAAATGACGTTACGCGTGAATGAATACGCGTAAAGGAAATCAAGCCAGGGGAGTACGCGTAAAGAATAGAGTTACGCGTAAAACTTGTATGCGTAAAGGGTCGAGTTACGCGTAAAAGCTTGTAAGCGTAAAGAGTTAAAGTTTACGCATGAATGAATACGCGTAAAGCGATACTGTTACGCGTAAGGAAAATACGCCAAGCCAGAATAGACTTGCGTAATCCAGATTCACGCTGATACGAATGATCGTGGACGTAGAGCTTGATATTACGTGGGCACGTAAAACGTAGGCGTAGAGAACCTCCAGAACTCTAATTCCATTA
This sequence comes from Iris pallida, assembly GCA_029216955.1. Lineage (NCBI taxonomy): Eukaryota > Viridiplantae > Streptophyta > Magnoliopsida > Asparagales > Iridaceae > Iris > Iris pallida. Next base: position 1,516,207 of record JANAVB010044419.1, read on the forward strand.
AACCTTCAATCGAAGCCAAAAATGGGACTTCCATGGATCAAAATGGGGTATAACACAAATCTCAACAACTTGGAATACTCAAAATTTAGAAATAGGAAAGTTTAAGAGATCAAAACCATTAAAATCCGAAAATAGCAAATTTCTAGATCTGCAAAAATAAAACTTTCAAAATGGAAAATGTCAAGTTCTAAACTATCATAGAATCATGAGAGGAAGATAAATGAACCAAAAAAATAGATTCTTATGCGGAAGCAAGATGCACTTGCCTAAGCTCTTGGTAGGTGGAGAGAGTTATGAGGAAGAAGAAGAGTAAATGAGAAAATAAGTAATGAAGAGAGAGAAAGGATTGGGCTTTAAATGGAGATGGTGGTAGGTAGGGGGTTAGTTGGGTTCATGATGAACCATCCTAAACCCAAACAAACCAACCCAAGCCGACCCCAAGACAAAGCAAAAGCAGAAAATAAAATACAGGAAAAATAATTAGCATAAAATTAAAGAAATTAAATACAGAACAAATGCATGATAAATATTAAATAAATATATTCAAGCAGCATACGTATTAAAATATGTATTCTGGGAACGGGGAGTGACATCTCTACCCTCCTTAGAAAAATTTTGTCCTCGGAATTTCAAATCCAAGCATGATAGAAACATCAGAGCTAAACTAATTCAAGTACAAGTAATTTTAGCGAGCAAGCAGTCATCTTACAATATCAATAGCAAGTAATATATCTATATTTATCAATCGAAGACATCTAGCAATTTCTACTCATAGGGCGATAAGCATGCGGAATCAAGACAATCAAGGTACACGGAAAGAAATATACCTTGTGAGTCAAATAGGTGTGGATACCGTGATCGGATATCATACTCACGTTCCCATGTTGACTCTCCTAAGGAGTGATGACCCCAAGCAACACGGACAAGGCTAATTGTTCGGTTCTTGAGTATCTTCTCCCTTCGGTCCAAAATGGATACCGGCTGTTCCTCGTAAGACAGGTTGGTACAAACAACCAGCTCAGAATGATCGAGGATATGGCTTGGATCCGATACATACCTACACAATTGAGATACATAAAACACATCATGTACCTCTCGTAACAAAGGTGGAAGGTATAAACGATAAGCAACATCGCCTACCCTATCGAGGATAGCAAATGGGCCTATGTATCGCGGACTCAACTTTCCACGAATGCCAAATCTAATGACCCCACGAGTAGGTGAGATCCGCAAGAACACGTGGTCCCCAACAAAAAATTCTAGCGGCCTACGATGCTGGTCTGTCCAATGTCGATGCCGATCTTGCGCAACTCGAAGTCGCTCCCTAATCCCCTTAACCACTTCAACCGTCTGAACAATCATCTTTGGGCCTAACATCTTCCTCTCCCCGATATCATCCCATTCCAGTGGCGACCGACACTTCTTGCTGTAGAGTGCTTCGAATGGCGCCATCTGGATACTGGCTTGATAACTGTTGTTGTATAAAACTTCGACTAAGTGCAGGTGACTCTCCCAAGACCCTCCAAAATCTAGGGTGCAAGCTCGTAACATATCTTCTAAAGTCTGGATTGTTCTTTCCGATTGCCCATCCGTCTGTGGGTGGTAATTCGTACTAAATCTTAACTCGGTACCCAGACTATGATGTAAACTCTTCCAGAAATATGATGTAAAACGAGTATCTCTATCTGACACAATACTGACAGGGATCCCATGCTGCCTGACTATCTACTGCATATACAACTCTGCCAACTTTTCTGTAGATTGCCCTACTCTAAAAGAAAAAAAAGCCACTTTTGTAAGCCGATCCACTATCACCCAAATAGCATCCTTACCACTTGGTGATCTCGGTAAACCGGTCACAAAGTCCATTGTGATATGCTCATTCCGGGATAGGAAGCGGTTGTAATAATCCAGCTGGGCTCTGTTGTTCTACTTTCACTTGCTGACGTATTAAGCAACGAGAAACAAATCTAGCTATCTCCTTCTTCATTCCGTTCCACCAGAAGTGCTGCTTGATATCTTTGTACATTTTGGTCCCTCCGGGGTGTATAGAATACTGAGAACTATGGGCTTCTGTTATAACCTCCTGTCTGATATCTCCACTTGGCACACATAGACGTGATCCAAATCTAAGTATACCATCTTCGTGAATTTTCATCTCCTTCCTGAGTCCTGACTCAAATTCTGTCCTAAGCTTCTGAATCCTTGGGTCCCGCGCCTGAGATGCCTTGATCCTGTCTACCAAGTAGGATTGAACTCGTAGACTTGCCAGAATTCCTATACCACTAGGAAGTACAACCTCGATGCCCATCTCTTGAAGATCTTCTAAAATGTATTTTTGTGATGTCAACATAAATACGCCGTCTCTCCTACTAAGAGCATCTGCTACCACATTAGCCTTGTCTGGATGATACTGAAGCTCTACATCGTAATCCTTGATCAACTCTAACCATCTTCTCTGTCTCATGTTTAGTTCCTTCTGAGTAAAGATGTACTTTAGACTCTTGTGGTCTGTGTACATGTCCACTCGATCACCGTACAAGTAATGCCTCCATAGCTTCAAAGCAAATACTCATGAGTCGGATAATTCTTCTCGTGGTCTCGAAGTTGCCTAGATACATACGCTATCACCTTCCCATGTTGCATTAGGACACACCCAAGTCCCTTTCCTGACGCATCACAATATACAGTAAAACCTCCGGGTCCAACCGGTAATGTAAGAATAGGTGCCGTGATCAACTTCTGCTTCAAATTCTCAAATGATGCCTGGCACTCTGCCGACCAAATGAATGGCACATCCTTTCGTGTCAAGCGGGTCATGGGTGCTGAGAGTCTTGCAAAGTCTGATACGAACCTTCTGTAATATCCTGCCAATCCCAAGAAAATTCGCACATCTGCTACGGGCTTAGGTATTGGCCAACTCTCCACTGCTTCTACCTTCTTGGGATCCACTGCTACTCCAGCCCCTGATATGATGTACCCCAAGAATGAAATATGATCCGTCCAAAACTCATACTTGCTGAGCTTGGCGTACAACTGGTTCTCTCACAGAACCTGCAACACTTTTCTGAGGTGATCTTCATGCTCTTCATCATTAGCTGAGTATACAAGAATGTCGTCGAGGAACACAACGCTAAATTAATCTAAGTACGGCATAAAGATGCGGTTCATCAAATCCATAAATATTGCTGGAGCATTGGTCAAACCAAACGGCATTACTAAGAATTCGTAATGCCCGTACTTTGACCTGAATGCCTGTCACGCCCCGCTCCCGCAGGAGCGATCATCCTCGCTAAGGTATGATGCCGCACGGGCCTAGGTTGCGCCCGTGCAAGGCTAATCCCAGAAACGACCGATTTGAGCTAGGCCACAGAGTCGTACAGAGTGTCCCCATTTGTAGTAGAAAGTAAATAAACACAAATTGAAGCGAATTCAAACTCTTTATTGATATTCAAGAAGTTTACAAGCGGCGCTAGGCCGAGATTACAAATCGCTCAAGCTCTCTCTCTCTGAAACATAAAAGACGTACCAAATGGCTTACAAGATGGAATAATTCATGGCGATGTTCCGATACATTATGTTCTGTATATGGTGCTTCAGCTTCTTGCAACGCTCCAAGGCTCCAGAGTTAGCTCTGTGCCTTAGCACGTTCTAGGAAAGCTCTGCACCCGACGACATCTCCTGCGTCCTGTAAGCAAACTGTGGGGTTATCAGTACATTATTATGCATTGGTGGGGAGGCTAGCTCGCCCACAATGCTATCATTATCAAACACATTCTATTTACTTTTGTGCACCGTCTATCATTCATTTGCCTTCTAATCTTGCCTTAGGATCAGTTTTATGGCATATTTTATAACCTATCTCGTGTTGCCGAATTCGAGTGTTCGCATGAAAATACATGTATGACTTACCCATACTTACCGTCCGGCCTTCCCTGTCCAAAGTAAACCAAGTTAGTCAACAATTCATATAAACTTTCAATGCCAAGGGCATGTTCTTGTCTCGGTCCTAGCGCGACGTAGGCATATTTTCTAACTCAATTTCACGAAGTACTATTTATCCTTTGGTGTGTTATATTTCAAGCCTGTTCAGAAGGCACTTCACTTAGTTAACTTAGACTACTTTGTTTCAATGCAAGGACTTGCACGTGGATTGCCACCAGCAAAGCCCACTTAATCTATATGTACCGGTCGCTGGCACCACAAGCCATTTTGGACCCTTTCTCCCTTGGCATTTCTTAACTAGCGTAGGGTGCTGGCTGGCACACCCCGTTAGTCTCTTGAAATACCTCACACTTACGTCTCCTGGTGGCCAAGCCCGCACCCAAGCAGCCCGTAAGCCCCTTTGATTCCGTCTAGGTCGACCACGATCCTCCCTTTGATCATGCCGCAGAATCCCTTATGTCTCCCACCTCCCGTATACGAGGGGATTGTCCACGACCATTTCGTATTGTTTGTCACTTTAACTTAACGGCTGTCTCCGAGCCGTAGGCTAACCCTTAGCCATAATGCGTTATCGACCAGGTTGGCGTCCGTGCAGCGTGGATAGCGAGCCCCGTTGTACGTGCCCGTCATACCTGTCGCTAACCATTCCTTTCTTTCTTACCTTTTATTCATTCTTTCTTTTCTTTCTTTCACTTGTCCATTCGTTCATTGATTTATTCACACATTCATTCACTTATTCGTTCATTCTTTCATTCATACATTATGCAACTCCCCGTACGGTAGTCGCCTTGGCGACCCATCGGTCCCGAAGTCTTTCAATGTTGCTATACTCTACTCGGAACGACTATGTCGATAGTCTTCCGTTTCATTGTTGTAAACCATTTATTGTTTCATTGTTGAACGCATAAGGGACTTGAACGTAAGCTTGTGCCTTAGCACGAGCGCGGAGCGCGGTACGAGAGTTCTCACATTTTCTATGTTCTTTTTCATATTCTATACAAGCATACAAGATGGGATTATTCCTTTAGCTAGGTACGTTGAGTCATTTATTAGCATGCGCGGTGTTATCGCCTAGCGATTCTAGCAATAGTATCCATATTGTTATGTGTCTAGGCTAAGCAAAGATGGGTTCATCGGAGCCACCCACCTTAGCGATGTTCGCATCGGCCGAGCGATACTCCGAGCGCGCCTTTAAAAGTCTAAGTCTGGATTCATCCTTGACGGGCCAATCTAAGCCTTGCATCGATTCTTCATCAGGTCGATGCCAACTCTTCGGGTCGACGGCTCGTTTGAGTCGTTGCACTTGCCGTTTGAATCGGCGTTCCGCTAGGGCGGAGTAGGTCATTACATAATACACCACTCAAAACAAGTCTCGTCCTCGAGACTTCCTGAGTGCAGGTCATCCTACCATTCCTTAACTCGTGTCGTCGTATTTCTTAGACAATTCTATCGAACGGCTCTATCGTTCGATGGCATCGAACTATGCTCGGCTATCCTTCCAAGTTTTATGTCGCATGCGTTTGGTCAATTTTATTGAATGACTTTTCATTCATTTTAGAGTTGATGGTACTTATTCAATTGTCGTGTTTCTTCAACTTTGTTGCCATTTCGACGTGTCATGGGACTGAAATGGTCGCACGAGGTGCGTTGTAACTTATCAAACTTGAGAGTCGTAAGCTGAGGCAAACTCACTCATTCGTTCATGCGTATCTCAACACCCACTTGCAGCTGCATTCGAGTTCATCATTTCGCTGAGTTTGGATCGTGCACGTATTCAAGACGTCCCCCGAATACGTACATTTCAACCAAGCTTAGCAACTAGTGAAGTCGGACAAGCTACTCGTGATAGTTTCGATTTGCCGATCGTTTTACTTTTACTTTAATTAAAATCGAACTCATGTGTGTATCACTATCGTTTATCTCGGTCATCGAGATGACCCGATTCGCTTTTCAAGCGTTCTTGTCTATGAAATCAATACGATTTCTTCTTAGCGGAGTCGACCAAGTCTTAAGTACTTTCCGTCCGATTCAAAACCAAGTATTGCACCATCATCGAGTACGTCTTTCTATCAATGATTCAATTCGTTATCCCAACTTTACTTACACATCATCCATTCCTATCATTTACTTCGTTTGGGGCCAATCTCGTCGTCGTTCACGCACACTCCCAGTTTCCCGTCCTACTCTAAGTCTTGTTGCCCCAAAGTCTATCGTCCGTCCAGACGATACTGTAATGTCAATCACATAGGTTCAATCACTCGGCATAGGGTCGTCCGCCTATCCGCTAGGTCAGCTCACAAGGTCATAGGTACAAGTCACGTTTTCGGTTCATTGTGCAAAGTCATTGCACGACGCTCGCCCCAAATCCTATGGTCAAACCATTTTGTTCGTTCGTACGGGAGTTTCTACCCAAGATCGTTTTGCTCAAATTTCTAAACATCAAGCAGCGTTCATCCTATTCGCATCAACACATTCTCCGCTCCAAGTTCGAGCTCGTTTAGGAAAGTCATCCTACGATAGGTTGTCCTCAATCAAATCCTTGACATATCAATATTGTGCGTCCGCACTAGCAATTATCGTAGTCTATCTCTTCAAGTATGTTTAATACAATCCACCTATCCATCCTATCCAATTCACGTAGTCGATCACAAGGTCATCTTAGCCTTGTAATATGTCGCACCCCGATCTCACGTAAGTCTGATTATCCATGGTGGACATGAATCACCATGTCAACATTTTTGCGGAATAATCGTTCTCATCGGGATGTAACTCTTGCGTTGCGTCTAGACTTACTCATTTTCGATACGCGGATTGGGCCTACTCAATCCTCAACTTTACTTCGCCGTCTATCATACGTCCGATCAATCCTCCAATTCGCCTTCGCTTCAAACCACAAGTCGAAGCAATTAAAATTGCCATGTCAAGGTATTTCGAGTTCGATCATTCCCGCTGGACATGAATCACCATGCCAGCGGTCACGCTGAACGATCGTCCCAAATTCGACGTGACGCATGTGCGAGGCTAGAGTTGCACTCGCACAAGACAAGATCGTTTTCGTTGTGGTTATCACCAAACAATCAAGTCAATCCCCAACATAGCATCCTTTAACACATTGGCTTCTAACACGATCATCCTTCGTCGAATCAGAGTACCTCCGAGTTATTGTACATCAATCTTTGATACGCCTCAATACCATCGATGATGTACATAACCTGACGATCTTCCTTTTGCAATGAATTTTGAGTCGTGCAACTTAATTCCTCAATTCGCATTGTCTCGTTCTAACTCGTCGTTGAGCAACATCTATTTCAAATCCTTAGTCATTCTCGTATCTTCAAACCAACGTTTCCTATGCACGCTATCTTTCGATCGTGCTATCTTCGGTTTCATCTGAGTATTTCATCTTAGCTCAAGTTTCAATCCATTCGACTAAATTCAAAATCGCATGCACGATCTTCTATGTTTCCTCGACCAAGACCTCCATTCGTTTCATCGTTCTGACTCTCTATTCAACTTGTTTTGTACTTGCACTACACATTCACATTTCGTCTAAACAATATCTCGTTTGAGACTCCCGAATCATGGCCAACTAAGCGTTACTCATTCTAAGGCTTGCGCGATATCATCGCTTGCCGACATACTCATTCTATCCGCATATCCTTTAGTCTCGCTCGAACAATTTCTATAACGTTCATACACCACTCAGGATTCGAGTCACTCGACTAGTCGTCGACACTCATTCTTATTCTTCCTCGAAGCTATCACATACACCACTCGGAGTCAAGTCACTCTACAAATTCTCAAAAGGTCATTCGATTCCCAATCAATATGTTCAATTGCGCGTTCGCCCGTTCCTCAAAGTCTAAGAACAAGTTCTCGTGTTCGCTTTAGCGTTGGTCAAGTAGCATCTCTATCAACATACGTTCTAAGTCTCACTTATTCTCGTCCGAGATAGTCGGTCTCGCTCGCAAACTCGTTCGCATCAGAAGGTCTAGGTGCACGACACTCGGCACAACATAGCCAAAAGGCTGTGTGCATAACGATCCCGTTCGAACTATATTCCGGTCTCGTGTACTCTTTCGCCATTGTCAGCGTAAGGTTATTCAAGCACGCCTTGCGTTTGCTAACTTTTTAGCATTTTGGTTTCTTCCAACTCAAATCTGTCGCGGTTTGGCACAAAGGCCTTCGCCTATCAATCCCGCTCAACCGAGTACTTGTACGAGCTTTTGAAAATATTAGACTTATTGTATGGAACATCCCAAGGCACAACGAGAGAGAGCGTACACTTCTTTTGTTTCAAAACGAGCTTTCAAAACTGAGAGAATCGAAATAAAGTCCAAGGACGTAAAGCCGTGCTCTGATACCAATCTGTCACTTCTCGCTCCCGCAGGAGCGATCGTCCTCGCTAAGGCGTGATGCCGCACGGGCCTAGGTTACGCCCGTATAAGGCTAATCCCAGAAACGGCCGATTTGAGCTAGGCCACAGAGTCGTACAGAGTGTCCCCATTTGCAGTGGAAAGTAAATAAACACAAATTGAAGTGAATTCAAACTCTTTAATGACATTCAAGAAGTTTACAAGCGGCGCTAGGCCGAGATTACAAATCGCTCAAGCTCTCTCTCTCTCTGAAACATAAAAGGCATACCAAATGGCTTACAAGATGGAATGATTCATGGCGATGTTCCGATACATTATGTTCTGTATATGGTGCTTCAGCTTCTTGTAACGCTCCAAGGCTCCAGAGTTAGCTCTGCGCCTTAGCACGTTCTAGGAAAGCTCTGCACCCGACGACATCTCCTGCGTCCAGTAAGCAAACTGTGGGGTTATCAGTACATTGTTATGCATTGGTGGGGAGGCTAGCTCGCCCACAATGCTATCATTACCAAACACGTTCTATTTACTTTTGTGCACCGTCTATCATTCATTTGCCTTCTAATCTTGCCTTAGGATCAGTTTCATGGCATATTTCATAACCTATCTCGTGTTGCCGAATTCGAGTGTTCGCATGAAAATACATGTATGACTTACCCATACTTACCGTCCGGCCTTTCCTGTCCAAAGTAAACCAAGTTAGTCAACAATTTATATAAACTTTCAATGCCAAGGGCGTGTTCTTGTCTCGGTCCTAGCGCGACGTAGGCATGTTTTCTAACTCAATTTCACGAAGTACTATTTATCCTTTGGTGTGTTACATTTCAAGCCTGTTCAGAAGGTACTTCACTTAGTTAACTTAGACTACTTTGTTTCAATGCAAGGACTTGCACGTGGATTGCCACCAGCAAAGCCCACTTAATCTATATGTACCGGTCGCTGGCACCACAAGCCATTTTGGACCCTTTCTCCCTTGGTATTTCTTAACTAGCGTAGGGTGCTGGCTGGCACACCCCGTTAGTCTCTTGAAATACCTCGCACTTACGTCTCCTGGTGGCCAAGCCCGCACCCAAGCAGCCCGTAAGCCCCTTTGATTCCGTCTAGGTCGACCACGATCCTCCCTTTGATCATGCCGCAGAATCCCTTATGTCTCCCACCTCCCGTATACGAGGGGATTGTCCACGACCATTTCGTATTGTTTGTCACTTTAACTTAACGGCTGTCTCCGAGCCGTAGGCTAACCCTTAGCTATAATGCGTTATCGACCAGGTTGGCGTCCGTGCAGCGCGGGTAGCGAGCCCCGTTGCACGTGCCCGTCATACCTGTCGCTAACCATTCCTTTCTTTCTTATCTTTTATTCATTCTTTCTTTTCTTTCTTTCACTTGTCCATTCGTTCATTGATTCATTCACACATTCATTCACTAATTCGTTCATTCTTTCATTCATATATTATGCAACTCCCCGTGCGGGAGTCGCCTTGGCGATCCATCGGTCCCGAAGTTTTTCAATGTTGCTATACTCTACTCGGAACGACTATGTCGATAGTCTTCCGTTTCATTTTTGTAAACCATTCATTGTTTCATTGTTGAATGCATAAGGGACTTGAACGTAAGCTTGTGCCTTAGCACGAGCGTGGAGCACGGTGCGAGAGTTCTCACATTTTCTATGTTCTTTTCCATATTCTATACAAGCATACAAGATGGGATTATTCCCTTAGCTAGGTACGTTGAGTCATTTATTAGCATGCGCGGTGTTATCGCCTAGCGATTCTAGCAATAGTGTCCGTATTGTTATGTGTCTAGGCTAAGCAAAGACAGGTTCATCGGAGCCACCCACCTTAGCGATGTTCGCATCGGCCGAGCGATACTCCGAGCGCGCCTTTGAAAGTCTAAGTCTGGATTCATCCTTGACGGGCCAATGTAAGCCTTACATCGATTCTTCATCAGGTCGATGCCAACTCTTCGGGTCGACGGCTCATTTGCGTCGTTGCACTTGCCGTTTGAATCGGCGTTCCTCTGGGGCAGAGCGGGTCATTACAATGCCGTCTTAGGAATATCCTCTTTCCGAACTCTTACTTGATGATACCCTGATCGAAGATCTATCTTGGAGAAAACCCTTGCTCTGCTCAACTGATCAAACAAGTCGTCGATCCTTGGTAGTGGGTACTTGTTCTTTACTTTTACCGTATTGAGCTTTCTGTAGTCAATGCACAACTTGATGACCCATCCTTCTTCCCTACAAGTACCACTGGTGCTGCCCATGGTGATTCACTAACTCGAATGAACTTCTTCTCCTTCAGTTCCTCTATGTGCTGATACACCTTGGCCTGCTCTGAATCCGCCATTCTGTAAACTCGATCTGATATCGGTTTAGTTACAGGTGCAAACTCTATACTGAACTCAATATCCCTAACCGGTGGTAGACCTGGAAGTTCTTCCGGAAATACATCTAGAAACTCATCAACTACCTTTGGGACTAGAACTTCTTCCATTGCCGTCACTACTCCTTGTTTATGCTGGTATGTCTCTGATCTGACTAAGGTGAACCGCTTCATGCCTGGAATATTAAAAGATACACTCCCTCTACGACAATATATTATCGCATAACTGTCTTTCAGCCAGTCCATGCCTAAGATAACATCAAAATTTCCAACAAGAAATATATCAACCTGGCGGTTAAGGAACGCCCGCAAACTAGAACTCTACACGCTCGAATAACTATACTAACTCCTACGAGCCCATTACCAGTGAGTATATTCAACCTCCCTGGCAATGCCTCGAATTCCATTCCTAGTCGTGTCGTAAATTGTGCGGATATAAATGAGTGTGATGCTCCCGAATCAAACAATGCTACTACGGGATATGAGGCGACGAGAATGTTACCTTCCATAACATCTTCCGATGCCAATGCCTCTTCCAAGGACAGATTGAATGCCTGCCCTCAGCCTCCTTGTTGGTTCCTATGCTGCGGCCTAGCCTGGTGCTGTTGGCCCCTGCCTTGATGATGCTGGGGTGGTCTTTGTTGTTGCTGCTGCATTTGCGGTCCCTATTGCCGAAACATCTGAGCCTGTGACATCAACGGGCGTTGTGCCAACGGTCTCACTGCTACCGCTGGTCCTTGATACTGGCCTGCCCCTGGTGCTGGCAGCATAGGGAATTGTTTCACTGGTCCTCCTGTCCTCGAATTCATGGGGCAAGTGGAAACTCGATGATATGGACTTCCATATATCAAACAATGTTCGTTCAATGCCCGGCATACACCTCTAGTATGCCATGCCTTTCCACAATAGGTGCTGTCACGCCCCAAAACCAGAATACTGGAGAGCGGGGGCAGACATAGCCAGCTACGTATATTGAAATGGAAACCACCTCGATATACGGTCACGACTGTCTAGATATATGAGGGTTTACTACAAGCCAACAGTCTCTTATGGTCATGAACAAGCCTAATGTCTCAATCACAAGCAAGTAAGTAAGGTCGCAAGATATATGATCATTAAATATACAATAATAAGGCGTCCCAAATATTATATATTCAGCTGATCATGAAGCTAGTCGTTACAAAATGTTAGGACTAGCAAGAGTTTAGTCGTACATGATCAACCCTAGGATTTGTTAATCATGTTTACAGCCCGTAGGCAGACAGTAAGTAAAAGTGCATCGAGCTAACAGGTGCTCATCGGCTAAATGCCTCAAAAGAATAGTTTTACAATAAAGTGGGCAAGACAAAAAGGAAAACCCACTCTTGGCCCGGGTTCCGTCTAGTTGTCACCATTGGGCTATAGAAGCTTGGTAGATCCTCGGGAGCTGCTCTGAAATCTGGCCACACAAAACCAGCTGGGTCAACCCCAGAAAGAGCAAGTGCCACAAGGGGGCCACGAAATAAGAACAAAAGCCAGCAAATAGCACAAGAAAATCTAATATTAACACTAGAATTTATGAAAACATGTCAGGATGATATACGACGAGATAACCATGGAACTATTCCGATAGCCAGGTTACAACCCGTAACCCAAACAAGGACCGGGGTTGTAACCCTTCATCTGAACAGAACTTGGTTTCCCACCATTTATCGGCAAGATAATAATGTGAGAAATCAAGACAGGAAGCAATCTTGTACTAGATCAGGACATGACTAGACTGGTTACACCTCATTCAATCAATCACGGCCAAGCAGATACTACGGCTTACTACTTTAACTAACTAGGGTTATCACAGGCCTAATTACTAACAAGATTCAGTGCGATGATTCCACAGCCACAAGCCCTGCAGACCATCCAGGTTACCCAGGTCGAAAGTTAGGGGTTGAATTCTGGTGGGTACATCGTCCAGGAAATGCATGTACCCTTAAGTGACTTAGAAGGTGCAACACATAACAGTGTGTTGGAAATGCGCCCTACTCGACGGCAGGCTACAGATCCCAAGAGCGCCCAGGTAACGGGATTGCCTGTAGCTGTGTCATCTCTTCATGACTACTGTGTTATTCTAGTTATTAGCCTTAATCCATTTTGGTAGGTACTCCTGACCGTGGTACTCAGGAGTCCCATCCTAGACATGATGCAAGACAGGACAAGTGGATTTAACAAGCAAGCAAGGAAGAACCACCCACGGTGTCAAGGCAGGTCAAGCTAAGTTAGCCGTCGCAACAGCATTAAGTTATCAAGTCATGCTACAAGTCAGGAGTGCGCTGCCACGGGCCACTATCAAGTTATCAAGTCACAAGGATTAATTACAAGTTACAAGTTAGGTGTGCACACTACTGGGTCACTAGCAAGGAGATCAGAGAATACCATGATCATAATTTACAGAAAATCCCGAAAACCGTACCAGTCATAAACAATTACTTGAAAATCGTGTTAGGCCGTGTCGGGTCAAGATAGTCGTGCTGTGTTGAACACGATCTCAGGAAACCCAATCCACAAAAGAGAAACCAAGTCGAGAAATAAAACCAATACTCCAAGAGCCAATGGGTTTAAGCAAGGGGCCAGGGGGTTGGGCGTACGCGTAAGAGCACGCACACAGGGTGAACATACACGCAAAAGCACGCACGCAGGGGAGCAGCGTACGCACAAAAACACGCACGCAGGAGAGCAGCGTACGCACAAAAGCACGCACACAGGAGAGCAGCGTACGCACAAAAGCACGCACGCAGGAGAGCAGCGTACGCACAAAAGCACGCACGTAGGAGAGCAGCGTACGCATAAAAGCACACACGCAGGGGGAAGCGTACGCTCAGGACATGCGTACACTCAAGTCAGGGCACGCTCAAGTCTGCGTACCAGGGCACGCTCAAGTCTGCGTACGCAAGAGACACGCTTCCAACAGGAAGCGTACCCAAGTCTGCGTACGCAAGAGACACGCTTCCAACAGGAACCGTACCCAAGTCTGCGTACGCAAGAGACACGCTTCCAACAGGAAGCGTACCCAAGTCTGCGTACCAAGAGACACGCTTCCAACAGGAAGCGTACCCAAGTCTGCGTACGCAAGAGACACGCTTCCAACAGGAAGTGTACCCAAGTCTGCGTACGCGGCGCTAAAGAGCGCGCGCAGCTCAGTGGCATAAGCTAAAAAGCTCTGCACACTGCTCACTGTCTTCTCCAAACCAGCAAGAACTCCATGGTTGAACCCAAAGCTTCAAAAGTTCATAACTTGGCCATCCGGACTCCAAATCCGGATTTCTAAGGTTCCAACTAGGGTGAAATTGAATTCTCTTCCACATGGAAACATCAAAACCCATAAAAATCCAACTTAAATGGATCAAAACCATGTAAATCCGAAAATAAAGAAAACTTAGATCTAGAATAATGGAGACTCCAAATCATAAAATGCCAAGTTCTAATGTTGATCACCATCTCCTAATCTAGCAAATGGACAAATAAAATAGGGTTCTCATGTGGTGGCAAGGTGCACTTGCCTATGGGTTGGTGTTGTGTAGAGAAAGGAGAAGAAGAATTTAATAGAGGTTTATGAGGAAAGAGAAAAGGTTGGTGGAGTTTTAAAGAGGGTGGGATGTGGTGTGTTGAGGGTGGAGCATAGGCTAAGGCGTTTCAATACACATTAAACCAAACCAAACCAACCCAATCCAATTAAAACCGAGCCATGTCAAAAACCCAAAATACGAGAAATACCAAAATTCTACGAGTTGAGAAAAATAAACTACATGCCAAAATCCAGATACGAGTATAAATACGAAATATGAGAAATATGGGAAATGAGGGTGACAACTCTACCCACCTTAAAAGAATTCCGTCCTCGGAATTTAATCAAGGAGCTAGAGATTGTCACGACAAGTTACATTAAGCACAGGCAAGCTACACTAAGCAGTTCAATCATACAATCATACAATGCAAGCAAGGAAGGGAAAACGTAAGGCATAAGAAAGATATTATACCTCACGAGTCAAACAGGTAGGGATATCGCGATCGGATGTCGTCCTCACGCTCCCACGTTGACTCACCTAGAGAGTGATGACCCCAAGCAACACGGACTAATTTAATAGTCTTATTCTTGAGTATCTTTTCCCTCCGGTCCAAAATAGACACGGGCCTCTCCTCATACGAAAGGTTGGTACCAACAACCAATTCCGAATGGTCTAGGATGTGGCTCGGGTCCAGAATATACCGTCGTAATTGGGACACATGGAATACATCATGTACCTCACTTAGCAACGGCAGAAGAGCGAGACGATAGGATACATCTCCTACTCGCTCTAGAATATCGAACGGCCCTATATACCTAGGACTCAGCTTTTTCTGCACGCCAAAGCGAATGACGCCGCGGTTAGGCGAGATCCTAAGGAATACATGGTCGCCGACAGCAAATTCTAAGGGACGTCGATGAGCATCGGCCCAATGGCGCTGGCGGTCCTGGGCAACTCAGAGGTGATCTCTGACCTTCCTGACTACTTCAACTGTCTGGGAAATCAATTCGGGTCTGAGCATCTGCCTCTCCCCGACATCGTCCCATGCTAGCGGGGATCTGCACTTCCTGTCATAAAGAGCCTCGAAGGGTGCCATCTGGATACTGGCCTGATAACTGTTGTTGTACGAGAATTCCACCAGGTGCAGATGATTCTCCTATGAACCACCAAAGTCAAGGGTACAAGATCTCAACATATCTTCAAGAGTCTGGATTGTGCGCTCTGACTGACCATCCGTCTGCGGGTGATAAGCTGAGCTGAACTGAAGACGAGTCCCCAAACTCTTCTGTAAGATGCGCCAAAAGTGTGATGTGAATCTTGAATCCCTGTCCGAGGTGATGCTGACTGGCACACCGTGAAGCCTGATGATCTGCCTGAGATATATCTCTGCTAGCTGCACCGTCGACTGTCCAACTTTGAATGGGAGAAAGTGTGCCACCTTGGTAAGCCTGTCCACAATTACCTAAATAGCATCTCTGCCGGCCGGAGATCTGGGCAATCCGGTCACGAAATCCATGGTTATATGTTTCCATTTCCATTCTAGGATCGGTAAGGGTTGAAGAAGTCCAGCGGGCCTTTGATGTTCAGCTTTAACCTGTTGGCAAACCAAACACCGAGAGACAAATTGGGTATCTCCCTCTTCATGCCATTCCACCAGAAATGCTGACGAATATCACGGTACATCTTCGTACCACCCGGATGAATAGAATATTATGAACTGTGGGCTTCTGCCATGACTTTTTGTCTGATATCTCCACTGGGTACACAAAGACGAGTGTCGTGCCGAAGTGTACCGTCTTCATGGATACATAACTCTGGCCTTCTTCCTACTTCACACTCTGCTCTGAGTCGCTGGATCTTGGAATCTGTTGACTGCGCCACCCGGATTCTCTCAACTATGCTGGACTGAACCTGTAGGCTGGCCATCAATGTTACGCTAGTTGGAAGAACCACTTCAATTCCCATCTTCTGAAGATCTGCCAATAATTCTGGTTGCGCCGTCAGAAAATAAACTCCGGCTCTCCTGCTCAATGCATCTGCTACAACGTTGGCCTTCCCGGGATGATACTGCAAATCCACATCATAGTCCACCAGTAGCTCGAGCCATCTTCTCTGTCGCATATTAAGGTCCTTCTGGGTAAAAACATACTTCAGGCTCTTATGATCAGTAAAGATCTCCACTCTATCTCCGTACAAGTAGTGTCTCCACAACTTCAAAGCAAACACTACCGTCGCCAATTCCAAGTCGTGGGTCGGGTAATTCTTCTCATGATCACGTAGTTGACGTGACACATAAGATATTACCTTCCCATGCTACATCAAGACACACCCCAATCCTCTGCCTGAAGTGTCGCAATAAACCGTGAATCCTCCGGTCCCATCTGGAAGGGTGAGAATGGGAGCCGTTATCAAACCTTGCTTCAACTTCTTAAATGATTCCTGACACTCTGCTGTCCAAACAAACGGCACATCCTTGTGGGTCAACTGGGTCATCGGCACTGAAATCCTTGCGAAATCTGAAACAAACCGCCGGTAGTAGCCGGCCAATCCAAGGAAACTGCGAACCTCTGCCACTGAGCTGGGTACCGGCCATGACTCGATAGCCACAATCTTCTGGGGATCCACTTCCACTCCTCCTCGGGTAATGATGTGACCCAAGTACGAAATACGATCGAGCCAGAACTCGTATTTACTGAACTTGGCGTACAACTGATGCTTCCTAAGCGTCTGGAGGACGACTCTGAGATGCTGCTCATGCTCTGCTTCACTCTTGCTGTAGACCAGGATGTTATCTAGGAATACGATCACAAATTGATCAAAGTAAGGTATAAAAATGCGATTCATGAGGTCCATGAATACGGCCGGCGCATTGGTCGCTCCAAAGGGCATAACAAGGAACTCCCAATGTCCATACCTCGATCTGAATGCTGTCTTCGGGATGTCCTGCTCTCTGACTCTGATCTGGTGGTATCCCGACCGCAAGTCGATCTTCGAGAAAACTGAAGCCCCTCTGAGCTGATCAAACAAGTCATCTATCCTCGGAAGAGGGTATCTGTTCTTGATTGTCACCGAATTCAAGGTACGATAATCAACACATAGCCTGGACGTACCATCCTTCTTTTTTACAAGAAGCATCGGGGCTCCCCAAGGCGATCTACTTGCACGGATGAATCCTTTGGTCCTCAGTTCTTCAATCATCTTGTACAAAATTTCCAACTCTGAAGGCGCCATCCTGTAGACTCGCTCTGATACTGGTGCTGTCCCGGGAATCAAGTCTATAGTGAACTCAATCTCCCGCTCTGGCGGCATCCCTGGAAGCTCCTCTGGAAAGACATCTGGAAACTTTTCAACTATCCGGGGTAACTGTACTGCTGTTACTGCCATCCGCAATGCTGGGGAAGATGGCTCCACTGCGCCTCTGGAAAACGAAAACTCTGGCTCGCCGGGGATACTAAAGACAACTCTGCCAATATGGCAGTCTATCCTAGCATACTGGTTTCTCAACCAATCCATGCCTAGGACTACATCATAGTCTGCCATAGGAAACTCTATGAATCTAGCGGGGAACTTCCTACCGCTAACTACGACCCGACACGAGGAAAATACTCGATCTACTCCCACAAGGCCATTACCAGTAAGTATATTGAGCCTCACTGATAATGACCCGGGCTCCAATCCTATCTGTGTCACGAATCGTGCAGACATAAATGAATGCGATGTACCAGAATCAAATAATACAGACGCTGGAGAGGAGTTGACGAGAATAGTACCTGCCACTACCTCACCTGGTGCAACTTCTTCTTCCATAGCCATCATCATGGCCTGACCTCTAGCTGCGGGTCCCCTCTGCTGGAAACCTTTCTGCCTATTCTGGATCTGAGCCTGGACTTGTGCATACTGCTGGGGGTGTTGTTGCTGGAATGCCTGAGACCGAGGCGGCAAGGGCCTCGAAGACTGATACTGCTGCTGCGGAACTGGTGTTGGGGCCGGTCCTCTCACCGAAGAGCTAGAAGGGTTAGATGCTGATGAACCACCCCTATTCAGGTAAGCCCCTACCCTATGATCTGCTGCTCCATAAGCCAGGCACAATCCCTGCGCCCTGCGACAGTCTGCCACCACATGCCCTGGCTTCCCGCAATGAGAACATCCCATCGCGGAAGTCTATTTCTGCTTCTGCTGCTGCGGGTACGTCGGGGTCGAATGCTGAACCGACGTTACTGAGGCCGCCCGCCTCGGAGTTCCAATGGTCAATCCCCTAGCTGCCAGGGCTGGAGCTGATGAATGGTGCATCTGACTGTGGGACCGCTTCCTACCTCCGGTCCTATCCACGATCCTCTGGGAGGTATACTCATGCCTCCTAGCTGCTCTCAAGAC
Organism: Iris pallida; assembly: GCA_029216955.1. Classification (NCBI taxonomy): domain Eukaryota; kingdom Viridiplantae; phylum Streptophyta; class Magnoliopsida; order Asparagales; family Iridaceae; genus Iris; species Iris pallida. The sequence goes on from JANAVB010044419.1 coordinate 1,534,816, forward strand.
TGCATCGAACGTCTGGTGCTCGAACTGTTCTACTGCCAACAAGATCTCTAAATGCATCCCCTGTTGGAACCACTGGGCCCTATCAAACTTGGTCGCCACCAAGGTGGGGGCAAACCTACTGAGTCTAGAAAACTTCGATGCATAACTGTCGACTGTTCTGTCTCCTTGCTTCAAGTTGGTAAATCTGGTCTGCAGGTCGTACCGAGCCACAGCATCAAAGTACTTCATCTGGAATCTCTCTCTAAACACTACCCGAGCAATGGGTGCCACTAATCCCAAGGCTTGCACTGCCCACCAACTGCGAGCCAAGTCCAACAACTACAGGCGTACCACCGCCACCTTTTTATACTCAGGTGTCCTAGCTGCTTCCAGAATTACCTCGGTATCCTGAAGCCATGCATCCGCGACAATCGCATCCTCGCTGCCGTCGAAGAAAGGAGGGTTCAATCGCTTGAAGCTGTTTGTCGCCTGATTCCCTGGATGACCGCCTCTAGTCAAAGCATCTTGAACTGTCTGGTGCAGGACGTCGCTTCGACGATCCTGGGAAGCTATCAAGGTTCTGATGAGGCCTACTAAGGTACCATCATCTGGCTCTGCGGGCTGGATGGGCCGAACTGGTGACTCTCCTCCAGTAGGCACAACTCTGGAGGCTACACCGGAATGCTGGACTTGATCTCCGGGTTGCTGCTGATCCACGGGAAATGGTCTACCTCGTTGATCAGTAGGACCAGGTACAGTGCCGCTGAACAAGACGGCACAGGAAACAATAAGGAAAGGACCAGGACAGATCAATGATATAAGCACAGGATCAGGGCAAGAATCCAGGGATTCAGAGGATACGAACATAGATCAAGGACGAGTACTGATTGAGACATCTATCTGGTAAACCCCCACATATTTTAATTTACAAGACCTGCATGGGCCACCACTTAAACCGTGTCACGCCCCAGAACCAGAATACTAGAGAGCGGGGGCAGACATAGCCAGCTACGTATATTGAAATAGAAACCACCTCGATATACGGTCACGGCTGTCTAGATATATGAGGGTTTACTACAAGCCAACAGTCTCTTATGGTCATGAACAAGCCTAATGTCTCAATCACAAGCAAGTAAGTAAGGTCGCAAGATGTATGATCATTAAATATACAATAATAAGGCATCCCGAATATTACATATTCAGCTGATCATGAAGCTAGTCGTTACAAAATGTTAGGACTAGCAAGAGTTTAGTCGTACATGATCAACCTTAGGATTTGTTAATCATGGTTACAGCCCGTAGGCAGACAGTAAGTAAAAGTGCATCGAGCTAACAGGTGCTCGTCGGCTAAACGCCTCAAAAGAATAGTTTTACAATAAAGTGGGCAAGACAAAAAGGAAAACCCACTCTTGGCCCGGGTTCCGTCTAGTTGTCACCATTGGGCTATAGAAGCTTGGTAGATCCTCGGGAGCTGCTCCAAAATCTGGCCACACAAAACCAGCTGGGTCAACCCCAGAAAGAGCAAGTGCCACAAGGGGGCTACGAAATAAGAACAAAAGCCAGCAAATAGCACAAGAAAATCTAATATTAACACTAGAATTTATGAAAACATGCATGATGATATACGACGAGATAACCATGAAACTATTTCGATAGCCAGGTTACAACCCATAACCCAAACAAGGACCGGGGTTGTAACCCTTCATCTGAACAGAACTTGGTTTCCCACCATTTATCGGCAAGATAATAATGTGAGAAATCAAGACATAAAGCAATCTTGTACTGGATCAGGACATGACTAGACTGGTTATACCTCATTCAATCAATCACGACCAAGCAGTTACTACGACTTACTACTTTAACTAACTAGGGTTATCACAGGCCTAATTACTAACAAGATGCAGTGAGATGATTCCACAGCCACAAGTCCTGCAGACCATCCAGGTTATCCAGGTCGAAAGTTAGGGGTTAAATTCTGGTGGATACATCGTCCAGGAAACGCATGTACCCTTAAGTGACTTAGAAGGTGCAACACATAACAGTGTGCTGGAAATGCGCCCTACTCGACGGTAGGCTACAGATCCCAAGAGTGCCCAGGTAACGGGATTGCCTGTAGCTGTGTCATCTCTTCATGACTACTGTGTTATTCTAGTTATTAGCCTTAATCCATTTTGGTAGGTACTCCTGACCGTGGTACTCAGGAGTCCCATCCTAGACATGATGCAAGACAGGACAAGTGGATTTAACAAGCAAGCAAGGAAGAACCACCCACGGTGTCAAGGCAGGTCAAGCTAAGTTAGCCGTCGGAACAGCATTAAGTTATCAAGTCATGCTACAGTCAGGAGTGCGCCGCCATGGGCCACTATTAAGTTATCAAGTCACAAGGATTAATTACAAGTTACAAGTTAGGTGTGCACCCCACTGGGTCACTAGCAAGGAGATCAGAGAATACCAGGATCATAATTCACAGAAAATCTCGAAAATCGTACCAGTCATAAACAATTACTTAAAAATCGTGTTAGGCCGTGTCGGGTCAAGATAGTCGTGCTGTGTTGAACAAGATCTCAGGAAACCCAATCCACAAAAGAGAAACCAAGTCGAGAAATAAAACCAATACTCCAAGAGCTAATGGGTTTAAGCAAGGGGCCAGGGGGTTGGGCGTACGCGTAAGAGCACGCACACAGGGTGAGCATACACGCAAAAGCACGCACGCAGGGGAGCAGTGTATGCACAAAAGCACGCACGCAGGAGAGCAGCATACGCACAAAAGCACGCACGCAGGAGAGCAGCGTACGCACAAAAGTACGCACGCAGGAGAGCAGCGTACGCACAAAAGCACGCACGCAGGGGGAAGCGTACGCTCAGGACATGCGTACGCTCAAGTCAGGGCACGCTCAAGTCTGCATACTAGGGCACGCTCAAGTCTGCGTACGCAAGAGACACGCTTCCAACAGGAAGCGTACCCAAGTCTGCGTACGCAAGAGACACGCTTCCAACAGGAAGCGTACCCAAGTCTGCGTACCAAGAGACACGCTTCCAACAGGAAACGTACCCAAGTCTGCGTACGCAAGAGACACGCTTCCAACAGGAAGCTGTCACCCTCATTTTCCGAATTTCCTGTATTTCGTATTTATATTCATATCTGGATTTTGGCATGTATTTTTATTTTTCTCAACTTGTGGAATTTTAGTATTTTTCGTATTTTGGGTTTTGGCATGGCTCGGTTTTAATTAGGATGGTTTGGGTTGGTTTGGTTTATTATGTATTGGATCACCTTAACATATGCTACACCCTCAACACACCACATCCCACCCTCTTTAAAACTCCACCAATATTTTCTCTCTCCTCATAACCACCATTTATTTCCTTCTTCTTCTTCTTCTCCTTCCTCTGCACAACTCTCCCAACCCTAGATAAGTGCATCTTGCCACTACATGAGAACCTTCTTTTATTTGTCCATTTGCTAGATTAGGACATGGTGATCAACATTAGAACTTGGTATTTTATGATTTGGAGTCTCCATTGTTCTAGATCTAAGTTTTTCTATTTTCGGATTTTGCATGGTTTTGATCTATTTAAGTTGGATTTTATGGGATTTTGATGTTTCCACGTGGAAGAGCATTCAGTTTCACCCAAGTTGGAACTTTCGAAATCCGAATTTGGAGTTCGGATGGCCAAGTTACGATGCTGTGTAGCCTTGAGTTCAACCATGGTGTTCTTGCTGTTTGGAGAAGACAGTGAGCAGTGTGCAGAGCTGATTAGCTTACGCACACTGAGCTGTGCGCGCTCTTTAGCGTAGCGTACGCAGACTTGGGTATGCTTCCTGTTGGAAGCGTGTCTCTTGAGCGTGCGTGACTTTTCGCGTACGCTGCTCCCCTTGAGCGTGCGTGACTTTTCGCGTACGCTGCTCCCCTTGAGCGTGCGTGATTTTTTGTGTATGCTGCTCCCCTTGAGCGTGCATGACTTTTCGTGTACACTGCTCCCCTTGCGTGCGTGATTTTTTGCGTACGCTGCTCCCCCTGCGTGCGTGATTTTTCGCGTACGCTGCTCCCCCTGCATGCGTGACTTATCGCGTACGCAACTCCCCTGCGTACGTGACTTTTCGTAAACGCAGCTCCCCTGTGTACGTGCTTTTGTGTGTACACTGCCCCCTGACCCCTTGCTTAACCCTTTGCCTCTTGGAGTTTTGGTTTTATTTCTCGATTTGGTTTCTCTTGTGGATTGGGTTTTCCTGAGATCTGTTTAACATAGCACGGCTATCTTGACCCGACACGGCCCAACACGGTTTTCAGTAATTATTTATGACTAGTACGGTTCTCGAGATTTTCTGTGATTTATGACCTTGGTATTCTCTGAACTCCTTGCTAGTGACCCAGTAGGGTGTACACTTAACTTGTAACTTGTGATTAATCCCAGTGACTTGATAACTTGATAGTGGCCCATGGCGGCGCACTCCTGACTTGTAGCATGACTTGATAACTTAACTTGACCTTCCTTGACACCGTGGGTGGTTCTTTCTTGCTTGCTTGTTAAATCCACTTGTCCTGTCTTACATCATGTCTAGGATGGGACTCCTGAGTACCACGGTCAGGAGTACCTACTAAAATGGATTAAGGTTAATAACTAGAATAACATAGTAGTCATGAAGAGATAACACAGCTACAAGCAATCCCGTTACCTGGGCGCTCTTGGGATCTGTAGCCTGCCGTCGAGTAGGGCACATTTCCAGCGCACCGTCGAGTGTTGCACCCTCTAAGTCACCTAAGGGTACATTTGTCTCCCAGGCGATGTACCCACCTGAATTCAACCCCTAATTTTCGACCTGGGTAACCTGGATGGTCTGCAGGGCTTGTGGTTGTGGAACAATCTCATTGCATCTTGTTAGTAATTAGGCCTGTGATAACCCTAGTTAGTTAAAGTAGTAAGCCGTAGTATCTGCTTGGCCGTGATTGATTGAATGAGGTATAACCAGTCTAGCCATGTCTTGATTCAGTACAAGATTGCTCCCTGTCTTGATTTCTTGCATTATTATCTTGCCGATAAATGGTGGAAAACCAAGTTCTGTTCAGATGAAGGGTTACAACCCCGGTCCTTGTTTGGTTTACGGGTTGTAACCTGGCTATCGGAATAGTTCCATGGTTATCTTGTCGTATATCATCCTGACATGTTTTCGTAAGTTCCAGTTTTAATATTAGATTCTCTTGTGCTATTTGCTAGCTTTTGTTCTTATTTCGTGGCCCCCTTGTGGCACTTGCTCTTTCTGGGGTTGACCCAGCTGGTTTTGTGTGGCCAGATTTCGGAGCAGCTCCTGAGAATCTACCAAGCTTCCTGCCCAATGGTGACAACTAGACGAAACCCGGGCCAAGAGTGGGTTTTCTTTTTTGTCTTGCCCACTTTATTGTAAAACTATTCTTTTGAGGCGTTTAGCCGACGAGCACCTGTTAGCTCGATGTACTTTTACTTACTGTCTGCCTACGGGCTGTAAACATGATTAACAAATCCTAGGGTTGATCATGTATGACTAAACTCTTGCTAGTCCTAACATTTTGTAACGACTAGCTTCATGATCAGCTGAATATGTAATATTTGGGACGCCTTATTATTGTATATTTAATGATCATACATCTTGCGACTTTACTTACTTGCTGTGATTGAGACACTAGGCTTGTTCAGGACCATAAGAGACTGTTGGCTTTTAGTAAACCCTCATATATCTAGACAGCCATGACCGTATATCGAGGTGGTTTCCATTTCAGTATACGTAGCTGGCTATGTCTGCCCCCGCTCTCCAGTATTCTGGTTCTGGGGCGTGACATGGTTTAAGTGGTAGCCCATGCAGGTCTTGTCAATCAAGAAATGTGAGGGTTTACCAGATAGATGTCTCAATCTGTACTCGCCTTTGATCTCCACTCGTATCTTCTTATTTCCTTGGATTCCTGACTTGATAACATGCTTGCATCATTGTTCTATCCTGGTCCTTCCTTAATATCCCTGATGTCATTGCTTCAGTGACATCATTCTCGTTGATCAGCCGGAAGGAGCTCAGCCAGCAGCCCAGCAACGGCAAGAAGATCAAGATCAGTCCTCAATAGCCGCCTCTCGAGCCATGCCTTCTGGATAACCAGTGCCCCCAGTTCAGCCAGTCCAGCCAGTAGAGCCTGATGATGGCACTTTGGATGGTCTCATCAGATCATTGTTAGCTTCTCAAGATCGCCAAGGTGATGCATTACACCAGGCAGTACAAGATGCTCTGAACAGAGGCTGTCATCCGAGAAACAGTGCATCCAACAGTTTCAAGCGCTTGAACCCTCCATTCTTCGACGGCACCGAGGATGCCATTACCGCAGATGCTTGGCTCCAGGATACAGAAGTTATTCTAGAGGCCGCGAAGACTCCCGAAGACGAGAAGGTGGCGGTGGTGCGCCTGCAGTTATTAGATCTAGCCCGCAACTGGTAGGCCATGCAAGCGGTAGGATTGATAGCACCTGTTCCCTGGGCAGTGTTTAGCGAAAGGTTCCAGACCAAGTATTTCGACGCGGCGGCTCGATATGACTCGCAGACCAAGTTTAGCAACCTGAAGCAAGAAGGCAGGTCAGTCGACGGATATACGGCCGAGTTTTCTAGGCTTAGTCGGTTTGCTCCCACCTTGGTGGCGACCGAGTTTGATAGGGCCCAGCGGTTCCAGCAGGGGCTCCACTTGGAGATCTTGTTGGCAGAAGAACAGTTCGAACACCAGACGTTTGATGCAGTATTGAGAGCAGCTAGGAGGCACGAATATACCTCCCAGAGGATTGTGGATAGGACCGGAGGACGGAAGCGGTCCCACAGTCAAATGAATCAGTCTTCAGTACCAGCCCCGGTAGCTAGGGCTTTGACTATTGGAGCTCCGAGGCGAGCAACCTCCGTTACGTCAGTCCAGTACTCGACCCCGACGTACCCTCCGCAGAAACAGAAGCAAGCGCAACCTTCCGCCGTGGGCTGTTCTTATTGTGGGAAGCCTGGACACGTTGTGTCAGAATGTCGCAAGGCGCTGGGATTATGATTGTTGTGTGGGGCACCGGACCATAGGGTGGGGTCCTGCCCATTCAGAGTCGATTCAGCATCAACAGTATCTAGTCCCTCGGTTAAGGGACCAGCACCAGTTCCAGTACCAGTCCAGCAGCAGCAACAGTTGCCGAGGCCATTGCCGCCTCAGGCCCAAGTGTTTCAGCAACAGTACCAGCCTCCGAGGCCATTGCCGACTCAGGCCCAGGCCTTCCAGCAGTAGAGGCCTCAGCAGTTCGCCCTGGCCCAGGCCCAGATCCAGAATCGACAGAGAGGTATCTGTATCCTATTGTCTTACTTTCCGCCGTTGTTATGCAGGACACGTGTCATGTTTCATGTTTCCTAATTACAACGGTATATTCCGGACCCGAGCCATGTCCTAGATCATTCGAAAATGGTTATTGGTACCAACCTTTTCGTATGAGAAAAAGCCCGTATCCCTGTTTGACCAAGGGGAGAGACCTCAAGCGCAAGGCTATCAGTTTATTTCATGTTGCTTGAGTTCATCGCTCCTTGGGAGAGTCAAACGTGGGAGTGTGAGGATGACATCCGATCACGATATCCCGACTTGTTTGACTCGTAAGGTGTAATGTCTTCTTATGCCTTACGTTTTCCCTTCCTTGCTTGCATTGTATGATTGTATGATTGAACTGCTTAGTGTAACTTGCCTGTGCTTAGTGTAGCTTATCGTGGCAATCTCTAGCTCCTTGATTAAATTCCGAGGACGGAATTCTTTTAAGGTGGGTAGAGTTGTCACCCTCATTTTCCGTATTTCCCGTATTTCGTATTTATATTCGTATCTGGATTTTGGCATGTATTTTTATTTTTCTCAACTTGTGGAATTTCAGTATTTCTCGTATTTTGGGTTTTGGCATGGCTCGGTTTTAATTGGGATGGTTTGGGTTGGTTTGGTTTATTATGTATTGGATCACCTTAACATATGCTACACCCTCAACACACCACATCCCACCCTCTTAAAACTCCACCAATATTTTCTCTCTCCTCATAACCACTATTTATTTTCTTCTTCTTCTTCTTCTCCTTCCTCTACACAACTCTCCCAACCCTAGGCAAGTGCATCTTGCCACTACATGAGAACCTTCTTTTATTTGTCCATTTGCTAGATTAGGACATGGTGATCAACATTAGAACTTGGTATTTTGTGATTTGGAGTCTCCATTGTTCTAGATCTAAGTTTTCCTATTTTTGAATTTTGCATGGTTTTGATCTATTTAAGTTGGATTTTATGGGATTTTGATGTTTCCATGTGGAAGAGCATTCAGTTTCACCCAAGTTGGAACTTTGGAAATCTGGATTTGGAGTTCGGATGGCCAAGTTACGATGCTGTGTAGCCTTGAGTTCAACCATGGTGTTCTTGCTGTTTGGAGAAGACAGTGAGCAGTGTACAGAGCTGATTAGCTTACGCACACTGAGCTGCGTGCGCTCTTTAGCGTAGCGTACGCAGACTTGGGTATGCTTCCTGTTGGAAGCGTGTCTCTTGAGCGTGCGTGACTTTTCTCGTACGCTGCTCCCCTTGAGCATGCGTGACTTTTCGCATACGCTGCTCCCCTTGAGCGTGCGTGACTTTTCGCGTACGCTGCTCCCCTTGAGCGTGCGTGACTTTTCGCGTACGCTGCTCCCCTTGAGCGTGCGTGACTTTTCGCGTACGCTGCTCCCCCTGCGTGCGTGATTTTTCGCGTACGCTGCTCCCCTTGAGCGTGCGTGACTTTTCGCGTACGCTGCTCCCCCTGCGTGCGTGATTTTTCGCGTACGCTGCTCCCCCTGCGTGCGTGATTTTTCGCGTACGCTGCTCCCCCTGCATGCGTGACTTATCGCGTACGCAGCTCCCCTGCGTGCGTGACTTTTCGTATACGCAGCTCCCCTGTGTGCGTGCTTTTGTGTGTACGCTGCCCCCTGACCCCTTGCTTAACCCTTTGCCTCTTGGAGTTTTGGTTTTATTTCTTGATTTGGTTTCTCTTGTGGATTGGGTTTTTCTGAGATCTGTTTAACATAGCACGGCTATCTTGACCCGACACGGCCCAACACAGTTTTCAGTAATTATTTATGACTAGTACGGTTCTCGAGATTTTTTGTGATTTATGACCTTGGTATTCTCTGAACTCCTTACTAGTGACCCAGTAGGGTGTACACTTAACTTGTAACTTGTGATTAATCCCAGTGACTTGATAACTTGATAGTGGCCCGTGGCGGCGCACTCCTGACTTGTAGCATGACTTGATAACTTAATTTGACCTGCCTTGACACCGTGGGTGGTTCTTTCTTGCTTGCTTGTTAAATCCACTTGTCCTGTCTTGCATTATGTCTAGGATGGGACTCCTGAGTACCACGGTCAGGAGTACCTACTAAAATGGATTAAGGTTAATAACTAGAATAACAAAGTAGTCATGAAGAGATAACACAGCTACAGGCAATCCCGTTACCTGGGCGCTCTTGGGATCTGTAGCCTGCCGTCGAGTAGGGCACATTTCCAGCGCACCGTTGAGTGTTGCACCCTCTAAGTCACCTAAGGGTACATTTGTCTCCCGGGCGATGTACCCACCTGAATTCAACCCCTAATTTTTGACCTGGGTAACCAGGATGGTCTGCAGGGCTTGTGGCTGTGGAACAATCTCATTGCATCTTGTTAGTAATTAGGCCTGTGATAACCCTAGTTAGTTAAAGTAGTAAGCCGTAGTATCTGCTTGGCCGTGATTGATTGAATGAGGTATAACCAGTCTAGCCATGTCTTGATTCAGTACAAGATTGCTCCCTGTCTTGATTTCTTGCATTATTATCTTGCCGATAAATGGTGGGAAACCAAGTTCTGTTCAGATGAAGGGTTACAACCCCGGTCCTTGTTTGGTTTACGGGTTGTAACCTGGCTATCGGAATAGTTTTATGGTTATCTTGTCGTATATCATCCTGATATGTTTTCGTATGTTCCAGTTTTAATATTAGATTCTCTTGTGCTATTTGCTGGCTTTTGTTCTTATTTCGTGGCCCCCTTGTGGCACTTGCTCTTTCTGGGGTTGACCCAGCTGATTTTGTGTGGCCAGATTTCGGAGCAGCTCCCGAGGATCTACCAAGCTTCCAGCCCAATGGTGACAACTAGACGGAACCCGGGCCAAGAGTGGGTTTTCCTTTTTGTCTTGTCCACTTTATTGTAAAACTATTCTTTTGAGGCGTTTAGCCGACGAGCACCTGTTAGCTCGATGCACTTTTACTTACTGTCTGCCTACGGGCTGTAAATATGATTAACAAATTCTAGGGTTGATCATGTATGACTAAACTCTTGCTAGTCCTAACATTTTGTAACGACTAGCTTCATGATCAGCTGAATATGTAATATTTGGGATGCCTTATTATTGTATATTTAATGATCATACATCTTACGACTTTACTTACTTGCTGTGATTGAGACACTAGGCTTGTTCAGGACCATAAGAGACTGTTGGCTTGTAGTAAACCCTCATATATCTAGACAGTCGTGACCGTATGTCGAGGTGGTTTCCATTTCAGTATACGTAGCTGGCTATGTCTGCCCCCGCTCTCCAGTATTCTGGTTCTGGGGCATGACAGAAGCGTACCCAAGTCTGCGTACGCGGCGCTAAAGAGCGCGCGCAGCTCAGTGGCATAAGCTAAAAAGCTCTGCACATTGCTCACTGTCTTCTCCAAACCAGCAAGAACTCCATGGTTGAACCCAAAGCTTCAAAAGTTCATAACTTGGCCATCCGGACTCCAAATCCGGATTTCCAAGGTTCCAACTTGGGTGAAATTGAATTCTCTTCCACATGGAAACATCAAACCCCATAAAAATCCAACTTAAATGGATCAAAACCATGTAAATCCGAAAATAAAGAAAACTTAGATCTAGAACAATAGAGACTCCAAATCACAAAATGCCAAGTTCTAATGTTGATCACCATCTCCTAATCTAGCAAATGGATAAATAAAATAGGGTTCTCATGTGGTGGCAAGGTGTACTTGCCTATGGGTTGGTGTTGTGTAGAGGAAGGAGAAGAAGAATTTAATGGAGGTTTATGAGGAGAGAGAAAAGGTTGGTGGAGTTTTAAAGAGGGTGGGATGTGGTGTGTTGAGGGTGGAGCATAGGCTAAGGTGTTCCAATACACATTAAACCAAACCAAACCAACCCAATCCAATTAAAACCGAGCCATGTCAAAAACCCAAAATACGAGAAATACCGAAATTCCACGAGTTGAAAAAAATAAACTACATGCCAAAATTCAGATACGAGTATAAATACGAAATACGGGAAATATGGGAAATGAGGGTGACAGGTGCAGCCCGCTGAGGGTTGCTGGTTCTTCCTCTGCTGCTGCTGCTGCCTTGTTGGTGGTACTGGCCCTCGGATCGCCACATCGTGAATGCGAATGCTAGAAGATTGTTCTGTTATTCGGGGCGCTACTCCCCCTCCTCCTTCAATCTGATTGCGAGATCTCTTCTGACCTCCAGTCCTTGATGTGATCCTCTGGATTGTGATTTCATGCCTCCGAGTTGCCGTCAATACATCATCGAAAGTCTGTAGTTATGTCCCTTTATCAATTGTAAGAGTTCAAGATGGAATCCTTGCTGAAATCTCATAGCCCTCTGGCTCTTCGTTGCTACCATCTACGGGGAAAACCTACCCAGTCTGCAGAACTCTGCTGCATAAGCATCCACTGTCTTGCCAGCCTGCTTGAGGTTGATAAACTTCTGTTGTAGCTCGAACTGTGCCAAAACTCTATAGTACTTCGTCTTGAACCTTGCAGCAAAATCATCCCAAGCTATAGGACGTCTGATGCCCAGTTCTTCTGATTCCAACCAATCACGTGCGAGGTCTTGAAGCAACAACTTCACTTGATCCACACGTTCTCCCGTCGGTACCTTAGCTGCTGTCAGAATAGCCTCGATATCCTTAAGCTATGCATCTGCTGAAATGGCATCTTCCATGCCCTCGAAACGACGGGGGTTGTACTTGCAGAACCTGGTTGACGCCCCTGAGTCAGTCCTCACTGCCCTTTCCAAAGCCGTTTGCAATCCTTGGTTGAGCAATACATTCTGCTCTTGCAGCTGAGTGTGCATGTGTTACTGGGCCAACATCTGATGTAATGACCCACTCCGTCCTAGCGGAACGTCGATTCAAACGGCAAGTGCAACGACTCAAACGAGCCGTCGACCCGAAGAGTTGGCATCGACCTGATGAAGAATCGATACAAGGCTTACGTTGGCCCGTCAAGATGAATCCAGACTTAGACTTTCAAGGCGCGTGTAATGCCCCGCTCCGCACGGTGCATTATGATGAGTCGTTGACTCGAAGAGTTACGTTGACCCGATGAAGTATCAATGCAAATCGATGCAAGAGTTATGTTGGCCAAAGATAAGCTTTGAGTCGGTTGGAATCTATGAATCGAATCGATGCAAAGGATAAGTCCCGTTTGAGCAAGTGCTGACTTTGGTTGATCTGGTGTGCAGGCTATGCTTTTATGCTGGACGATAAGAGGTCGGCATTTTGCCTTATGCAATGAAGTGTCCGCGAAACCAAATCGTGGCCTTGTAACGGATTGTGGCATGGACGCGATAGGCCAAATCAACCGAGTAGTGCAAAGGAATGGCTAAGTCCGGGAGTTAGCTATGCGATCGAGTTATGAAAGCGAGCCGCTTCAATTCGGCGAAACGGCAAGGCGTATCGACTTAAGGTGGGCGGGTTCTTGACTCTCTCTCCCTATTCCTTCACGTCTAATAAAATATGTCATTGTATGCGTAAGATGTTATCGAGTTAGCGAGCGTGGCTCGGCAAGTAAAGGTCTCAGTGTGTGTCGAACACTAAGTTAGAACATTGAACAATCGAACAATTGAAGCGACGTGCATCAAGTGTACGGGTCGCGGTAGGGCAATGATGGTAGAACATTGAAAGACGATATTGAGATGTGCATCATGTGCACGGCTCCGAGAACATTGAACACTAGGCGTAGAACATTGACTACGGTGCTGAGCGTGCCCTCGGGCACTTATGCTACGAAAAGACTAAGTAACTACGGAACTAGGCTATGGAATGACTTACGAATGGTACGCGTTGAATATGAGTACGAGATGACTAAGCCGTTGGGCATCGTGCATCAATATGGATGTGTTGGAGCATAACGCCGACGGAGCTCCCCATACGGATGGTAGATTATGTTTATGAGACGCGAATATGGTTATGGCACGGGAAACCGTTTATGGAACGAGACAATGTTTATGGAACACGAGATTTGGTTGGACGATATGACTTGTATGCTATGGTACGTATTGTATGGTCAATAGACTCGGATGGCCCGTGCACGGGTGCGGCTTCCCTCGGACGGTTACGACCGGGGCACCGGGACCATTCGGCCTAGGAGGGAATTATGTGTGGTATTTATGGTGCACAACATTCGGACGGATTGCGACCGTCCAGTGCTGTGATAAGCTATGATATCCGTAAGTTTGGGATCCTTCGGATATTGGGCTAGCAACCCGTATCGAAGTGATCGTAGGCTTACACATAAGAGATGCCAAGTCCATTATGGTGCGAAACACCGTGACCTTCATATAGATAGGGCCGGTGGGCTGAGATTTGAGTTGGGTGCAGGCGCAGGGCCTGCTACCCTTATGCGTATGGCTAAGTTTATGGTTGGTTGCACGAACTGAATGATTTCATATGTTAAGTTCTAACCATTGCAGGCTAGGAAAAACGGGACGGAGATGAGCACGAACACTATGTTTACGTTCAGATTATGCCTAACTGTATTTGCTGCAGGAACACGGTAGTGGACACGTTATGATAAAGTTGCTATGCATAAACATTGCCATGAAACTGATCCTAAGGCTAAGTAGAAAGATCACCAAATAATGATGCATGTTTTACTAAAATGATTAAGTGTTTGGTTTGGGTGTGAGCGGGTCTTGATCAGTGCGAAGCGAGGACGAAAGCACTAATCCTCCACTAGTTGTGTGCAGGTTCGGCGTTATGATCGGCTCGGGGCGGAGCTTGGCTTGGACGTGCCAAGGCATGGAGTCCTTGGCGTTCAAGAGGAGCTACCGCATATGCGTTCGGACTTGCGACATGGAGATGTTCGGCCGAAGACTACTTGGTGGCTATAAAGAGGCATAATGTATGGAACAATGTAATCCTTTGTGAGCTAGAGAGATCATGAGCGTTGTAGCCAATTGGCATATATGTTGGGCTATTCAAAGCCTTTATAACCTTCAGTTCATTATGAATAAAAAGAGATTCTTGTTGTATACTCTGTTTTACTTTCGCTGCTTATGTTATCAAATTGAGATAGTTCTATGTGAACCTATTATCTTGCCTTGTACGAGCGCAACTCTCGGCTCGTGCGGCATCACGCCCCAGTGAGGACGATGATTCGAGTAAAATCTGGCGAGGACGAGCGATTTCCCGGATCGGGGCTTGACAAGTTGGTATCAGAGCGGTTCCATCCTCTGGACCGTGCGTGAATCTCTTTGACCCTCAGTTGCTTCGCTATCAAATTCAGTTGACTCTAAGTTCTTTTTGCAACCGTATGGCTCATGGATCTGCTCGACGCTACATTGGATGTTCCATACAATAAGTCTATATTAAGTGCGTACGTCTGCCACAAGTACGTCGTGACTATCACGCTATCTCCGGGTGCCATCGGAGAACGTTGGTTGCACGCAGTGCAACGAGTTATGGAGTGTTGGTTGCACGAAGTGCAACGGGTTATGAGATTATGGTTTCCCGAAGTGTAAGAAAGTTATGAGTCGCTGGTCGCACGAAGTACAACGAATATGGTGATGTTGGTTGCCTGAAATGCAATGATATATGTGTTGTCGGTCGTACGAAGTGCGAGAAGTTATGTGTTGTTGGTCGCACGAAGTACGAGGAGATATGTATTGTTGGTTGCACGAAGTGCAACGGGTCGATATGTGAGGCGATGCGTGTTATGTTGCTATGCGAACGGTTATGTGTTGGTTGCACGGAGTGCAGCAAGTCGTGAATCGTTCGTTGCATCGGTGCAACGAGTCGATATGGTATGATGCGTGTTGTATGGCTATGCGGATGGATAGTGATATGTTGCGCGAGATTGAGTAAAGACCTTAAGTATCGAGAATGAGTTGTTGCACGAGTTGCAACGAGTGAGATTGGAAGATCGCGGATGCGATAGTACGAGTCGAGATGGTCGCTAAGACGAGTTTGAGTAGGCGAACGTTTATGTTGGCCGTATGTCGCGTTGAGATGTGAATAAGTGAATGTTGCGGGTGTGATCGATATGATCACCAAGATACGGTTAGAGTGAATGCATGTCAAACTTGAGCGAACGCTAGAGCTGGGATCGGAAGGATCGCCATACGGGATAGTTGATTGAGGAATAGATGTCGGACCTATACGGAATGTGATGTCGAGTAATGACTCGATTTCGAGTGGTATATGCAATACCAATTGTGTGATCGATGCAGTAAAGCATCATATCGATAATGATAGGCTCGATTCCTGAGTGGTATATGGGATACCACTTAGCGATAGCTATGTTAAGCCGGTTGGTGACTTGCGGTAGGTTACGTCGAGACGATTGTATTGTTACGATATGTTTGTCCTCAACGGATGGAGTAATACCGAGACTCGAGTGAGATGACTTGATAGAAGTCGATGCAAGTATGCGCCGGTGAATTGAGTTGAACGATTATGCACGAAGTCATATCCACGGAGGATACGTCGGACGAAGGTTCGTTAAGTATAAGTCGAATGATAGATGGAGCATATGCGAAGGAATGTTACGTTGAGGAAATAGTCGACCCGGTCGAATGTACGTGAGTTAGTACGGAAGCTTGTTCGGAACGTGTTGAGTAGGTTCGAAGAAATTGTGCAAACGAATTCAAGTTAGCGAGATGAGTCGGTAGCACGATTGGAAGTGCAAGTTAGGGATATGAGAATGAATATGTGAATTGGAAATCGTGTCTCGATGATGGTAGTTAGTTACAACAAAATGGATTTTGGTACGTGAGACTTGATTCGTATTCGAGTTCGGAGAATAACAATGATTGCAACGAGTTGAGCTTATGAGAAAGGAAGATGTTCAAGTTATGCATGTCGACGATGGTATTGATGCGTATCAAAGACGATATGCAATAACTCGGGGATACTCTGATCGAATGAACAAAAATTATGTTGAGCATTGTTGTTGGATGAATAAGATGCAAGTTAAGTTATGGCAATTGAGAAGATAACGGTAGGAGTGCTTCGGAGAATTGAGAGTGGATGAATATTGCTTGGATGAAAACGAAAGTGTCTGGATTGCTTCGCGGATCACCACTATGTTGACATTCTTGTCTTGAGCGAGCGCAACACCAGCCTCGCATATGCGTCACGTCAAATTAGAACGATCATTCCGTATGAGCGCTGGTATGGTGATTCATCCAGCGGGGATGATCGAACTTGCGAGGCATGGCAAATTTGATATGGACTCGTGGTTTGATGCGAAGGTGGAATTGAGGATTGTGCGATAAGCCTAGAAGTGTGTCAGATATTGGCCGTGAGTGGATAGACTCGTACGGAGGTGAACAAATATTGCTCGGTTGCGATATTGTTAACGGTAGTGCCTAAGTGATTCGAGTAGTAACGGCGCATCAGTTGCGCAAGTGAGTAGATAAATTATGGATTGGTGGATTTCATCGGATTGGATAAAGTCTCGAAAGAATTGTCGGGAATTGATTTGGCTCCGCGATAGGACATAGCATGGTTCGTTGTAACTGTCCCTCGTTGATGATCTTCAATTATCGAGCGTATTTTCGGGGCAGATGACCCTAGAAGACTTGACCGCCAAATCAAATGAATGTTGAAGTCCCATAAGATGACCCTGAAGAAGTCGCGTAAAAAATTTTATCGAGGAGGAGGAATGATGTAGTGCATGTTGAGGATAAGTCTAAGCAAGCGAGTATCGTGTTTCGAAAGTTAACGAGTAGTCTTCAACGAGATTGATATGGTTAGAAAATTTACGATCGATCGAATGAGTGCGTAAGTAGACTTGATTGGTCGATGGTCGAATAGATATTGAGGAACGTGCCTAGTATAGTGATACGGTTATGCGATTGCAAGGATTCTGCAATACGCGAGAGCGACGGATAGTAGAACGACCCTAAGAGTTGTGTCGTAGATCGATTTGAGTAACAGTTAGGCTATGTGTGTTGAGCGCACGATTTATGTTATGAAACGAACTAGTAGGATTGATACGAGAATTGAGTAAAGGATTCATACTCGGTCGAGAATAGAAGATGGACGTATCGTAAGAGACCTTGGGTCGGGAAGATTGTTGTCTTTGAGCATCGTAGACTCAAGTTGACCTCTTGTGTCGGGAGAGATTAAGCACGATGTCTGGATAAGTTACCTAGCGGAGGTAGCCCCAGACGCGGTGCGTAGGCAGTTCGAGAACGTGGGTCGTATTGGGATAGTTGTGTGCGAGACTTAGTACGAATGGTAGACAAAGGAATTCGGGACATGTTGGACTTAGTCCATGTCGTTAAGGCCAAATGTTATGAATGACTGGATGAAAGACTTGGGTTACGTGAGAGATAGGCAAACGGTTGGGCGAATAGGCATTGCGAAGAATTATTGTGATCGGATGCGCAATGACTCGATGCAACAAGAGTGTTAGATGGCCGTCGAGAAACTTATGAGATCGAAGTTACGGATTTGAATCAAGTTATGTGCAGAGATGTATGGAAGAGGATCGCATGTTATGGGATGATGTATACGAGAAGTATTTGGGAATAGACGTTAAGATATGACTAAGTCGAGTACGAAATGATTAGGTGCTTGAGGATTTAAGTTGAGCTTGTTAGTTGTCCCGATATCCTACAACTGAGCTTGGCTGAAATGCATATATTGGTAGGACGCCTAAAATATGTGTATGATCCAAACTAAGTTGTATGATTCCAACGGTAGTAGCACGAGATCGTGAAACGATCTATACGAGACACTCAGATTAAGTATTGGTTTCGGTTCGAGGACGAACCTTGTTTTGAGTAGTATATTATGTAATGCCCCGCTCCGCACGGTGCATTATGATGAGTCGTTGACTCGAAGAGTTGCGTTGACCCGATGAAGTATCGATGCGAATCGATGCAAGAGTTACGTTGGCCAAAGGTAAGCTTTGAGTCGGTTGGAATCTATGAATTGAATCGATGCAAATGATAAGTCCTATTTGAGCAAGTGCTGACTTTGGTTGATCTGGTGTGCATGCTATGCTTTTACGCTGGACGATAAGAGGTCGAAATTTTGCCTTATGCAATGAAGTGTCCGCGAAACCAAATCATGGCCTTGCAACGGATTGTGGCATGGACGCGATAGGCCAAATCAACCGAGTAGTGCAAAGGAATGGCTAAGTCCGGGAGTTAGCTATGCGATCGAGTTATGGAAGCGAACCACTTCAATTCGGCAAAACGGCAAGGCGTATCGACTTAAGGTGGGCGGGTTCTTGACTCTCTCTCCCTATTCCTTCACGTCTAATAAAATATGTCATTGTATGCGTAAGATGTTATCAAGTTAGCGAGCGTGGCTCGACAAGTAAAGGTCTCAGTGTGTGTCGAACACTAAGTTAGAACATTGAACAATCGAACAATTGAAGCGACGTGTATCAAGTGTACGGGTCGCGGTAGGGCAATAATTGTAGAACATTGAAAGACGATATTGAGATGTGCATTATGTGCACGGCTCCGAGAACATTGAACACTAGGCGTAGAACATTGACTACGGTGTTGAGCGTGTCCTCGGGCACTTATGCTACGAAAAGACTAAGTAACTACGGAACTAGGCTATGGAATGACTTACGAATGGTACGCGTTGAATATGAGTACGAGATGACTAAGCCGTTGGGCGTCGTGCATCAATATGGATGTATTGGGGCATAACGCCGACGGAGCTCCCCATACGGATGGTGGATTATGTTTATGAGACGCGAATATGGTTATGGCACGAGAAACCGTTTATAGAACGAGACTATGTTCATGGAATACGAGATTTGGTTGGACGATATGACTTGTATACTATGGTACGTATTATATGGTCAATGGACTCGGATGGCCCGTGCACGGGTGCGGCTTCCCTCGGACGGTTACGACCGGGGCACCGGGACCGTTCGGACTAGGAGGGAATTATGTGTGGTATTTATGGTGCACAACATTCGGACGGATTGCGACCGTCCAGTGCTGTGATAAGCTATGATATCCGTAAGTTTGGGATCCTTCGGATATTGGTCTAGCAACCCGTATCGAAGTGATCGTAAGCTTACACATAAGAGATGCCAAGTCCATTACGGTGCGAAACACCGTGACCTTCATATAGATAGGACCGGTGGGCTGAGATTTGAGTTGGGTGCAGGCGCAGGGCCTGCTACCCTTATGCGTATGGCTAAGTTTATGGTTGGTTGCACGAACTGAATGATTTCATATGTTAAGTTCTAACCATTGCAGGTTAGGAAAAATGGGACGGAGATGAGCACGAACACTATGTTTACGTTCAGATTATGCCTAACTGTATCTGCTGTAGGAACACGGTAGTGGACATGTTATGATAAAGTTGCTATGCATAAACATTGTCATGAAACTGATCCTAAGGCTAAGTAGAAAGATCACCAAATAATGATGCATGTTTTACTAAAATGATTAAGTATTTGGTTTGGGTGTGAGTGGGTCTTGATCAGTGCGAAGCGAGGACGAAAGCACTAATCCTCCACTAGTTGTGTGCAGGTTCGGCGTTATGATCGGCTCGGGGCGGAGCTTGGCTTGGACGTGCCGAGGCATGGAGTCCTTGGCGTTCAAGAAGAGCTACCGCATATGCGTTCGGACTTGCGACATGGAGATGTTCGGCCGAAGACTACTTGGTGGCAATAAAGAGGCATAATGTATGGAACAATGTAATCCTTTGTGAGCTAGAGAGATCATGAGCGTTGTAGCCAATTGGCATATATGTTGGGCTATTCAAAGCCTTTGTAACCTTCAGTTCATTATGAATAAAAAGAGATTCTTGTTGTATACTCTGTTTTCCTTTCACTGCTTATGTTATCGAATTGAGATAGTTCTATGTGAACCTGTTATCTTGCCTTGCACGAGCGCAACTCCCGGCTCATGCGGCATCACGCCCCAGCGAGGACGATGATTCGGGAAAAATCTAGCGAGGACGAGCAATTTCCCGGATCGGGGCGTGACAGCGCGCTCGGAGTATCTCTCGGCCGATGCGAACATCGCTAAGGTGGGTGGCTCCGATGAACCCGTCTTTGCTTAGCCTAGACACATAACAATACGGACACTATTGCTAGAAACGCTAGGCGACAACACCGCACATGCTAATAATTGAATGACTCAACGCACATAGCTAAGGGAATAATCCCATCTTGTATGCTTGTTTAGAACATGGAAAAGAACTCGGCAAATATAGAAACTCTCGTATCGCGCTCTACGCTCGTGCTAAGGCACAAGCTTACATGCAAGTTTCCTATGCGATCAACAATGAAACAATAAACGATTTACAACAAAGAATCAGAAGACTATCGACATAGTCGTTCCGAGTAGAGTATAGCAACATTGGAAGTCTTCGGGACCGATGGGTCGCCAAGGCGACTCCCACACGGGGAGTTGCATAATGAATGAATAAATGAACGAATAAGTGAATGAATGAATCCACGAATGAATGACATGAATACGTGAAGAATGAATGAATGTACGAACAAGTGAAAGAAAGACATGAAAGATTGAATAAAAGATAAGAAAGGAAAGAATGGTTAGCGACAGGTATGACGGGCACGTGCAACGGGGCTCGCTACCCGCGCTGTACGGACGCCAACCTGGTCGATAACGCATTATGGCTCAAAGACAGCCGTTAAGTTAAATGACAAGTCAATACGAAATGGTCGTGGACAGACGACACGGGCGATGGGGGGGAATACCGTGGCCGTCATGAGGAAGGATTCTGCGGCACGGGCGATGGAGGGAATACTGTGGCCGGCCTAGGTGGAATCAGACATGGGGCTTACGGGCTGCTTTGAGTGGGGGCTCGGCCCCTCAAGGAGACGTAAGGCCAGGCATTTCAAGAGACTATCAAGGTGTACCAGCCATCACGCTTCGATGGGTGAGAATGCCCACTAGAATGTCCAAAATGGCTTGTGATGCCAGCGACCCATGCATGTAGATTAAGTGGGCTATGCTGGTGGCAATCCACGTGCAAGTCCTTGCAATGAAACAAGTAGTCTAAGTTAACTAAATAAAGTGCCTCCTGAACATGCTTGAAATGTAACATCCTGAACATGCTCAAAATATAACACTCCTGAACGCTCGAAATGTAACACTCCTGAACATGCTCGAAATGTAACACTCCTGAACATGCTCGAAATGTAACACTCCTGAATATGCTCGAAATGTAACACTCTGAACATGTCTACGACGTGCTAGAACGTGCCTACGACGTGCTAGAACCTGAGGCAGGGACACACCCTTAACATTGAATGTTTACATGAATCACGTTAAGCTACTACATGTGAATTGTTGACTTACTTGGTTTACTTTGGACAGGAAAGGCCGGACGGTAAGTATGGGTAAGTCGTGCATGCATTTCCATGCAGACACTTGAATTTGGCAACACGAGATAGGTTACGAAATATGCCATGAAACTGATCCTAAGGCAAGATTAGAAAGACAATGAATGATAGACGGTGCACAAAAGTAAATGGAACGTGTTTGGTAATGATAGCATTGTGGGCGAGCTAGCCTCCCCACCAGTGCATAACAATGTACTGATAACCCCACAGTCTGCTTGCAGGATGCAGGAGACGTCGCCGGGTGCGGAGCTTTCCTCGAACGTGCTAAGGCACGGAGCTATCTCTGGAGCCTTGGAGCGTTGCAAGAAGCTGAAGCACCCGATACATGACATAATGTATCGAAATATCGCCATATATCATTCCATCTTGTAAGCCACTTGGCACGCCTTTTATGTTTCAGAGAGAGAGCTTGAGCGATTTGTAATATCGGCCTAGCGCCGCTTGTAAACTTCTTGAATATCAATAAAGAGTTTGAATTCACATTAATTTGTGTTCATTTACTTTCCGCTGCAATGGGGACACTCTGTACGACTCTGTAGCCTAGCTCAAATTGGCCGTTTCTGGACTTGGCCTTGCACGGGCGCAACCTAGGCCCGTGTGGCATCACGCCTTACCGAGGACGATCGCTCCTACGGGAGCGGGGCGTGACAGATTGGTATCAGAGCACGGCTTTACGTCCTTGGACTTCACGTCGATTTCTCAGTTTTGAAAGCTCGTCGTTGGAAAAAGAAGTGTACGCTCTCTCTCATTGTGCCTTGGGATGTTCCGTACAATAAGTCTAATATTTTCAAAAGCTCGTTCAGGCGTTCAATCGAACGCATTGGTAGGCTATCGCCGAATGCATCGGTAGGCCTTTGTGTCGAACGGTGTCAACTTGTCTTGAATGAAAACACGTGCTAAAGTTAACATGTCGCGTGCATACCTAACTGGTCCTACGATGACCCTAGCAATTGAGCGTGCAAACTCGGAATATAGTCCGCACGAGATGGTTATGCGGCACAACTTAGTCCGCATGTCGCGCACCTCGACTTTTGGTGCAATCGAGTTGTGAGCGATATCAAGTATCGTTCGGTCGGGAACGAAGCTACACTTAGAGTGTATATCGATAGGAACGCTATCGAGTTCACGCTTAGGCGTGCACGAAAGATTGATTTAGACTGTGAGGAATGGACAAACGTACGATTGAACATGTCGATTGGGAATCGAATGATCTTTTGAGGATTGATAGAATGACTTGAACTCGAGTGGTGTATGTGATAGGTCCGGAGAAGAATAAGAATGGGTATCGACGATTAGTCGAGTGGCTCGAACCCTGAGTGGTGTATGGACGTTATAGAAATTGTTCGAGCAAGACTAAAGGATTTACGGATAGAACGAGTATGTCGGCAAGCGATGGTATCGCGCAAAGCCTTAGAACGCGTCACGCTTAGTTGGTCATAACTTCGAATGTCCCGAACAAGATGTCATTCAGACAACTTGTCAATGTGCAACGCAAGAGAAAACGACTCGAAACGATGAATGAAGATATATGTCTTGATCGAGGAAGCTAGAGGATAGCACTTGTGATTTCGGATTGGGTCAAATAAAATGTGACTTGAGTTTGGAGAACGATATTGAAACTAGCTCGAGGAACAGCGATCGAACTTGATCTTGGATTGAATCGAATGGAATTGTGGTATATCCAGTTCGGACAATAGCATCAGTCACACGACTCAAAATTGGTTGCAAAGGAAGATCGTCAGGTTACGCATATCGTCGATGATATTGAGGCGTATCAAAGATCGATATGCGATAACTCGGGGGTACTCTGACTCGGCGAATGACGATCGTGCAAATATCATTATTCTGACGGATGCTATACTCGGGATATTGAAATGTGTCGAGAAAAATATAGACGTGGCTCGAGAATTTTCTGGTTGAATGAATGACGGTCGGACTATCAAATAGAGAACTCGGCTTGGATGAAAATGAAATATTTGGATTGCTTCGACGATAACACCAACGTCGACATTTTTGTCTTATGCAAGCGCAACTCCAGCCTCACACATGTGTCGTGCCGATTAGGGCGATCACTCCGCGTGAGCGCTGATATGGTGATTCATACAGCGGAGGTGATTGAACTAGCATGGCGTGGCAATTTGTGTGCTTCGACTTGTGGTGACGCGAAGGTGAACTTGAGAATGACTTGGTGTGCTTGATGATTGAGCTTGAGGATTGCGTAGGTTCAATCTGCGTATCGAGAATGAATTAGTCTAGACACAAGCAATAGTTACGTCCCGATGAGAATGATTATTCTGTGGGAGCATTGCATGGTGATTCATGAACCACCGTGGATAATCGGACTCGCATGAGATTGGGGCACAACATATTGTCAAAGCTAGACGACCTCGTGATCGAATACATGAATTGGTTAGAATTGGTGAGTTGAATGGATTCGAATACGCATAACGAATGCATTAATACGAATAGGTGATCGTCCTCGATGTTTAGAAATCTGAGTGACGCGAGCTTGAGTAGAAAATCCCGTACTACCGACTTTGGTTTGACCCTAGGATTGGGGTCAGTGTTGGCATTATTGTTGGGGAACTATGATTCCAATTCTGACATTGACTTAGCCTTGAGAAATGGCCTAGCGGTTAGGCGAGACACACCTGTTTCAAGTGTTAGCAATCAAAAGATTGATCTTGAGGATTGACATGGATGGATTGAATGATGCAAGAATAGGAAACCCTGCTCACAAGATTCGGCTGACATGCATATATCTCAGGGACGCCTGAGTATGTACACGATGTGACTCGAATGAGAATAACGAATTCTCTATCATACGGCTTGGCTGAATGCATGTATTTTGGGGACGCTTGGAATGCGTGCATGATCCAGCCAAGTGATACGTTGAGTTCAAGCATAACTTGAGGAATGATACTAGTATGAGCGTGGCTCGGAATCAAAGAAACGTGTGAGCAGAGTGTGCGTGAACGACAACGAGATTGGCTCTAAACAAGTGAATGATATGGAATCGATATCGTGCAAGTAAAAGTTGGTATAACGAATTGAACCATTGATAGGAAGATATACTCGATGATAGTGCAATACTTGGTCTTGAATCGGACGAAAATTACTTAGACTTGGTCGACCCCGCTAAGAAGAAATCATACTGATTTCGTGGACAATAACGCTTGAGAAGCGAATCGGGTCATCTCGATGACCGAGATAAACGAAAGTAAGTTTGCCTCAGCCCACGACCCGCACATTTGACGAATTACAACGTGCCTCGTACGACCATTTCAGTCCCATGACACGAAGAAATAGCAACCAAGACGAAGAAACACTTGAATTGAATAAGTACCATCAACTCTAACATGAGTGAAAAAGTCATAAATTTACCAAACACATGCGACATAAAACTTGGAAGGATAATCGAGCATGGTTCGATGCCATCGAACGATAGAGCTGTTCGATAGAATTGTCTAAGAAACACGACGACATGAGATAAGGAATGGTAGGATGACCTGCACTCAGGAAGTCTCGAGGACGAGACTTATTTTGAGTGGTGTATTATGTAATGACCCGCTCCGTCCTAGCGGAACGTTGATTCAAACGGCAAGTGCAACGACTCAAACGAGCCGTCGACCCGAAGAGTTGGCATCGACCTGATGAAGAATCGATGCAAGGCTTACGTTGGCCCGTCAAGATGAATCCAGACTTAGACTTTCAAGGCGCGCTCGGAGTATCGCTCGGCCGATGCGAACATCGCTAAGGTGGGTGGCTCCGATGAACGCGTCTTTGCTTAGCCTAGACACATAACAATACGGACACTATTGCTAGAATCGCTAGGCGATAACACCGTGCATGCTAATAAATGAATGACTCAACGCACCTAGCTAAAGGAATAATTCCATCTTGTATGCTTGTTTAGAACATGGAAAAGAACTCGGCAAATATAGAAACTCTCGTATCGCGCTCTACGCTCGTGCTAAGGCACAAGCTTACATGCAAGTTTCCTATGCGATCAACAATGAAACAATAAACGGTTTACAACAAAGAATCGGAAGACTATCGACATAGTCGTTCCGAGTAGAGTATAGCAACATTGGAAGACTTCGGGACCGATGGGTCGCCAAGGCGACTCCCGTACGGGGAGTTGCATAATGAATGAATAAATGAATGAATAAGTGAATGAATGAATCCATGAATGAATGACATGAATACGTGAAGAATGAATGAATGTACGAACAAGTGAAAGAAAGACATGAAAGAGTGAATAAAAGATAAGAAAGGAAAGAATGGTTAGCGACAGGTATGACGGGCACGTGCAACGGGGCTCGTTACCCCTGCTGTACGGACGCCAACCTGATCGATAACGCATTATGGCTCAAAGACAGCCGTTAAGTTAAATGACAAGTCAATACGAAATGGTCGTGGACAAACGGCACGGGCGATGGAGGGAATACCGTGGCCGTCATGAGGAAGGATTCTGCGGTACGGGCGTTGGAGGGGAATACCGTGGCCGGCCTAGGCGGAATCAGACATGGGGCTTACGGGCTGCTTTGAGTGGGGGCTCGGCCCCTCAAGGAGACGTAAGGCCAGGCATTTCAAGAGACTATCAAGGTGTACCAGCCATCACGCTTCGATAGGTGAGAATGCCCACGAGAATGTCCAAAATAGCTTGTGATGCCAGCGACCCATGCATGTAGATTAAGTGGGTTATGCTGGTGGCAATCCACGTGCAAGTCCTTGTATTGAAACAAGTAGTCTAAGTTAACTAAATGAAGTGCCTCCTGAACATGCTTGAAATGTAACATCCAGAACATGCTCAAAATATAACTCCTGAACGCTCGAAATGTAACACTCCTGAACATGTTCGAGATGTAACACTCCTGAACATGCTCAAAATGTAACACTCCTGAACATGCTCAAAATGTAACACTCCTGAACAAGCTCGAAATGTAACACTCCTGAACTTGCTTGAAATGTAACACTCTGAACATGCCTACGACGTGCTAGAACATGAGGCAGGGACACGCCCTTAACATTGAATGTTTACATGAATCACGTTAAGTTACTACATGTGAATTGTTGACTAACTTGGTTTACTTTAGACAGGTAAGGCCGGACGGTAAGTATGGGTAAGTCGTACATGTATTTCCATGCAGACACTTGAATTCGGCAACACGAGATAGGTTACGAAATATGACATAAAACTGATCCTAAGGCAAGATTAGAAAGACAATGAATGATAGACGGTGCACAAAAGTAAATGGAACGTGTTTGGTAATGATAGCATTGTGGGCGAGCTAGCCTCTCCACCAGTGCATAACAATGTACTGATAACCCCACAGTCTGCTTGCAGGATGCAGGAGACGTCGCCGGGTGCGGAGCTTTCCTCGAACGTGCTTAGGCGCGGAGCTATCTCTGGAGCCTTGGAGCGTTGCAAGAAGCTGAAGCACCCTATACAGGACATAATGTATCGGAACATCGACATGTATCATTCCATCTTGTAAGCCACTTGGCACGCCTTTTATGTTTCAGAGAGAGAGCTTGAGCGATTTATAATATCGGCCTAGTGCCACTTGTAAACTTCTTGAATATCAATAAAGAGTTTGAATTCGTATCAATTTGTGTTCATTTACTTTTTGCTACAATGGGGACACTCTGTGCGACTCTGTGGCCTAGCTCAAATCAGCCGTTTCTGGACTTGGCCTTGCACGGGCGCAACCTAGGCCCGTGTGGCATCACGCCTTAGCGAGGACGATCGCTCCTACGGGTGCGGGACGTGACATCTGATGTTGCTGAGTAGCCATCATCCCTCTTATGATTTCCAGAAGGTCTGGTGTGTCTACTGCCATAGGGGTAGGCAGAACTGTTGGTGGTGTTGGAACCTCCGGATACTGCGGTCCAGCTGTTGGTTCCACTATCACTTATTCTTGGATGTTCTCTTGAGGTAGTACTGGCCTTTATTGCTGATCAATATGGTCATATTGTTCACGTTGCCCTTGTTGTCCTTGTTGTTGCTGTCCATCTCTGACAGATGCGGATGAGGTGCCCCTAAGAAAAAGGACAAGAGAGCAATCAAACGATCGGACAGGAAAGATCAATGAAGTCAAAGGATACTTAAATGTCAAGCTATGATCGAGAGTAACGAATCATGAGATCAAGGGAAAACATGTGTGATTGAGACATCCTATAAATTAAAACACCCCACAAGTCTGAAATGAGACCTGCATGGGCCACCACTAAAACCTTGTCACGCCCCAGAACCAGAATACCGGAGAGCGGGAGAGTGACTCAGCCAGCTACGTATTATGGGTAGATGAATACCGTATAATACGATCAATGCTGTCTAAAAGACGAGGGGGTGCATACTACATGAAAGTCTCACTAGGGTTACTCAACATCTATTGTCTCAATCATTCAATCAAGAAGCAGTAATAGAGAACATGTAAGATAAAGCAGTAGGACGTTCCAAACGCTCAATTAAAATGTTCTTAAGGTCTGGCTTTACAAAATATAGCCAAATGATATTACAAGGTATACACAATCGTTATCAGCTACAGTCTGACTTAGTTACAATTATGTAAAAGTAAGTACAAGACTATCCGACTAACTTGTCGGTGCCAAGCGGCAAAATATAAAGTAAGTAGCAAAATGAGCAGGAAAGCAAGAAATCCACTTGTGTCCTCCTACGATCATCCCTCTAGTATTGACCATCTTGGAGGTGGAAGTAAGCTGAGTCCTCGGGAACTGGCTCTAAATCTGGCCATGCAAAACCAGAGAGGTTAGACCTCTAATAGCAAGTACCACAAGGAAGCACGATATGAGAATTAAAACCAGTGGTAAGAGTTAAGAATATGATAAATAAGTCTCCGCTTGCTACTGGGATTCACACAACATTACGACACTTCCAACCAACTTTCCAACCAAATAAGGACAGAAGTTGACCCGTCATGTCCTGACATCCTGATCATCTCAGTAGTAAACAGAATAGGTACAGTACACAAACAAATCAATTTAAACGACAATACAACTACTACGGCTTGCTACTGTAAGTTCCAAGTTGTCCTGGAAATATGCAATAAGGGATTCTTCAGTTCTTACTATGTACAAGCAAGGCTAGTCTACCCAATAATCAATTGCGCCAATCATGACTTAGACGAGTTCCAGCGGGACGTCCGTCATCAATATATGTAACAGTATAAGCAGATACCACTCCCTGCCCGTGTGGCAGATTTGCAGTATCTGTGGGAAACAGTCGGCATGTCGGGACACTAATTGTCCTGAGATGGCTGCCATGTAAGAACTCGGGAATCCATTCTCTCTATGCAATCGTTATTTTGTTTAACTTAATAGTCCCTATGTTGATTGAAATCTCATGCCGTGGATCATGGTCATTCATAATGAGTACTTTTGTACAGGGTACGATATGTATAACTCTACAACGATGCCCGTGCAGTTAGGTTGTAGGTCTTACATAGCGTAATACAATAATCAAACCTAGCCACGGAATAATCATGCCTTGACTGTAAGGTACACATGCTGCTTTTATAGAAATAAGTTGAAGTCTGCACGTGTCCATATGCCAATGTTCGGGATCGGCTAGTCGATTGCAATGGTTCATGGTTAATATGAACGTGTCTCATTCAATTTCAATAAGACGACTAGTCAGTCTCTTAGTTCCAACTAGGAACGCATGATCAATCATTAGTCGAGGTAAAAATCAACGTTAATTCGTGATAAGTCATGAAAGTCAACTAGCATTTTGTATGGTCGAGTCTATAACTCTCAGGGTTAAGTTCCAGTCATTCTGGGTATCCATAAAGCAATCGAGACACAGGGCACATTCCACACAACAATATGTATTAAAAATACATTAACATATCATGATTATATCGAGTTCATGTCAAAAGGCATAAGGATATAATAAGGGATGCCATGTACGCCAAAGGAGTACGCTCAATGAAATACGTCAAGCCAGAAAAATACGTGTAAAAAAATATCATTACGCGTAAAGGAATAGCATCACGCGTGAACTTGTACGTGAAAAGGAAATAGCATTACGCGTAAACTTGTACGCAAAAAGAGAATAGTATTATGCGTAAACTTGTACGCGTGAAAAAAGTACCATTACGCGTAAAGGAAGAACATTACGCGTGAAGGAAGAACATTACGCGTGAAGGAACACGCGTAAAGAAATGACGTTACGCGTGAATGAATACGCATAAAGGAAATCAAGCCAGGGGAGTATGCGTAAAGAATAGAGTTACGCATAAAACTTGTATGCGTAAAGGGTCGAGTTACGCATAAAAGCTTGTACGCGTAAAGAGTTAAAGTTTACGCATGAATGAATACGCGTAAAGGGATACTGTTACGCATAAATGAATACGCGTAAAGGAAATACGCCAAGCCAGAATAGACTTGTGTAATCCAGATTCACGCTGACACGAATGATCGTGGGCGTAGAGCTTGATATTACGCGGGCACGTAAAACGTGGGCATAGAGAACCTCCAGAACTCTAATTCCTTGAAACCTTCAATCGAAGCCAAAAATAGGACTTCCATGGATTAAAATGGGGTATAACACAAATCTCAACAACCTAGAATGCTCAAAATTTGGAAATAAGGAATTTTGAGAGATCAAAACCATTAAAATCCGAAAATAGCAAATTTCTAGATCTACAAAAATAAAACTTTCAAAATAGAAAATGTCAAGTTCTAAACTATCTTAGAATCATGAGAGGAAGATAAATGAACCATAAAAATAGGTTCTCATGTGGAAGCAAGATGCACTTGCCTAAGCTCTTGGTAGGTTAAGAGAGTTATGCGGAAGAAGAAGAGTAAATGAGAAAAGAAGTAATGAAGAAAGAGAAAGGATTGGGCTTTAAATAGAGATGGTGGTAGGTAGAGGGTTAGTTGGGTTCATGATGAACCATCCTAAACCCAAACAAACCAACCCAAGCCGACCCCAAGACAAAGCAAAAGCAGAAAATAAAATACAAAAAAATAATTAGCATAAAATTAAAGGAATTAAATACAGAACAAATGCATGATAAATATTAAATAAATATATTCAAGCAGTATACGTATTAAAATACACATTCTAGGAACGGGGAGTGACAGTGGTAGGTTAAGAGAATGAAGAAGTGATGTAAATGTGGAAGCAACAGAGGTAGATGTAGATACAATGTGTGTTGAGCTGATACAGTCAGGATTGTTATGTTTGAGGTGATGAGAACATGAGATAGAATTAGGTGGGTTGTTTGAAAGTTGTGTAGGTAAGGTTTCAGCTATAATGGTGGACTTGTATGTTGGTGAGGTTGGTGATGTAAGGAGTTGATCTGATGTAGAGAATTTAAGAAGTTTGGCTTTGTGTCGAGATTCTGCATGTGTCTTTGGAAGATTAGGCGAAGGAAGGGGATTGGTAATGATCAAGTCAGGTAACTTGATGGACTCAGAATGTTTTGTGGCAGTTGAGGATGTATCATGGGTACCCGATAAATGTGGAGTAGTGGTTGGAGATTCCGATAAAATAGGACAAGTGGTGGATAACTGAATTGTAACCTTTCCTGTAGATTTCTGTGTCTTATCTGTAACCGCTGCCGGAAGTTCATCGGAATTTCTGCAATCATCAGAAGTTGAAGAAGATTTAACTCCAAAAGAGATAGAGGTATTGACAATGTTTGGTGGTTGATGATCTATGGACATGGAGGTGGTGGTTGACTGCTGATCTTTGGAGGTGACTGTGGTGTGATTTGTAGCAGAACTAGGACCATGATGTTGATCTTTGTCGATTTTGTCTTTGGGTGGAGGAAGAGATTTGAGAACCTTGCCTTTTCCATGAGAAGTTGTTTTGAACCTGTCCGCATGAGTAACAAAGATGGATTGATCTAGGCGTGTGTCTAGGAGTACTTGAAAATTCATTTTTTGATCTGCTGACCAATTATCATTGAGCATATCACTGTACAACTTATAGGTGCTACATTTCTTCAGGCTATGTCCCAAACATCCACAAAAATTACAAAACTTGGGTAATCTTTCATACTTGAGTAGAACAGTGCATGTTCTATTGTTACCCATTTGTACTTCAAGACTTCGAATCAAGGGCTTGGTTATGTCAATTCTGATCTTAACCCTGGCAAAAAGAATCCATTTTGAAGCATCTTGAGTAGAAGGAGGAGTGATTTTACCTAACCTAGGGCAACAGTAGAGATGTAGTCGACAATGAGAAGGTTAACTGGGAGGCCATGAAGTTGCATCCAAAATTCAGTATCAGAGAACTTGTAATCGACCGGTGGCTTGTTGGGATAACATCTTTCGATAATCAGCATATGATGATTGATTTTCCAAGGTCCATTATCAATGACATGCTCCAGATCCTCCAATGCATTGAATTTGGCAGAATAGGCTCCATCATGATACTCTGATATCTTAACCGACTCCTTGCATTTCCAGATTTTGGGAATTGTTGAAGAGATTATATGGAGAGGATAACTTTTTTGGGTCAAAAGTTTGAAGA
The DNA here is from genome assembly GCA_029216955.1 of Iris pallida. Classification (NCBI taxonomy): domain Eukaryota; kingdom Viridiplantae; phylum Streptophyta; class Magnoliopsida; order Asparagales; family Iridaceae; genus Iris; species Iris pallida. The sequence continues at coordinate 1,566,937 of JANAVB010044419.1, forward strand.
ACAAATATAGTTGCCAATCTGCTTGGGGTTTGTGTGATGAAGATTGTGAATCTTTTGCAGAGCCAATGGAGGTGGATGAAAGTAATGAGGAAAGTTTGGATAGGGTGTCTTCATAAGATGGTGGTGGATTATCCATGAAGATGAGGGAGATGAGAGAAACACGAAGACAAATACTAAGAGAGGGATTATTACAACTTCAGGAGGAGGATGGAGAGGCAACACAGGAAGGTGATGCAGTTAATGGTCGCCATTGCTAGAGCGAGGCGAGGCTGATTCATAAAATAATTTGTAATATTAATAATTTATTTATAAAAATTCAATTAGAAAAGTTCCTTAATATGATTTCAAGCTGCTGTTCACAGGAACATGATTTCCTCCCTGTCGATTCACAGCTGCCATTGCTGCTGTCTCTGCAACGCTCTTCCCTGGCTGTAACACTCCACCCGGCCATGGCCTCAGCCCCCGCGCGCCACCAATGGTCGTCTCTCCCTCCCTGTATAATTCATCTCCTTCCTCCTAAAATTTTCTCCCAATATTAAAAATCCATTGCTCATCCACTTCTCCACCTCTCCGCTGATTCACAACACCAACAACCACCACCACTATCACCATCATCGTCGGAGAAGAAGAAGAACAACGAGAGAAGCAAGTTGCAAGAGCAGCAGTGCCACGCCGACACCATCGTTCTCCCGCTCCCTCATGCCTTGCCTCAAAGATATTTATCTGGCAACTTAGGGGTGAGGGTTCCATTTATTCTGTTTCAACCGAGTTGAAATAGTCAAAATCAAATAAACCAAAATTTCAAAAATCTAAAATTGAAATCGAACCGAAATTAGCTAAAATTGAAACCGAACCGAATAACAATTCGGTTTATTCGGTTGGAATCGTTCTATTGTTTAATGGGTCGTGTCCAAAGTTGGATCGAGGTTAAATTATATTAAAATTTATAATTTTTATACACACATGTATTTCAAAGTCGCGCACAAAGTTGGACTAGTTGTTAAAATTATCAAAATTGAACTTGAAAACATATACATAATTTTTTTTCTTAAAATATACACATTTTTAATCACAAAATATGCATAAAATTGAGAGTATTTACATAATAGCATACGCCTTATTTGATTTTGGACCAAAAACGAAATTTAAAACTGAACCCGAGTAAGAAATTTTAGTATTTTCAAAACCGAAACAAATCCGATTTTTTTCAAACCAAACCGAGTCTCTTATTCGATTCGATTTTCGGTCCAAAGCCGAGCACCCCCTATGGAAACCGGTGACCGGTAATTGTAACTCTGCCTGCACATCACTTACTTGAGTATTCTAAAGCAATTAAGAAAGAAAAAGTCCAGATGGACCAAGGGAGGAGACCGCGGCTGAAATCGAGCCGCCAAGTCTTACCCTCTATTGATTGGACCATGGGGTCCACAAAAATTACACTCCCAGTTATTTTCGGCCAAATGACAAAACCAATGAGAGGCCAACACGTGGCGTCGGTTCACACGTCGGTCCCCACGCGGTAAACTAATCAAAATTCTAATCAGATGGGCCTAAGAAAGTTCATTTAGTTAACCATCAATCTAAAACGCATGCTTTTAACTAACAAACTAAAGATTGCACAAGCCTTTACGAAGCAAAAGCTGCACCGAGGTCAAGCATATAGCCTCATTCAAGATTCCACAAACCCTTAGGCCTCGTTTGGTTCACGGAAAGGGAATGCAAGCCCTTGTAATTTTTATAGGAAAGGAAAAATAGGATTCCTGTCACATTTCTTTTCCGTTGTTTGGTTAGTGCATGAAAGGAAAGTAAAAATATAACAATGTTCCAATAATATCATTACCTTTTAAAATAAAAATAACATTATGAAAAATAACATTAATGGTAAAATAAACAATGACACATGATTACTTTTGTCATAATTTTTGTAATAAATGTTGGAAAAGGAGGAGAAAAAATCAATCACATGGGTCCTGAGTGGAACTATATTCCCTCCAATTTTTTTCTTGTCAGAAAATTAATTCCCAAATTTATGGCTACCAAACAAAGGAAAGGAACAACTTTTCTTTCATGGTTACTTAAATCCGTGAACCAAACGAGGCCTTAAGTCAATAGAAAATGGAGCTCAAATATGCATCTTGTGGCACAAATTTATAATAAAAAAATAATTATAGAATAAGTTGGATTTATATGAGAATAATAAATAAGTAAATCTTCAGATTCAAATAAAATGAATGGATATAAACTCATATGTTGTCCTTCCCTACTTTTCAAAAAAAAAAAAAAATAGAAATTGAGATTCTAAATTGAGTCTTACTATTCTACAAAATGAGTTCCTACATTCTGAATGTAAAAATTCTGTGGTCCATACTATATCTCCTGAGACTAGAACGAGATTATAATAGAACTTTAATTGAACCTTACTATTCTACAACAAAATAGGCTCCTATATTTTGAATCTAGAATATAGAAACTGGAATGAGCCTTACTATTGAAGGCATGTCAAAGAAACAAGCTCTAGACATTCTAAAGATTAATAGTCTCTTGCCACTCACTCTTAAGCTATTATGTACTTATTATTATTATTTTCTCAAGGCACTAAACAATTTGGAAACTATTTTGGAAACAATTTGGAAACAATATCAAAGAGATTCATATAGCTGAAGGCAGGGAACCCTGGATGCAACCCTAGTTTGGCTTCTCAAAGGCCATGTTTGGTTCACGAATTTAAGAATATAAAAAGAAAAATTGTCCTTTCCTTTATTTGGTAACTGTAGAAAATAATAGTTGGGATGAATTTTATTGATGGACTACTTCACTACTTATAGGGAGTCTAGCTCCTCTACATACTACAAATTCCGATGTGGGACTAAAAGTCCCTTATTGATTCTCAACACTCCCCCTCAAGATGGGCGATAGATATTAATCATCCCCATCTTGTTACATAGCTTTGACAGACTCAATGAACTAAGACCCTTAGTCAGACAGTCTGCCACTTGTTCTTCTGAGCGAACATAGTCAATCTTCAGTATCCCTTGTTCCAACTTTTCCTTGATGAAGAATCGATCGATCTCGATGTGCTTCGTTCTGTCGTGCTGAACCGGATTGTTCGCTACACTTATCGCAGCTTGACTATCGCTCCGAAGGTGCAATGGTGTCCCCTTGTCTAGCTTCAACTCTGTCAGCAGCGCCTTTACCCATAGCAATTCTGATATTCCTAGAGCCATTGCTCTGTATTCTGCTTCAGCTGTCGACCGTGCTACCACTGACTGTTTCTTGCTTCTCCATGAAACCAGGTTTCCTCCTACAAAAACACAGTACCCTGTGGTAGACCTTCTGTCGTCTATGCAGCTTGCCCAGTCTGCATCGCAGTATCCCTCAACATCTGTGCATCCATTCTTCTTGAACCACAGTCCTTTTCCCGGCGTCCCTTTCAGATATCTTAGGATCTGAAATACTGCATCCATATGACCCGTTCTTGGATCATGCATATAGCGGCTTACAACACTTACTGCAAATGAAATATCAGGGCGAGTATGCCCTAGATAAATCAGTCTGCCTACTAGCCTTTGATACCTTTCGCGATCAACAGGCTCTCCTGCTTCTGCTCCCATCTTGCACTTCTGGTCAATTGGAGTGACTGCTGCTCGGCATCCCAGCATTCCTGTCTCCTTCAGCAGATCTAGTGCATATTTCCTTTGTGAGAGAACAATTCTTTGTTCACCATTACACACCTCGATACCCAAAAAGTATCTCATCTCTCCCAGGTCCTTCACCTCAAACTCTTTGGCGAGTTTCGTCTTCAGCTTAGTGATCTCATCAGCATCATCACCTGTGATTACTATATCATCCACATATACAGCAAGTATAGTTATGTGGCCTCTTGCATGCTGGAGGAAGATCGTGTGATCTGCATTTATCTGATGGTACCCCATGCCAGTGACAGCCTTTTTGAATCTGTCAAACCAGGCTCGAGGAGATTGCTTCAGCCCGTACAGGAACTTCTTCAGTTTGCACACTTTTCCATGTGACGTTCCTTCACCTGAATCTGACACAGAGTAGCACCCCGGAGGAGTCTCCATGTAAACTTCTTCTTGTAGGTCTCCATGAAGAAATGCGTTCTTTACGTCTAACTGGTGTAGCTTCCACCCATAGTTTGCTGCAATGGAGACCAATGTTCTTACGGTACTCATCTTCGCTACTGGGGCAAAAGTCTCATCATAATCGATACCATATGTCTGGGTATAGCCTTTTGCAACCAGTCTCGCCTTATATCGTTCAACTTTTCCTTCTGGTGTCTCCTTCACTGTGTAAACCCATTTGCATCCCACAGCTTTCTTCCCTTCAGGTAATGGCACCAGCTCCCATGTCTTATTTTTCTCTAGTGCCCCAAGTTCTTCCATCATTGCGGCTTTCCATCTTGGGTCCTTCTTTGCTTCCTGCCAATTCTTAGGTAAAGAAGTGGAGTCTAACGAAGTGAGGAATGTTTGATAAGTCGGAGAAATATTAGAATAAGATAGGTAGTTGGCGATATCATGTTCATAATCTTTATAACGAATAGGAGCCTTTCCCGTATTAATGCGAGAAGACCTCCTTAAGGGAGCAATGGGTGGTGGAGAAAGCATACCATCCGAATCGGAGAGATCCGCTTCCGAATCCGAGCGATCCGGTACGGGAGTAACATCTTCAGGAGTCGGGGCAGGAGTAGACGAGGGACTTGGCACTATAGGCACATGGTACGGCACAGTACTGGACCTTCTTCTGTAAACTTGGAGCTCCTTTTCCCTTGTCTGCTTCTCCCCCTGCGTAATGTACGTATTGTCTTCTTCATCCTCCGTATCAGTATCAGTGATGTTGTCTTCCCCTTTCTGCCAGTCTGTCATGACAGGACAAGGTACCGATCCGACAATGACGTTTGGGCGTACTACCTCCCCCTCACGTCTAACACCCACTGTGTGAGGCGTGTTCCCAAACGCAGAACCTTCGTCCGAACCATAATAAGGTTCCAGCTCTCTGAATGTAACGTCCATGCTTACAAACAGCTTCCGTTCAACCGGGCTCCAGCATACGTAACCCTTCTGTGTCCCGGTGTACCCAACAAAGATACACTTAAGTGCTCGAGGATCCAGCTTACCAACACCAGGCCTGTTATCGTGGACGAAGCATACACAACCAAATACTTTCGGAGGAACGGTGTACGCAGTTGTCCCCGTGAGCATTTCCAAAGGCGTCTTCCAGTCCAGTAATTGAGAGGGCATCCTGTTGATGAGATAAGAGGCTGTCAAGACAGCCTGCCCCCACAAAAATTTAGGGACATTCATAGCCAGCATCATTGTCCGAGCCACCTCCAGCAGGTGCCTATTCTTTCGCTCGGCAACACCATTTTGAGCCGGTGTATAAGCACAAGAGGTTTGATGCAGTATACCATGAGAGGATAAATACACAGCAAACCTCTTATGGGTATATTCCGTCCCATTATCCGACCGGAAACACTTAACACGAGCATTATACTGTGTCCGTACCCGTTGATGGAAGCTTTAAAATGCCTCGAAAACATCACTTTTATTCTTCAGCAGGTAGACCCACGTTACGCGGGTAGAGCAGTCAATAAAAGTAACAAACCATCTATAACCGTTAACACCGTTTGTAGGACAAGGGCCCCACACATCAGAATGAATCATATCAAAAGCAGCAGAACATCGATGCCTAGAATGCACATAGGAGCTTCTGGTATGTTTCCCCAACTCACAAGAATCACAAACTAACAACTCTTTATTTGCTTTTTGATATAATGACGGATACAGTCGACCAATAACGGAAAAAGAAGAATGTCCTACACGCTGATGTTGGAGGAGCAGCTCGGCTTCGACACTTCGACTTCGGACTTCCGGTTGGGCGTCTGCAACCAAAGATGCCAGTGCTCTATCCAGACCGTTCCTGTCCAAGTACCATAGACCCTTATGCCATGTGCCAGTGCCTAGTCGTCTCCCCGTTCCCTTCTCCTGAAAAGTTACCTTAGGAATATCAAAGGAAACAATACAGTTTAGATCAAGGATAATGGCGCTAATGGAAATAAGATTGACAGGAAAGGAAGGAGCATGGAAGACATTAGATAGAGTGATGGAAGGAGTGCAATCAACAGTGCCTTTACCCGTAACCGGCCTGTAGGTACCATCAGCAGTCTGAATGCTTTCTGGCGGCGTTAGAGGAGAGTATTCCCGGAACTCTCCTTGGGACCCCGTGACATGGCAAGATGCCCCAGAGTCCATAATCCAAGCTGGCTGAGAGACAGATGCAAGAGCACGCGGAGGTATACCGGCACTGGTTTGGGAGAAGTAAGTGCAGTAATCTCCTGTAGCGGATGGCACCCCAGGAATGACTTGTCTTTCACCAGAACCAAGCTTTGAGCCGCACATCTTCTCGAGAACTTCCCTCTCAAATGGAGTGATGTCCGCCAGCTGATTGTCCCCACCTTCATCCGCCAGATGCGCCTTATTGCCTCCAGAGTAAGTGCCCCTTCCACCACCGTAGCTGCCTCGACCACCTCGTCGTCCACCGCGACCACGACCCCGACCATTCGAGGGAGTCCGTGTCGGTTTTAGGCAAAAGCGGATGTAATGCCCTGTGTCACCACAGTTGTGGCAAACTCCTCCCGTAGAAGGAGGCTGTGTGAAAGTGGCAAGAGCAGATGTGTCAACTCCGGCCTGCTCCCCTTGGGAGATACCCTTGGTAGGCATCAGCTTCAACCGTGCTTCTTCTTGTGCCATGGCAGCTATGGCGTCCTCTAATGTCGGCAGCGTCGGTTGTGCGAGAAGGACATTCCGCCGTTGCTCAAACGCTGGGTGGAGCCCCTTCAAAAACTTCATCATCCATTGCCGCGAAATATAATCCAGAAATTTCTGGAAATATTTGGCAAAAGTCGGTTCAAACTGAGCATCCTCCATGCCAAGAGGATCATAATGGTCAAGATCAGACCAGTACTTCTTCAACAAGGCAGCGTACTCAGAGATGGTACGATCGTCTTGGATTACCCTATCGAGCTCATCCTGCAGTTGGAAGACTCGCATGGGGTTACCCGAACCGGAGTACATGTCCTTCAACGTTCTCCAGATAGCAGCAGCTCCCTCCATTGCTTCAACGTTACCCGACACTTGGTCGGTCAAAGAGGCTGTCAACCAACCAGCCACGACATTGTTGACAATGTCCCATACAGCAAACTCCTTCGAGGAGTGATCGACAGGGGCCGTAGTGTGGCCATCAACATAACCAACAAAGCCACGTCCCTTCAGCGTCCGCATCGCCTGCCGCGACCATTTCAAGTAGTTGGTCGTGCCTTCCAACTTCGTCTCCAGCTTGTCCAACTTTTCCATTTTGTACGGTGACGGATCCACATCAGTATGGGTCACGCGTGGAGTCGCCTCCGGTAATCTCTTGGTCAGGAGATCCTCGACCAGGGCCTTCATTTCTTCTGCTGTCAACTTCTCATAGATGGAATCCATGACTTCTGCAACTGCAATCAGTGAGGTGTTGTTGTTTCCGGAGTCGTCTTCTTTGGAGTCGTCTTCGTCTTAGTCAGCTACCGGAGGGAAACAACAAAACGAGATCCCTCACTGATATGTCGTAGTTTATACGACCAACTAGAACCGCGTCATGATAACGCGTTCGGACGGCTCAAGGATAACCAACGTAGTTGTGCCCCCTTGCATGAGACAAACCAGAGGTATACCAGCCGTGCAGAAACGATTGTAAAGACAACGTTTCTGAGATACGAAGATCTAAAGAGATTTCGTATTCGTAGCAGAGCTTCTAAAAAGAAGGTACTAATTCTCGAAGGCAACTACAGAGATCTTCTAAAGAGAAGGAACTCTGATTCTCGAGGCAACTACAGAGATCTTCTAAAGAGAAAAAATCTGTTCTCGAAGGCAACTACAGAGATCTTCTAGCAGCAGTAAAGGGGCGGGTTGGGGGGGCGGGGCCGGCGGGTCAGCGGGGGGGGGGGGGCGGGTCAGCGGGGGGGGCGGGGGAGGAGCGCGGGTCAGCGGGTGGGCTCCGGGAGGGGGGGGGGGGGAAAGGGGGGTCGGGGGGGGCTGCTCCGGGAGGGGGCTAAAATTTTTTTTTTTTTTTTTTGTGTGGAGAGAGAGAGAGAGAGAGTTATGGCTCTGATACCATGTAGAAAATAATAGTTGGGATGAATTTTATTGATGGACTACTTCACTACTTATAGGAAGTCTAGCTCCTCTACATACTACAAATTCCGATGTGGGACTAAAAGTCCCTTATTGATTCTCAACAGTAACCAAAAATTTGGAAACTATTTTTCTGACAGCAGAGATGAGATTGATTTTTTTTCCTTCAAATGTATTATTGCCTATTTTATCTATTACTTTTAAATTTCATAATATTATTTTTATTTTAAAATACAAAAATATTATTCGAACATTGGTACTTTCCTTTGCTGTACCAACCAAACACGAAAAACAAATAGTCTTTCTTGAATGCCTTAATTTTGCCAAACACAGGAAAGAAAACCTTACAAAATATTTAATTTCACATCCCCCTGTTAAAGACAAGGAAATTAATTTCCCTTCCGAAAATCAAACGAGGCCGAAGAGCGAAGTTCACTGATACTGTTATGTATCATGTCGTCCTCCCAAAGTTGGAGATATCAAGTTCATCTCACAAACGATTTCTTAGATTAGGTCAGGGTGAGACCTACTATTGAGGACACTCCTTTAGCGAGACTATTAATTACATGCCTAAAACCTTGATCAAGACGAGAAATATTCAGGCAATGAAAGAAGACAATTCACCAGTAGCAATTACTATCAACATCTATAGCTCTCAATAGCCCAATCGATTCAACTTAATCCACAAACAACAACAACAACAAAATGTTACACTGCAGCATAACAAAACCCTTGAATAAATCAACTCCTGAACACCAAATTAAATTTTCTATACCACTTCTTAACACAATTGAAGACGAAACACCAGAACCAATCAACCTAATCTTCCTGAACATAATAGCGTTGCCACTTCTAAAAATTTGAAGGCAAATGGTTAGACCTATAATCTATACAATACTCCTCTTGTTTAGGAAATCAGCCCAATAGAAAGCTCATAGCAGCTCAGTGTCAGGAAGCATTTACTACAACTCTGCCTTCATAGAATTACCTACAAAACCAAACCACTCAATATGTAAGTGATCACTGATCACAGCCATAGTGATCTTCCAAAGCCAAGAGATATCAAGATTTTACCATTCATCTCCACCCCACTGGCAGTTAGGTTAGGGATGACACCCATTTGGAAAGCGTTCCGAAACTCGTGATCCCAGGAATTCGGTACCTGCATCCAAATGATCCATATGCATAACAAATGTTTCTGGAACGCAGTTACGTGATGCATATAAGTAGATAATTTCTAAAGGCACTCCACATTTTACTCCAGGACAGACCAGTCCTAGGATTGCCAATTTGTTGGGAGTCCTAACATAAAGTAGGACTGCCAACAAAGTTGACAGTTATAAAGAATTTGAATATTAAGATAGGCTGTGAACGAAGTTGGCACTCCTCCTTAATGTTAGGAGTCCTAACAGGCTGCCTTAGAGTAAAATGTGGAGTACGAGGGCTGGTGGTTCTTACCAAGTCCCTGGAATTTGGCATGCTCGGCATTGCAATTTCGGCTTGCAAGTGAGGGTGCGAGGTGCCCATTTCCAGACCATAACCAAACGCGGATAAACTCCCGTATCTTGTCGATTGAAGATCCTGTCGCGGAAGAACAAAAGAGAGGATGAACAAAAAAATAAAAAATCAACCGAAATAAAAGTGTGATGCACAATCGACCAATTAATCTTTTACTTCTTTAGTAAAGATCTGCTCGATGTCCAAATTCATCTCAGGGTTCACCGTCGCAAGCTTCATCGATAGAAACTGCACATCGAAATCGCGTTAAAATTAAGTGCATTATTCTCTTCCTACATTCCTGATTATACAGCTGTTCAAAATTCTCAAGGTCATAACCTCTACTTGTCTTTGGAGTGATTGAACATAGTTGATGATCTCGTCAAGCATCACGGCCTTCCCAGTAATCTGTATTTACGTTCCATTTGAACAATTAGTTACAATCTCAAGGAAGGCTATGACTATCCGTTCCAAATGGCTAATTCTAAAGGCAGTCCAAGTTTTACTCGGGGCTAGCACAGTCCTAAAATAAACTTGGCAGTTCCGAGGAATTTGAATATTAAGATAGACTGTGAACGAAGTTGGCAGTCTCCTTAATGTTAGATCGTATCTGAACTAACCTTGTTGCAACCGGGCACGAGGTCTTGAAGAAGACGCATCCGCGCGCTGATCTTCTCCCTTCTCACCTGCAAGAAGAACGCGTAGAATTTTACAGATGAAGCGAAGGGAGTGAACATGGAGGGCTCAATATAGGAAGGACAATTACTCTTTCAGCAAGGCTATGGCTGTTGGTGGCCTGGCCTCGCTTGGCCCGGAAATGGATGTAGTCTTCTTTGCTAGACTCTCCGTTCTCCTTGAAACCTGCCTTTCCTTCCCCCTTCCGTTTCTTCTCGTCTCTCTCCGTCGGACTCTTGACAGTGTCAGTCGGAACATCTTTCTGTTGCTCGGCCTCGTCCTTCTATACAAGCCCGAGAAAAATAAAAATATTTATCGATCAAGTTCAAGGAACGAGAAGAGAATTTCGTAGTGATTACTAAAATGCTCGGACACCTTTCTCTTCTTAGTACAGAGAGCCGTAGCCATCTGCGCATTCTCTGGCAACGCGAAGGAACTCATAATCTCAGAAAGGCTCTCACTTCCGAAGCAGGGAAAGCTCGGCATTCTCTCAATTGCCGCAGAGTTCGAATGAAGCTGATCCCAGTCGGCAACCCGCAGCTGTTCGGCAACACTCCCAGAAGAGCGCGGAGCTGCCACGGAAGGAACTTCCTTACGAACCGACATTTTGCTCGACGAAGGTTGCGACAGCTTGTAGGAATTGGCAATTTAGAGGGGTTCCACTACTCTGTTCATATGAGAGAGTGAAACTGTAACTAATGCAACACTAAGAGGCTTATAGGAAAAAGTGTTGAAAGCCAAGAAACAAGAGGATCTTTAACTAAAGGGGGGAGAGGGAGGAGTTTTTGACTGGTAAATTTCTTGTAGAACCCAACAAGGAACATATGACTCCTTGCAGCTTTATAGTGCTGAAAGCAAAAGTAAAATTCTAAGCAGCAGAATCCAACACAGAGCAAGCATAATATCTATAATCCACACCACCAGCTGGAGAGCTTTGAAACCATGAAGATCACATCCACAACTATTATTCTACCACAAAGTGACCCACAGCAAGAAAGTGTAACCTTTCACCAGAGGCATCATAAAGGATGCAAAGAAGGAAAGGAAATGCCACCAGTGAGCAGCAAGACACACTGGTAACATACTAAAGGAAAGCTTAGTCCTTTTCTACGAACTCACTAACACAAGGAATAATAAACCTCAGCTGAAGGAGAGTGAGTACTAATTAGAATGGTTCCAGGAAAAGAAAAACTAATGGCTTGCACCACCACCACCACCACACACTTTAGGCATCAGCAAATTGAAGGAACATTTGTAAAAAAAAAATTTTTGGCTAAATTACAACTTGATACCCTCACCTATTACAAATGTTCAACTTGATACCCTCAACTTTGATAGACGTCAACTTGATACCCTAAAATTTTAAAATGACCAAATTATTCCTGTCCTCTCCTATCATTCTCCCCACCCCCGCCGTCTGCACCCCGCCTGCGGCTGCACCATCCCTGCGCCCCCCTCCCCCATGCCGCACCCCCAAGCTCCCCCTCTTTCTCCGCCGCGTATGGACTGCTGTCTCCACCACCGCGGACAGAGAGAGGGGTGGGGGAGCCTGGGGGCGCGACGTTGGGGGGGGGGGAGCGGGGGTGCAACCGCCGGGAGGGGGCGACGTTAGAGAGGAGGGGGGCCTGGGTTGTAGCTGCCGAAGGGGGCACGACACTGGAAAACGGGCCGCAGGGGTGCAGCCACTGGGGAGGGAGAGAGGGGAGGAAGGGACGAGAATAATATGGTCATTTTTAATTTTTAGGATATCAAGTTGATGTCTATCAAAGTTGTGGGTATTAAATTGAAAAACTGAAATACTTGAGGGTATCAAGTTATAATTTAGCCAAAAAAAAAGAAGCAAATAAACCACAAGGATAAGACCTTGAAACTTTCCAAGAACAAACGAAGGGTGAGCTTTGAATATTTCCTGAAAAAGGCATCTGCAGGAGCACTCAAAGGCATCCAATTCTGATCAAGTTATTTGCAGAAATTGGATGCTAACAAGCTTAGCTTAGGGTCCTATTGAGGACAATGGCAGAAATTTGCAGACTCTGGCAGAAGGAAAATGAAAGTTTACAGATCCTAACAGTGGCCCTCTGAACAAGCCTACAGCAAACTTGCAGAAATTTAAACAGTTATAACAAAAACAAGTTGGCATTCAAACACTATGTAGAAATTAAGACAGCAAAAGTAGAGTAGCTTCCAAATGAGCATCACACCAGAGGCCAGAAAAAGCATTCAATACCAGTCAAACTTTCACCAACTAGGCAATGACATATATATACACACATATTGAACATATATATATTGAACATAAAATCAACCAAAGAAGAAAGAGTATTATTTATTGCCTCTAACACAAATTAACCACCACTGCCAACTGCTCCTCTGTGAATTAGAACTGTAGTTTATTGAAACTTAGTTTAATGATTCAAAGGCAAGTAATCAGTGAATTCCCTGTGCATAGAAAAAAAAGTGAAAGGCTTGGGTCTAAGCATCTTTGAAAAATATTATATATATCAAGCTTTCCTTTTATGCAGCAGGAGTGTGGAGAGGGGAGGTGCTTCTCTTCAACTCCAAGCTTGAATAAGTTGCTTTTTTTTACTGACAGGTTGCCAACTATTTATACACTCATTTGTTGTCACTGCCAGCCAACCAACAGCTCTCCTTCCCAAACATGTGGAATCTTATCATGTTTCTTTTTACCTACATGTTTTTTTTTTTTGTAGAGTTTTGAGGATGGTTGTTTGATTAGAATAGAACATAGTCAAAAGAAAAGCTAAAGATTGCCAGTAACTATGCCTCCCCCCTTCTTATGCTTCTTGTTCTCTAAAGAATGTGTGGAGTATCAATTGCAAAAGAGTACATGTTACATCTTTAAGTTAGCTGATGAATGCTCAAAGCAAGTTTGTAATTTCCCACATGATTTATCAAATATAAATTTGTTATTGGAAAACAAAATACAAAATACAAAGTAACCGAGGTGGTGCTAGAATGAAGGACTAACTCCTTGAGTTTATTTCCCTTACATATCTATTTACCTATTTGTTTATGTTTCGCCACAAGAAAGATCTATATGTCTCATGGCATGATCATCTTCATGGTCATAGCTACTTGGCTAGAAGTTTAAAAACTTTAGGATTTGCCGTTTGTCAACAGTCCGTCATAAAATTTTTAACAACGAGGAATGCCGAGTAAAATTAGTTTAGAACTAAGCAAGATTAACTGTAGGTAGGTATGGTCTAAGATCTGTGCTCAAATCTTGGTAAGATACTCCAAAATTAAACTATTGTTTGGTAGGATTGTTGTTCAATTTGTCAATGATTGACAAACTAAAAATCCTTTTGACTATAAGATTATGTGAGTTGGATGTTGGGACTGCTGCCAAATGATTATAGAGTTAGAATTTGGGCTCTATTTCCGTCAGAACTAATTGTTGTTGAGTTAGCATTTCGGCTCTTTTATGTACTTAACTCCAGACACCCAACGAAAAAATCATTCCAAATTGACAAACATCAAGGCTTAGTTAACACAAACTTTTCAGAAACTTTATTTTATTTTTATTTATTTTAAGCTTTTGTTTATTTAAGATGCTAGGTCATGCGTGTCACATGCAAATGTTATTCTAATTTTCAGCCAAAAAAATATGATTTTGTACACTTGTACAACGTTCATAGTTCGTTGATCAACCACTGCCTGATGGTTTGTCATGACCCACCTGTCATAGAGATTGGGGTGTAAAATCGAGGAATGGACAATGAGGTGAAGAAATTCTTTTTGTACATTGTTTCTAGGGGGGGATGCTTCCTGCAAAACTTTCATTCATTCTTTGATTAGCTTGCTTGATCCAGTAAGAACATGTATGGAGTTTGGAGAGAATTTCCATGGTTAGCGACTAATCTGGCATTAGAGTGGGCCATGTAGTACAAGTACAATTGGGTTAATTAGAGTTTACACCCTATATTTTATACCAGTTTAGAGTTCAAACCTTGACACGTCCAATTGAAAATTTTAGAACATAAAATTTTATTATTTGTTTTATTTTCCCATTATACCCTCCCTAGTCTATATATGAAGGTTTCATTGTCAAGCATGGGAGAGAGGGTATAATGGGATTAATAAAACAAGTAATAAAAGTTCAGAGTTAAACTTTCTAATTGGATAAGTTAGGACTCAACTCTAACTGGTATAAAATCCAGGGTCTAAACTCTAATGAAGTAGGTGCAACATTTTGGTTACCAATTCATTTCGAATTTGCAGTTAACAAATGGAGACATTGTATAACTGGCACTAAAGTGGTCCATGTCGTACAAGTACAATTTGGAGAAACGAAATAGATGCAACATTTTTGTTAACGACTTCGTTTCGAGACACCAATCCATTTCGAATTGCAGTCAAGTGTAGACAATTGTGTACCTCGGACTAGACCACGAATGATGATGCCAACCACCGATAGACGCTTTTGCTACAGATACGGTAGGCAAGTATATAACCTTCCAGTTCACATCCAACTCCATTGCTGCGGACATAAGCGCAGAGACGTGAATATGGCGTACTGAACAAAATGGATTATTTTGTATAAGGATATCAGGTTAGACTTTGGATATTGAATTTGTCCGTTTTAGACTTTGGATACTCGAATTTTTTTAGTGATTCATTTTAGTGACGAACATTCATCATTAAAAAGACTCATTTCGTCACTAAAATATCACTAAAAAAAGTTCGAGTACCCAAAGTATAAAACGGATAAGTCTAGTGCCAAACATCTATAAGCGAACAATTGTGCAAAGGCCGCGGCGACAAAGGGATTGTACCTTCACTCATGCACCCAATCGGGAAAACCAAACCGGCCCCGTATCTGATACAAAGGGTACATGTCCGATGCGAGCGACTTACGCAAAACCGCAAGCCTCGAGTGCTATCATAAGTATGGCATGCATCCGGAGAGACACGCTCGTCTCCTCTCGATGTTCGTACACCGTAGCAATGATGGGGGGGGGGGGGGGGGGGGGGGGGGCGTTAGATCGAGAGTATCCGAACCGAACCTTTGTTAGATGGATAAACAGAATGAACGTAGGACTTTGCTTTCTACCTTTTTCTCATGCCCCCACAACCTTTTGGTGCAGTGATGTGCTCCCAACGCTTTCAATTGAGTGCTGCTTCTTTATGTGTAGAGAACAAGGAGAGTAAGGTTAGTATTTTTAGTATTATTCGCTTCTTTGGATGTAAATAAAAACAACAGCAGCAGAAAGGAAGGGAAAGTAATCTTGATAACACTATCAATTCTGCCAAAGATGAACCCATGCCTGCTGATGGTAACTTAACTTGGAGTAGGATTTCAGTGAAGAAGAAGAAGAAGAAGAAGGCCATTAAAATGTTTCCGAGTGTACATCTCTGATACCAGTAAATTCAATCAGAGTTAATTGCCTAAATGTTACCTGAGGACTGCATGGTCGTCATTTTGTTGATCGAACTTTTTTTTTTTAAGTTAATTTGGCATCTAATTTTAATTTTGGTTTAAAGAGTACCTGAACTATATTTCGTTGATATTTTGGAAAGAAATCATTAAAAATTGACATGTGATGATCATGTGCCTTGTTTTTAGGATTATTTTTGTCATGACCAGCCGATACATCGACTATAATTAATTATAAAACCGTCATTTTGTACTCGACAAAAGCTATTTGTTTATGTAGAATTTCTCCGAACACTAATTTTTTAATTGAAAAACAAAAGACATTGACAAAATAATTATGAAAAATAGGACACGTGACCATCACATGTTCATGTTTATTGAATTTCATCCAAAAATACCAACAGAAAAAAGAAGAAGCAAAACTTAGGTACCAAATTGACAAAAAAAAAGAGTTTGATCACCAAAACGACAACCACTACATTAATATCTAATTTCTTACAATTTATGGATAAAACTATACCATCTCCTATTTTTATCATTTTCATCAAAAAATGAACACCAATATTCACCAACTTTACACAGACCTCGAGCTGAGATTTATCAAGGACGAGTAGGTCCGGTGCAAATAAATCGAGACAGTCTCATATAATTTCTTTCTAATAAAAAAGTTCAAAAATTAAATTATCCAAAATTAACATCAACTAGAAAAAAATTCATTCAACTACAATATCTTCCAATTGAGATGGAAACTATCATTTATCCTAAATTTATATTTTAAAGAATTGGGCCTGCAGAATAGTGATTGTAACAAAGACTTAACTAAATATGGGTCAAAAGTTTAATTTTACTATTTTTTTCTATATGTAGTTATATATAAATAAATGTAGAATATATAACATATACTTTTCTTTTTGGAGTTCTATGAATTCGGGAGGCCTAGTGTGACGCACACATTGCAATGTTGAAATTACAGAACTGAACACAGATTCAAAAAAAGAAAAGAAAAAGGCACAAAGCTCTTTGATTCTTCACTTGAAGAAGGAAGCATGAGTTAGCACTTTGGTGGCAATAAACTTTCAGACATACAAACATAACATGAAGTGACCACCAATCGTCCAAATGAAGAAGAGCATACTACAGTAAGTCTTGAAAAGACATTTGATTTACTTCAGCTTGTAAAAGAATTGTTAGAACTTCAAGTAGAACTTACAAACAAAGAAACAGCATGTGAACTAATCAACAACTCAACCCACTAGTCACCTGCACTTTTAATAACGTATTCTTGATATTTAGGATTTATGCTCTTCTATAGAAAGAAACAACAATTACGAAATGCAGGATTATCAGCTTAAACAACAACAATAAAATCTTTATCCTGAACTTTTGGGGTTTGGCTCTGCAGGATTATCAGCTAGTTACCAAAACTTATGATCAGGTTTGAAATACCAAGTCCTCCTGATGTAGACATATGTATCCACCAAGAAGAATCAGTTCCTTAATGATTGAAAACTATTCTTGAATGTCGTTTAAGGGACGGCATTGTCCCCCGGTTTTCAAAACCATGACCTCACCTTCGAAAAATTATTCTGTGTGCGCGGCGCACTGCACCCTTCCACTAGCGGAGCTAGTCTGTAAAATTAGGAAGGGCTGAACATTATGTATAGTTTGAGCGACACGAGGATACTAGTATTGTACAGTCTAAACTATCATTTTTTTAATAATTTATTTATGAAAAAATATTTATCACTTAATTATTATGTACTACAAATCCAAACAAAATATTTATCACATACTCCAAATCCAAACAAAAGAATAAGACATAACTAAGAAAACACTTTTAAAAAAACTAAAATAAAATTCCATAAAATTGGGGCAGGCTACAATCCGGCGGGGCCCATGTGGGGCTCCGCCTCTGCACCCTTCACATGCCAACCGTTAGATTGGCATGAGAATTTGTGCGTGCACGCATTCCTATGCAATCCAACGATTGGGAAATAAGAGGGTACAGTGCGCCGGACGCATAGAATAATTTCTCCTCGTCTTTCCTTCCCCTACCAAAGGCCTCAGGCATTGGGATTGCCAACCTTTGGTTTGTAAAATATTTTCCCTTCAAGTACTCTTGCATTGATAATGAATATTCTCCAAGTCCCAATCCTAATGCAAGATCTATAGTTCGAGAGTCGAACTTCATTCAAAAACAGGATTGTTGCTTGTAAAGTTGATATATATTGTAGCATATTGCTATGTAAATATGCATATACACAAGTTTCTGAAATCTTGATTGCCTGTGCATCGCGAATTAAAAAGAAGGAACCTTTTGTTTTATTTGTTAACACTAATGTTCTCCTGCTTATTAAAATCTTGATCAGTCTGTGCGTCACGAAATAAAAGAAAGCACCTTTTGTTTTATTTTATTTGTTAAAAATAAGCTGTGTCCTGCTTATTGGCTTAAGATAGATTCTGCCATGAGTCCATTTTCATCTCAAAATGTATTTTTTAAGTCGTATCATCAAATATTGTACTTCTCTACTTCTGAAATACCAGCCCACAGAAGATACCTATTGGTTAACTGCTCTAGCCGACGAATGGTGAGACTGATGACTTTTTTTTTTTTTTTTTTTGAGATGTCCGGAGATACGTACGAGATTTTGTGCACGTTGCATTGCATGTCTGTTGGACCCACTGTTTTCCAACTCCTACCAAATCAATGGAAGAAATAATACGTCTCCGTGGCTTGATCCACCGATCTTCCGCCACCTAGCTAGGGTCTTATATCTCTCCTCAGTAACCAAGAGCCACTCGAGTTCGGTAACATGGCATTGTTGGTAAATGCCAATTCTATTTTTAGATCCTCTTTCCAATGTTGGATTTCACTAACTTTATTCTTGGCATTTCCTTTGGACTAATTAGCGTTTAGACCCTGGATTTTATATATCTTAGAGTTTAGGTCATGACATGTCCAATTGAAAAGTTTAGACCCTGAATTTTTATTTTTGGTTTCTTTTTTTCCTTTCTATTACACCCTCCTTTCCATGCATGACAATGAAACTTTTCTATGTAATTTCGGGAGAGTATAATGGAAAAAATAAAACTAAAAATAAAAATACAAGATCCAAACTATCTAATTGGACATGTTAGGATTTCTAATTAGACATATCAGGACTTAAACTCTAAGCTGATATAAAATACAGGGTCTAAATACTAATTAGCCCTTTTTCTTGTACTTAAAACCCACCTATCTAATTGAGACAGACTTTTTCAGACAATTTGCTACATCAGGGTAGAGACGGGCTAAAGATTATATTTTTCAAAACCACTGGATGAGTATGCAGCTCAATGGCAAATTGAGGGAGAAAATGATGCATACATTTTTCACCCTTCCAAGTTCCAATCACAGAGGGATATATTCGATTCAATTTTTTGGATTTTGATATTCATTTGCGTTTTCACCCTTCCAAGTTCCAATCACAGAGGGATATATTCGATTCAATTTTTTGGATTTTGATATTCATTTGCGTCAATGTGTGATAAAAAGTGACTCTACCCACCTTGACGTAATAAAAAAAGAAGTGAGCACGGGTGGCTTGCTAGATTGTTACTCGTAAGTGACCCATTGTATCGAGGGCTGGTTTGGTAAATAGATTTGGATTTTGGATTTGGATTTGAAAATTCAAAATTCAAATCCAAGTCCAAATCCAACTCCAACCAAACATAAAATTTGGACTTATAATAAAATAGTTATTAAAAAATTATTAATTAATATTATAATAATACAAATAGATTATTAATTATGATTATAATTGGATATTAATTAATAAATTATTAATTAAGATTATGGCTATGATTAATAAAATTATTATAATTATGATTAATAAAGTAATAAATTATTAATTAGGATTATTATAAAGTATTAAATAATAAAATTATTAATTAATAAATTATTAACTTAGAATATAATTATGATAACTAACTCTAATTTTTAACGAAATTATTAAAGAATAAATATTTTAACAAAATTATTAAAGAATAACTAATTTTTAATTTACTAAATTTTAACAAAATTATTAAAGAATAAATATTTTAACAAATTTATTAAAAAATAACTAATTTTTTTCTCCCAAATCCAACCAAGTTCTGAATTTTGTCATACTTTCTATATCCAAATCCATCTCCAACCAAACATAAGATTCCATGGATTTCTCTCCAAATTCATAAAAATCCAAATCCCACCTCCAAATACGGTTTACGAAACGGGCCCTTAGTTGAGCAAGCGTGGGCTAGGTTGTTCCCCAGATGTGTCACGCCACGTTGCTACTTCAGTGTGGTGACAAATAGATTAGGAGTTATAGGGTATATAGGTAGCAATGAATAAACAGGAAATTACGTATAGGGGGGTGAAGTTTGATAAAATTATAGGAAAGAGGGTAAGTTTAGAAAAATTACGTATAGGGGGATGTGACGACATGAACAATGGCGCCAGAAATTGGCACACTCTCCGGCGCCATCACTGATGGCGCCAAGGCCCCCCCCCCCCCCCCGGCGCCATCACTGATGGCACCAAACCAATGGTTGTTCCCCCCATTTCAATTAATGTCAACTTTGTCACTTTATGTCACCTTTTTTTCTGTTTATGTCACTTTATGTCACCATTTGGCTATCCCAAATCAATTTGTCCCCCCTCCATGTCACTTTTTCTCCATTCCGGTTCTTCAAATCTATATAAGGAGAGGAGAGTGAAGCAAGATGTATAAATTCACATTGTTATTTGCAGGAGCTTCTCTTGGACGACGCTTGAAGAGGATGGCTGCAGTAAACGATGGTCGCATTCCCGGTGGGCCGACAACTGAAAGAGAGGAGCAAGAACGGAAGAGCCACATATCTCGATTGGTGTTTACAGGAGATGTAATTTTTCAGGAATTAATATTTATTTTTTATTTTATTATATATTAAATTTGAGTTTATTTATATAGTTCGTTTCGCTTGTAGTTATTTGATTATAAGTCGGATGTACGGTTGCGTGAACGTGGACAATGGTAACGCTGCAAATTACGGCACATGGGAGATAACTACATATCAAAAGGGTTTACTTAACGTATTTGGTTTTGGATATATAGATGATCTTCGATTCTTGGTGCACGACAGAGATTTAATATTTTCTCTGGCAGAGCGTTGGTGGCCCCAACGCAATACTTTCCAATTGTCGATTGGAGAGATGACCGTAACGCTACTGGACGTAGCCAATATTTTAGGGTTACCTATTACAGGTAAAATAATTGTTAAATATTAATTTTTTATTAAAATATTATGCAAAATTATAATTTTAAATTACAGGTGAGCCTATAATTTTTGATAATCAAGCAAGCGCTGCCACTACAATTAGACGATATCTCGGTATTAATCCGCCCGAAGATATAAACACAAGATCCGACGTCACTCTAAACTGGTTGCGCGAAAACTTCATGGATCTTGACCGTACAATTGACGGTCCAGTTAATATAAGCGAAGAGCGGGTATTTAACTTCACTCATTTATTTATGTATTTATTTTTAGAATATGGTTCTCATAGTATTGTACGTTTACAGATTCTTTGCTGCACAAGGGCGTATCTACTCGTTCTATGTGGTTCAGTTCTCTTTCCGAACGCAACTGGATCACGGATTACTGTTCGGCTTCTTCCTTTTTTTGGAAATTTGGTTCAACCGACACAATATGCATGGGGAGCCTCAGTCTTGGCTTGTTTGTATTCTTCTCTGACAGAGTTCGTGTCTGCGACCTCTCTACAAGATATGAGCAAGAATCTAATCGGATGCATGTCACTCCTACAGGTATTTTATCAATTTAGAGATATATTAAACTTACTTAATATAATCTAATTTTTTAATGTTGTTTGTGCTTAGATCTGGGCATATGAGCATTTTGCTATCGGTAGACCAGTTACTACCATTAGTCGTGAATTAGGTGTCTTTCCAGTAGCTAGACGTTGGACGACTGATGTGGTGGATCAGGCACATTGTGGACATCCGGTTGTCTCGATTTATCGGACCGAATTTGACTCTCTAACACATAACGAGGTATTTTATCATCATATATTTGGATTATCATTTTATATTTACATTTTTTTTATGCTTATGTATTGACTTTACAATATCGCATATAGGTTACCTGGATGCCATATATTTTACGTCCCGATGCTCCCGATATCCAAAGGATATCGTATTCCAATAGTCATTATAACTTTGTCATCTTATATGATTATCGGACCGTCTACCATTTCAATACTGTAATTGGAAGACTTACATGCATAACATGCATGTATACAAGGCATAAGTGTATGAAACCACCTTAAACATGAACAATAGCTCTCGTTCAAGCGCACTACATAGGTTCGACCTGTTTTACTATCTAACATTTCAAATAAGCAACTATCAATGCGTAACATTTGTAAGTAATGGTTTTGTCTATTTATACTTGCCATTGTTTTCATCATTCTTGGACAAAATTGAATTTCTAGGTTCTGCGCATGCACTCTATTCTTCTCTTGAAGCGTTATAATCTTTGCTCTAATTCCATCAAGTAGCATTGTGATCGGTTTATCACGTAGATTCTTGACCCAGCTATTGAAACATTCTGCAAGATTAGAAGTGTGAATATCTAATCTAGCACGAGAAGAATAAGCAGCTATCTAGTGTTCAAAACTACGATTTTCATCATTCACCCCTATAAGCCAGTTATACATGTCAATGTTTTCGGCTTTGATGATTTCAAATCTATAGTCAGCATCCGTTTTATTGTACGATCTAGCAAGAGAGTCTAACATTCGATGAAATCTTCTAATTCGGGTGACAGATTTTAAATTCTGTTTAAAATGTTGAATACAAAAAAAATGTGGTGATTCTGGAAAAAATAACACGCATAGCATTTATCAGTCCCTTTTGTTTATCAGATATAAATGAAAATCTACTCCAGTCATCTAAATATCTTTCGAAAGTATTTCTTAAACAGTTTAAAAACCATGTCCACGAATCAGTATTCTCACCTTCAGCAACAGCATAAGCAATTGGATATAACTGGTAGTTAGGATCATGAGCACAAGCAATAAATAATGTACCTTGGTATCTAGATGAAAGAAATGTATCATCGATACTAATAACGGGTAAACAGCCTGCCAAAAAACCATCAATACATGCTTTAAAACAAATAAAAATTCTTTCAAAGCTATTGTCTTCAGTGGTTTTTATACAAACTCTACTGCCTGAATTTGTCTCCATAATTCTTAAACCGTACTCTTCTAGACTAGCATAGGCATCGGCATAACTACCGTTTATTTCAGCTAGTGCCATCTCTCGGGCTCTCCAAGCTTTGGCATAAGAAATTTCTATCCGATGTCCTCTACGGATATCCTTTACTACTTGCGATGGACTATATGACTGATTATCCCTAATTATATCAATAATCTTATTTTTAATCCACTTAGCAGTAGCTAATGGATGACATCCTCTTGTTAGTCTACTTAAACAAGAATGTCGATTTTCTAATGTACTAATGAAAAATATTTCTCCTGTGCCCAGGGGTCTAGCATATACTCTCCAATTACAACCTGGTTGATCACAAGTGTAAATAATTTCCCTAGAATTGTTCATGCTACCAGTTGAACATGTAAAGTTGTGTTCGATTGCTACATTACTTATAAAATTTCTAAACTCAAGCCGGGTAGCAAATTGTTGTCCGACAAATAATTCATGAGTGGTACCACTACTAACAGTATCATCAAAATCATCATCTACATTTTCAATTAAATTATCACTATTTTCATTACTTTGAAAATCATCAAAATCATCATTACTAGGTATATCTACTGCTTGTTCTTCTTCATGAGTTGGCAGTGGACGAGAAGAACTAGCCCCCATTTGATAATTAGAAGAACGTGGACGTGAAAACATTTCAGGCGGAGGAGAAACTTCAGTAACAAAAATACTAATAAAAGGCGATTGCAAATTAACTTCAAGAACAAAATTCCATGCTTGATCAGAATCTATTAACAAACAATGAGAAACAAAAATATGTCTTAAAATAAATTCATATCGAATAGAAAAAGAGTTACTAATCAGAGTTCTTAGACTATCAAATGTAGTACTACGATCGATTAAAAGAAGTTGCGTAAAACCCCCTTCATATGATAACCCATTTACTGAACCTCCATGTGAGCACAATATTCTTAGACTCTGATCCATATCAAAAAAATGGACTTCTGGTATGTAGAAAATATTGGAGAAGATAGAGGCCACGAATAATAGAATGTGTGAGAAAGATTAGAAAGAGTGAAGTGGGGATGAACCTCTCTCACATACACCATTTATATACATCCAATCTCCAACGGATAGATATATGACCGTTATACAGAAAATTGGAACGTTGGATGGAGAAGAGAGGAAAAGTCAAAAAAAAAAAGTAACCATTGGTCTGGTGCCATCAGTGATGGCGCCGGGGGGGGGGGGCGGCCCCTTGGCGCCATCAGTGATGGCGCCGGAGAGTGTGCCAATTTCTGGCGCCATTGTTCATGTCGTCACATCCCCCTATACGTAATTTTTCTAAACTTACCCTCTTTCCTATAATTTTATCAAACTTCACCCCCCTATACGTAATTTCCTGATGAATAAAAGGGTTAGTAAAGGTTGTTCAGGTTTTTGGTAAGAGCAATGCTACAGTTACAACCAAACATTTACAACCTTTTTACAACAACTCACCCATTTTCTGACATGTGGGCCAGGTGGTGGCATGGCCCACATGTCAGCAAATGGGTGTAAGTTGTAAGAAGATTGTAAAAGTTTGGTTGTAAACCAAACATTATTGTTTTGGTAAATTTGTTCCTGAGTGCGTCTTGATTCATTTTTTTATTAATGCATCGTGTTAAGGTTTTGTGAATTTATGTTGATAGTAAATTTCAATAAAATACTTCAGACTATTTTATTAGGTATTTTTTCTATGGGCACCACACTTTTTACTGGGACTAGTCTAAAAAATGTTCAAAAAAATTACAAGTTTGCCATCCATTTTTTTACTTGGGACTAGCTCAAAATTTCCAGCAAGTGGGACTACCAACTTAGTGGCAGTCCTATGCAAGCAAGTTGGCAGTCCTAACATTATGTTAGGACTGCCAACTTAGTGACAGTCCAAGGACTGCCAGCAAGTTGGCAGTCCTCGGAGAGGGAGACGGAGGAAGGAGGCGGAAGAAGGAGGCGGAGGCGGTGGCTGCTGGTAGTGGTAGTGGCGTCGCCGCTGGAGAAAGGAGGAGGAGGAGGAGGAGGAGGAAGGAGGAAGGAGGAGGAGGAAAGAGAAGAGGGCGTGGCTGCTCGTAGTGGTGGCGGTGGCTGGTGGCGCCGTCGCTGCTCCTTCTGCTGCTGGTCCTCATTCTGTTGCTGGTGGCGCTGTCGCTGGTAGTGGTGGTGGCGGTGGCTGCTCGTAGTGGTGGAGGAAGGAGGCGACGGTGGCGGTGGCTGCTGGTAGTGGTGGTGGCGCCGTCGCCGGAGGAAGGAGGAGGAAAGAGAAGAGGGAAGAAATTAGGGTTTGGGAGGTTGGGCTGCCCCCAAATACATTGTGGGTGCCCTCCAGCAATTTCTCCACCTGTTTGGACTGTCCCCAAGTAAGGACTGCCCCCTAGCAAATATGGTGGTGCCCTTAAAAATTACCTTTTATTATAAGCCATAATCTAAATAGGTCCATTCTACCCTACTAGTTGGTATAGGAATTAGGTTTAAGCATCGCATGCGGTTGTGTAGTGGCAAAACTGTATGAATAGAAATGGATACTAAATGACGAACCCACACGTTGGCTAAGATGACTGAAACGAAGAATGATATAAGTATATAATCGAATTTATCTGGCTATTGTGGTCATTGAGGAGAGATATAATCTTCTTGGTTAGATGGACGGTTCGAAATCGAATCGCAGAAAAAACGTGGACAATTAGCTCAACTGACACACAATTAGCTCAACTGACACACAATGCAGCGTGCACAAAGTCTCGTACGTTAAATCAGATATTTAAAAAAAATGATATAATTGTTAATAAAAAAATGCATAAAACGATGTCATAAATGCGAGGCTTGACTTAATGAATGCTAGAACTGAAACCAAAATGCTCAAAAAATAGTGAAGCCAAACCATGTATTCTTATCACTTGAACTACTACATAGTGTATTTATAAAATGCTATGTGTATAATAGAATAGATATGCATAAATATTTATAGTTGGAAACATTGTTTTAAAAATCGGACCGATGATCCAACCAAAATTTTTTGGTATAGGTCGGATCGGAATTCAAATAGACCTAGTTTGATTTGGTTCAAATAGGTAAAATATCCATATTTACTTCTTGGTTTAGTTTTATTTGGCCATAAGTACGTTAGTTTGGTTTAATTTTACAAGTATAAGGTCGATGAAAACCAAACCAAGAAACAAATGATCCAAATTTTACGTGATAAATTTTTTTGAATTTTTTTTTTAAAAATTGGCTGGTTCAATTGTGAACCGGTTTGGCTGGTTCATAGGTTGAACCCGATTTTGACAAAAAACTGACGGTTCTTTCAAAGATTCGGTTTTAGTCCAACTGGACCGATTAATTGGCATAAACCGGTTGGAGGGGGGTGGGGGGCAGGGTGGGGTGGGGGTGTTGGGGGTTGGGGTGGGTTGCGCTCAGGTGTCCGACCCTGGTAATGAGCGGCGTGGACCCAAGGTGGGTCGAAACCCTTCTAGCTCTGGAGTAGCAAACACATCTAGCATGACATTAGCCATCATATCTGTAGGAGTGCAAGGTCACTTGCCTATTGAGCCATCAAATGGTCAAGATGTAACCGGTCCGGTCCGGGCCGGCCCACGGTCCAAGGGCGGCGGGCCTGACCGGGTTCGGGCCGGTCCAGGACCGGCCCACGTAATTTTTCGGTCCGGGCTAAGCCCGGCCCGGTTTGTTGGCACGCAGCCCAGCCCGGTCCATTGAACCGGGGGTATTGGGGTCGGGCCGGTCCGGGCCTAGGCCGGTTCGGGCCGGTTCAGGCCGGGTTGACCGGACCGGCCCGAATTTTTGGGTTTTTTTTTTTTTTTTTTTTTTTTACAGTTTTTTGTTTAATTTTGTTTTTTAATATTTTTTTTTTTGTATTTTAATTTTAAAATTTTTTAACTTAAATGTTTATAAAAAAAATATTTATAAAATGTTTATACAAAATATGTTTAAAAAATATTTATAAAATGTTTATAATTTTATGTTTATACAATTGTTTATAAAATGTTTATACAAAATATGATAAAATGTTTATAAAATATTTTCTTTTTAATAAAAATGTTTATAAAATGTTTTTACAAAATATGTATTTTCTTTTTAAAACCATTTTAAAAACCATGTAAAAGTAATCATTTTCTTTTGTATTTTAATTTTTAAAATTTGTAACTTAAATGTTTATAAAATATTTATACAAAATATTTATAAAAGTAATGTTTATACAAATATATACAAATGTTTATACCAATATTACAAATGTTTATAAAAATTTATAAAAATTATAAAAAAACATTTCTCCCTCTTCCTTTATCCGGGCTTGGGACCGGCAAATGCTTGTTTGGCATAGGCGGAGTTAAAAAATGTTTTTTTTAAAGTAAAAAATAGTTTTTGAAAGTATAAGTTAAAAAATTTGAATAATATAAGTTAAATAAAAAATTTGAATAGTATAAGTAAAAAAAAATAGTTTTTGAAAGTATAAGTTAAAATTTAAAATTGAAATGTATAAGTTTAAATGTACATACCTGATACCTTGCACCGTAGCCTCATTGTTGTTCGCCTTCATGCAATGAAAGCGATTCCAAATCCAGCTCGTGGATGTCATGATCTTCTCCATCTTTCTGGTTTTGTGTTCTTTTATCGGCAGCCAACCAATCTTGTACGCACACGATCGCTTCCAAAATATCGGGCTTCAAGCGGCTCCTCCTATCGCTCAACATCCTCGAACTTGCACTAAAACAGGACTCCGATGCTACCGTCGACACCGGAACCATCAGTAGATCACGTGCTATGTTAGAAAGCACAGGAAATCTCTTGTCGTGTCTCTTCCACCATTCTAGAACGGCGAAGTGATCTGGAGTCTCATCTTCGTCTTGATAAGAGTTAAGGTAAGCAGACAACTCTTGAGTAGGTTGGGAAGATTGCTTTTGTTTCTTCCTTTGTAGTATGCGACCGGCTGCTGATAGCTTAGACGCCAAGCCGGAGCTACTACTAGCCCCCCCCTGAGTTGGTCGGGTCGACGTTGCTCCTTCTTCGTACAGTATAACTAACCTGTCCAATGCCACTTTAACTTCTGCCTTCATGTCAGTAACGTCTATACCCATATATTCTCCATATCCTTCTAATAAAACCTCTACGCCATCCAATTTGATTGTAGGATCAAATATGGAAGCCAAACAATATAAAAGAGGTACTTCACCCCAATATTTCCTGAATTTGGCTTCCATATTTCTCACCGCAATTTCAAAATTTGGATAATCTCTATATTTAGAAAATAAATAAGACATGTTACAAAGTTCACGTAAAGCTAAGCAAGATGTGGGATAATAAACACCAGAAAGAGTTAATGTAGCATTGTAAAAAACTTCTAAAAATTCACAAACACTTTCAGCTGCTAACCAATCATCATCAGTAACCTGATAGTCAAAGGTGACATCCGAAGTACAATAATATGAAATAGCACTCTTAAATGGAATTGCAGATTTCAACATCAAGTAGGTGGAGTTCCACCTAGTTGGTATATCCTTCACAAATCTTCTAAAAGTCATACCAAAATGTGCGCAAGCGCATGCAAAACTTTGTTGTCTACTTGGAGACGAGTTTAGGTGGAGCAAGCATTGTCGCAGAGTGTCTAAATGGGGTTCAAAAAATTTTAAACATTCTTTAACAACTAAGTTAATTATATGGCAAGCACACCTAACATGCATAAGTCTACCTTCTAAAATAGGCTTAAAAATTACTGACAAAGAAGACATAGCAGCATTGTTGTTTGATGCATTGTCCAAAGAGACAGAAAATTTTTTTGCGTGAATATCATATTCACGCACGTGTCTTGAAATCTCACTTGAAATTACAGCTCCCGTGTGAGGACATTCTATAAGTTTAAGAGAGATGATGCATTTTTGTAACATCCATTGTGCATCTACATAGTGTGCAGTAATACAAATATAAGCATAACTCCATTTAGTAGTCCAAATATCAGAAGTAATAGCCAACTTACTAATATTTTGAAATTCCGCTTTCAAAGCGGCTTTCTGCTCGTTGAAGAGACGAATTGCCTCCTTTCGAGTTTGTTGCCTACTCATTTTAGTAAAGGAGGGGTTTAGAGAAAGTGATACATAATCTCGTAAAGAATCGCTTTCACCCGTCGTGAAAGGAAGCTCGTCACGAATAATATGTTTAGTTAACTCGGTTTTATGCCGAGCAGCTGAGTAAGTAAAGTTACCAATTGAAGAACCGGTGGCGCCGAAACTTATTTGGGTTTGGGACGCTTGAAGTGTGTCCTTCCCGTAGCAAGTGTCGTAGTGTCTGGATATGGTCCCGGTGCCACCGCCCTTCTTCTATGCGTACTGGTTGCAACATTTCTTGCATTGCGCCTTGTACGGTTTCGGTTCCCCCTTGGCATCTAAAACCAAAGAACCATCAGGATTAGTTTCAAAAATTAAAGTAAAATAATCCCAATACTTAGACCTCTTTTTCTTTTCAGGACGTTGGATTGTACTAGCGACTTCCGGAGGAGATTGTTGGCACCCCTCCGGAATCGGATGAGTCGCAACTTGCTCAGGTGGAATTTCAGTACCGTCAAAAAAAGAACTAAAATAGTGGTATGTCTGTCCAGCAAGATCAGGTGGGTTTGAACCTTCACCAGCCATATATAAAATAAAATAAAGTAAACTACGTTAGAAGAAAGTAAGAGATTGAGAGGAAGATCGGGAAGCCGTAGAGCCGGAATGGAGTTGGGAGCGAGATCGGGAAGCCGTAGAGCACCGGGGAGGGAAAGTCGTAGAACACCAGAGCACCGTAGAGAGATGTAGAGAATTTGTGAGGAATGAGTTGTGTATGAAAAATGGGATTTTTGGGCTATTTATAGGAATTTTTTGGGGTTATTTTGGTAATTTTAGGCCAAAAAAGACCAAAATACCCCTCCCAACGTTTTAATAACGGCTATATGGGAGGGGTATTTTGGTAAAAGAAACCCCCCTCCCAACGGTCAAAAGTTAAAAAAAAAAAAAAAAAAATCAAATTACAACGGTCGGCTCAGGCTGGACCGGTCCCAGCGGGCCGGGCCGGGCCGGTCCAACCGGGCCGGGCCTGTTTAATTCAAAAAAAAAAAAAAAAAATTACCGGTCCGAGCCGGGCCGGGCTCGGGCTGTGGGGGGGGGCCCGACCCGAACCGAGTACAGATGGGGGGCCGGGCCGGTTCGGGCCCACGGCGGGCCGGTCCGGGCTTACAGGGGGGCGGGCCGGTCCGGTCCACGGGCGGGCCCGGGCCGAACCGGCCCAGTGAACAACTCGATCAAATGGTATAGTCATTGTATTCTAAAGCTAGACACTGGAAATTGACTAATTAAAATTTCGAAAATAATATTTTATCCGCGGTTACACGCGTGACCGCTGGCAGACGTGGCGGCCGACCATTCGCCTCCCTGCTATCTCCGGATTCCTTGTTATCTCCGGATCCCACCAATGGCCGGCCGTCACGTCGGCCGACGGTTACAAATTGCGGACAACGCAACAGCTCCGTTAAAATTTTGAGTTTATTATTATATAGTGAGAAACCGAATTAATAAATCCTAATTGCTTCTTTGGATCTGATATTATAGGACTCCAGTGATATTCCTATATAATACATTTCTTCCTCGCCATCCACACACTAAGCAACTACACCTCTTCGACACCAGAGTCTTAACAAGATTATGGGTTCTCTGTTGTTCTAGAAAGTATAAGTTCTTCGTTTTTTGTGTAAATCTATTCCACAGTACATTTTGAATTCATTGTCGATTGTTGCATCTTTTTAGGATTTTGAGAATTTTTGACAATAGTTTTAATTCGTAGTTGTTTGAAGGGATACTAGATATCGTAGAATATTATTTTTCTTCTGTTCATTTCATCATATGGCAAGGACCATATATATAGGGATAAGGGACAACCCAAGGGTCATGAGTTACATAATCCAAGGATCATGAGTTACATGATCCCAAGGGTCATGTGTAACTCATGACATAATGGTGAATAATAAGGGTTTCACAACACTCTCCCTTATTCATCCATTTCCTTGGATCCACTTATGAAATACTTCAGGATTCAATAAGCTAATGGGGTGCATACTGCTGGATCCAGAGTAAACTTGGTTTGCCTTATTAAAACCTTGGCTGTGGAAAACCCAGTGGAAAAAACCATCAGTCCTAAGGAAAAAGAGTACAATCCTATAGTTTTACTCCCCCTGATCTATACAAGCTTCAGGCTTGCAGGTCTTTTAGTTGCCTCATCCCTATTCCTCTTACAAGCTTTACAAAAGTACATCGCGGCAGTGTTTTGGTAAACAAATCTGCTAAGTTATTACAAGATTGATTTTGTTGTATTTTGACTTGTTCCTTCTCTTGAAGGTCGTGCGTCCAGAAGAATTTGGGGGATATGTGTTTCGTCTTGTCATTCTTTATGTATCCTTTCTGAAGTTGAGCTACGCATGCTGCATTATCTTCAAAAAGGGTAGTAGGCTCAAGTTCACCAGTCTTCAGGCCAGTAGATGCCAAAATATACTGAATGACGGAGCGAAGCCAAACACACTCCTTGCTTGTTTCATGGATTGCCAGGAGTTCAGAATGGTTGGATGAGATAGCCACACTGGTCTGTTTGACGGACCTCCAGGAGATAGCCGTACCACCGAAAGTAAACACAAATCCAGTTTGTGATTTCTCTGTGTGGGGATCTGATCTATAACCTGCATCTGAATAACCAAGTAAAGTGAAAGACCCACTATTCGGGTAATATAGTCCTAGGTCTATAGACCCTTGGAGGTAGCGCAGAAGATGCTTCACTCCATTCCAGTGGCGCTTTGTGGGCGCTGTACTGTATCTGGCTAATAAGTTAACTGAAAACGCTATATCAGGACGCGTACGGTTAGCTATATAGAGTAGTGCCCCAATGGCACTTAGGTAAGGTACTTCAGGACCTAATAATTCCTCCCACTCTTTCAGTGGACGGAAAGGGTCCTTCTTTACGTCCAATGATCGAACGACCATTGGTGTACTAAGGGGATGACATTTATCCATGTGAAATTGTTTAAGTAATCTTCGTGTATATGTAGATTGGTGTAACAGGATACCACCCTTTAGGTGTTCGATCTGTAAGCCAAGAGAATACTTTGTTTTCCCTAGGTCTTTCATTTCAAAAGTTGTCTTAAGGCTTTCAGATATCTCAGTGATCTCTGTAGGAGATCCAATGAGATTTAAATCGTCGACATAAACGGAGACTATAACAAATCCTGTTTCCGATCTTTTTATAAAGATACACGGGCAGACTTTATCATTAGTAAATCCTTGCGTAGCAAGAAACTCACTTAGTCTGTTATACCATATTTTTCTTGATTGTTTAAGACCGTACAATGATCTTTGTAATATTACAGAATAGGTGTCCCAAGGTCTATCTATTTTCTCTGGTGAAATTTTATATCCTTCAGGGAGTTTCATATAGATATCTTTATCTATATTGCCATAAAGATATGCAGTCACAACGTCCATGAGCTGCATTTCTAGGCTTTTTAGAGAAGAGAGGCTGATCAGGAATCTGAAGGTATTCCCATCCATGACCGGAGAATATGTTTCTTCATAATCTATTCCCGGTTTCTGGAAGAAAACTTGTGCTACAAGGCGTGCTTTGTAGCACACAACTATGTTGTGTTCATTTCTTTTTCTTGTGAAGATCCATTTATATCCCACAGGTTTTACACCTTCAGGTGTTTGGACTACTGGTCCAAAGACTTCGCGTTTCAAGAGTGAGTCCAGCTCTACTCCTATTGCCTCGTTCCACTTTGGCCAATCGCCTCTGCGTTTACATTCCGCTAGAGACCGTGGATCAATGTCATCGTCATTTTCAGTGACGTGAACGGCAATATTGAACGAAAAATCGTCGTCGACGACTGTGCTTTTTCTGTTCAGTACCTCTCCAGTACGTACATAATTTAATGATATTTCTCCTGTTTGTTCCTCTTCAGGGGAAACTAGGAGGGGAGAGGTAGCTGATCTGAGCTCAGCATCCTGTGTTGGGATCTTCTTAATTTCTCCAGGGTTTTTTCTTTTACGAGGGACTTTGTCTCTCGAACCTGGTGGACGTCCTCTTTTTAATTGAGGTACTGCCATTTCTGCTGCCGGCGGATTGTATCCATCTTTGGGAATGTCAATCCTAGCTGGCGTGTTGGCAGCAGGGACGTGTGATCGGACAATCTTCTGGTTGTCAGTAAATGTATTCGGAAGTAGATGTACAGCGTTCTGAAGATGTAATATCTTCAGGATCTCATCTTCACATTGACTTGTACGCGGATTGTCACTCCCCGTTCCCAGTATACGTATTTTAATACATGTACTGCTTAAATGTATTTATTTAATATTTATCATATATTATCCTGTATTTAAATTCCTTTAAATTTATGTTAATTAATTATCTGTATTTTACTTTCTGCTTTTATTTCTCTGCTTTAGCTAGATTTGGGTTCGGCTTGGTTTGGTTTAGTTAGTTGGTTCATCATAAACCAAGCCTAACACCCCCACCTACCACCACCTTTGTATTTAAAGCCAACCCCCCTTTCTCTCTCTTCATTATTTTTCCTTCACCATCACTCTTCGTCTCCTTTCTCATTACTCTCTCCACCTACCAAAGCCATAGGCAAGTACATCTTGCTTCTTCATGAGGACCCATTTTTATGGTTCCATTCTCTTTCCCTTATGATTCTAAGAGAGTTTAGAACTTGGCATTTTTTATTTCAAAGTCTTAATCTTTGTAGATCTAGAAATGAGTTATTTTCAGATTTTGGTGGTTTTGATCTATCAAACTTCTTTATTTTCAAGTTTTGATGGTTCCATATTGTAGAGAATTTTATTCTACCCAATTTTGACCTTTGCAAAGTTGGATTTGGACTTATTTTGACCAAGTTATGGACTTTTGAAGCTTTGGGTTCAAACCATGGAGTTCTTGCTGTTTGGAGAAGACAGTGAGCAGTGTACGAGCTTTTTAGCTTGTGCCACTGAGTTACGCGCGCTCTTTAGTGCAGCGCAGTCCCCATACGCTGCCTTTTGGAAGCGTATGGATCTCATACGCTGCCTTTTGGGAGCGTATGTCTTGCATACGCTGACTTGGGTGACAAGGAGTCGTATGGAGTCCATACGCTAGCCTGACTTGAGCGTATGTCTTCCATACGCTAGCCTGACTTGAGCGTAGGCTGACACATACGCTGACTTGGATGGTAAGGAGTCATATGGAGTTCATACGCTGCCTTTTTGGAAGCGTATGACTTGCATACGCTGGCTTAGATGGTAAGGAGTCGTATGGAGTTCATACGCTGCCTTTTGGAAGCGTATGACTTGCATACGCTGGCTTGGATGGTAAGGAGTCGTATGGTGTCCATACGCTAGCTTGACCTGAGCGTACGCTGACTTGAGCGTAGCTAACCTGAGCATATGTTGCCTGAGCGTATGATGACCTGAGCGTAGCTTGACCTGAGCGTAGCTTGACCTGAGCGTACGTTGACTTGAGCGTAGGCTGACATGAGCGTAGCCTGCTTACCCTGGATCTTCTATAGCCTGTGTATATTGATATCTTATTAGATGTTTAACGTCCGTTTTATATCCTTACGCCTTTTTGCATAAACTTGATATAATCATGACATGTTAATATTTCTGTTAAATATAGATTGTTACGTGAGATGTACCATGTGTCGTAAATTGAGTTATAGATACCCCGATTGACTGGAATTAAACCCTGAGAGTCGTAGACTCGACTCCACTGAATACTATTTGACTTTCATGTCTTGTCACCATTGATGATAATGGTTATCTTGACTAAAATTGATCATGCGTTCCTAGTTGGAACTAAGAGACTAGCTAGTCGTCTTATTGAATGAAATGAATGAGACACGTTCATGTAATAAACTATTGTACTCGATTAGCCAATCCCGAATATTGGCATACAGGCACATGCAGGCTTCAAATTATTTATTTATTTAGTTATTTATCTATCTTACAAAAACAGCATGTGTACTTTATGGTCAAGGCATGATTACTCCGTGGTCAGATTTGATTGTTGCATCACGCTATGTAAAACCTACAACCTAGCCGCACGGGTATCGTTGTAGAGTTGCGCATATCGTACCCCGTACGAAAGTACTCATTTGAATGACCATGATCCACGGCATGGAACTTCACTCAACGTAGAGACTATTAAGTTAAATAAAATAATGATGGCATGGAGAGAATAGATTCCCGAGTTCTTACATGGCAGCCCCCTTGGGACTATTAAGTGCCCGACGGGCCGGCTGGTTCCCACAGATACTGTAAATCTGTCACACGGGCAGGAAACAGTATCTGCTTATATTATTGTACATGCTATATTAACGGCGGGCGTCCCACTGGGACTCGTCTAATTACATGATTGGCGCAATTGATTGATTGGATAGACTAGCCTTGCTTGCACATAGTAAGAACTGAGAAATCCCTATTTGCATAATTCCAGGATAACTTGGGACTCACAATAGCAAGCCGTAGTAGTTGATTGGCCGTTCAAGATGATTTATTTGTGTACTGTACCTACTCTGTTACTTAACTGAGATGATCAGAATGTCAGGACATGACGGGCCAACTTCTGTCCTTGTTTGGTTGGGAGGTTGGTTCGAAGTATCGTGATGTTAGGTGAATCCTAGTGGAAAGCAGAGATCTATTATTATATTCTCTTACTTACTGGTTTAGTCCTTCATATCATGCTCCCTTGTGGTACTTGCTATTAGAGGTCTAACCTCTCTGGTTTTGCATGGCCAGATTTAGAGCCAGTCCCCGAGGATCCAGCTTACTTCTACCTCCAAGATGGTCAATACTAGGAGAATGATCGCAGGAGGACTCTAGTGGGTTCCTTACTTCACCGCTCGTTTTGTTATTTACTTTATACTTAGCCGTTTGGCACCGACATGTTAGTCGGATTGTCTTGTACTTACTTTTGCATAATTGTAACTAAGTCAGACTGCAGCTGATAACAATTGTGTACATGTTACTATACCATCTGGCTATGTTTTGTAAAGCCAGATCTCAAGAACATTTTGACTAAGCGTTTGGGACGCCTTACTGCTTTATCTTACGTGTTCTCTATTTCTGTTTCTTGTTTTGAATGATTGAGACAATAGATGTGAAGTGACCATAGTAAGACTTTCATGTAGCATGCACCCCCTCGTCTGGTTAGACAGCATTGATCGTATTATACGGTATTTATCTACCCGTAATACGTAGCTGGCTGAGTCATTCTCCCGCTCTCCAGTATTCTGGTTCTGGGGCGTGACAAGGTTTTAGTGGTGGCCCATGCAGGTCTGATTTTATACTTGTGGGGTGTTTAATAGGATGTCTCAATCACACATGTTTCCCCTTGATCTCATGATTCGTTACTCTCAACTCTAGCTTGACATTCCAGTATCCTTTGACTTCAATGATCCTTCACGTCCGGTCGTTTGATTGTTCTCTTGTCCCTTTTCTTAGGGACACCTCGTCCGCACCTGTCAGAGCTGGACAGCAACAACATGGACAACAACATGGACAACCTGACCAGGATGGTCAGCAACAAGGGCCGGTACTAACTCAGGAAGCTACTCAGGAAGAAGTGATCGTGGAAGCAGCAGCTGGATCGCAGTATCCAGATGTTCCACCCCCACCAACAGTTCCACCTACCCCCGTGGAGATGGACACACCGGCTCTTCTGGAGATCATGGGAGGAATGATGGCTACTCAATAATATCAGATGTTAGCCCAGCAGCGCATGCACGCTCAGTTGCAAGAGCAGAACGTACTACTCAACTAAGGGTTGCAGACAGCTTTGGAAAGAGGGGCGAGGCCAGATTCAGGAGCATCAACCAGATTTTGCAAGTTCAACCCCCGCCGTTTTGAAGGAACGGAGGATGCCATCTCAGTAGATGCATGGCTTAAGGATATTGAGGCTATCCTGACAGCAGCTAAGGTGCCGGCAGAAGAACGTGTGGATCAGGTGAAGTTGTTACTTCAGGATCTCGCACGTGATTGGTGGGAATCAGAGGAAGTAGGTATCAGACGTCCCGTTGCTTGGGACGATTTCACAGCAAGATTCAAGACGAAGTACTATGGAGTTGTGGCACAATTTGAGCTACAACAGAAGTTTATCAACCTTAAGCAGGCCGGCAAGACGGTAGATGCTTATGCAGCGGAGTTCTGCAGATTGAGTAGGTTTGCCCCAGAGATGGTAGCAATGGAACGCCAGAGGGCGATGAGGTTTCAACAAGGGTTTCATCTTGAGCTCTTGCAATTGATAGAGGGGCACAATTACCAGACTTTTGATGAGATATTGACGGCAACCCGAAGGCATGAGATCACCATTCAGAGGCTTGCAGTAAAGACTGGGGGTCAGAAGAGATCCCACAGTCAGATTGAAAGAGGAGGGGGAGTAGCGCCCCGAACAACAGCACCATCCACTGGCATTCGTATCCACGATGTGGCGATACGAGGACCAGCACCACCATCCAGGCAGCAGCAACAGCAACAGAGGAAGAACCAGCAACCCCCGGCAGGCTGTACTTATTGTGGGAAGATGGGGCACACTAGAGATGTGTGTCGGACATTGAATGGACTGTGTCTGATATGTGGAAATCCAGACCATCGGGTTATCACATGTCCCATGAATTCGAGGTCAGGAGGACCAGGGCAGCAGTTTCCTGCTCTGCCAGCACCAGGGGCAGGGCAGTATCGAGGACCAGTAGTGGCAGTAAGGCCGTTGGCA
Organism: Iris pallida; assembly: GCA_029216955.1. Taxonomy (NCBI): domain Eukaryota; kingdom Viridiplantae; phylum Streptophyta; class Magnoliopsida; order Asparagales; family Iridaceae; genus Iris; species Iris pallida. The sequence continues at coordinate 1,604,736 of JANAVB010044419.1, forward strand.
CAGCGTCCGCAGGCTCAGATGTATCGACAGCAGGGACGGCCGATGCAGCAACACCAGCATAGACCACCCCAGCATCATCAAGGAAGGGGCCAGCAGCAGCACCTGGCTAGGCCGTAACATGGGAACCAACAAGGAGGTCGAGGGCATGCATTCACTCTGTCATTGGAGGAGGCATTAGCATCGGGAGATGTTGTGGCAGGTAACATTCTCGTCGCCTCAAATCCCGCAGTAGCATTGTTTGATTCAGGAGCATCACACTCATTTATATCTGCATAATTTGCGACACGGCTAGGAATGGAGTTCGAGGCATTGCCAGGGAGGTTGAATATACTCACTGGCAATGGGCTCGTAGGAGTTAGTTGAGTTATTCTAGCGTGTAGTATTGTAGTTTGCGGGCGTTCCTTACCCGCCCGGTTGATAGAATTTCCTGTTGGAAATTTCGACGTTATCTTAGGCATGGACTGGCTGAAAGACAGTCATGCGACAATAGATTGTCATAGTGGGAGTGTATCTTTTGATATTCCAGGTATGAAGAGGTTCACCTTAGTCAGGTCAGAGTCAACTCAGCAAGAGCAGGGAGTAGTAACAGCAATGGAAGAAGTTCAAGTTCCGAAAGTAGTTGAAGAATTTCTAGACGTATTTCCCGAAGAACTTCCAGGTCTACCACCGGTTAGAGATATTGAGTTCAGCATAGAATTGGCACCTGGAACTAAACCAATATCAGATCGGGTTTACAGAATGGCGGATTCGGAGCAGGCCAAGGTGTATCAGCACATAGAGGAATTGAAGGAGAAGAAGTTTATCCAAGCTAGCATATCACCATAGGCAGCACCAGTGGTACTTATGGAGAAGAAGGATGGATCATCCAGATTATGCATCGATTACAGGAAGCTTAACGTCGCAACAGTGAAGAATAAGTACCCGCTACCAAGGATCGACGACTTGTTTGATCACCTGAGCAGGGCTAGAGTTTTCTCCAAGATAGACCTTCGTTCAGGGTACCATTAAGTGAGGGTTCGAAAGGAAGACATTCCCAAGACAGCATTCAGGTCGAAGTATGGACATTATAAATTCTTAGTAATGCCGTTTGGTTTGACCAATGCTCCAGCTATATTCATGGATTTGATGAACCGCATCTTTATGCCATATTTAGATCAGTTTGTCGTGGTGTTTCTCGACGATATTCTCGTATACTCTGCTAGTGAAGAGGAGCATGAAGACCACCTCAGAAAAGTGTTGCAGGTTTTGAGAGAGAACCAGTTGTATGCCAAGATCAGTAAGTGTGAGTTCTGGACGGATCATATTTCATTTTTGGGTCACATCATATCAGGAGCTGGAGTAGCAGTGGATCCCAAGAAGGTAGAAGCAGTAGAGAGTTGGCCAGTACCCAAGACCGTAGCTGATGTACGGAGTTTCTTGGGATTGGCAGGATATTACAGAAGGTTTGTATCAGATTTTGCGAGGCTTTCAGCACCCATGACCCGCTTGACGCGAAATGATGTACCATTCGTCTGGTCGGCAGAATGCCAGGCATCATTTGAGAATCTGAAGCAGAAGCTGATATCAGCGCCTATCCTTACATTACCAGTTGGGCCCGGAGATTTTACGGTATATTGTGATGCGTCAGGTAAAGGACTTGGATGTGTCCTTATGCAACATGGGAAGGTGATAGCGTATGCATCTAGGCAACTTCGAGACCACGAGAAGAATTACCCAACTCATGATTTGGAGTTGGCGGCAGTAGTATTTGCTTTGAAGCTATGGAGGCATTATTTATATGGTGACCGAGTGGACATGTACACAGACCATAAAAGTCTGAAGTACATATTTACTCAGAAAGAGCTGAACATGAGGCAGAGAAGATGGTTAAAGCTGATCAAGGATTATGACGTGGAGCTTCAGTATCATCCAGGCAAGGCTAATGTGGTAGCAGACGCTCTTAGCAGAAGAGGCGGCGTATTTATGTTGACAACACAGAAGCACATCTTAGAAGACCTTCAGGAGATGGGCATCAAAGTTATACTTCCTAATGATGTAGGAATTCTAGCGAGTCTACAAGTTCAATCCGACTTGGTAGGCAGGATCAAGGCAGCCCAGGCACAGGACCCAAGGATTCAAAAGCTTAGGGCAGAATGTGAGTCAGGACTCAGAAAGGAGATGCAAATCCACGAAGATGGTACGCTTAGGTTTGGATCACGTCTATGTATACCTAGTGGAGATATCAGACAAGAAGTAATGACAGAAGCTCACAGTTCTCAGTATTCTATACATCCTGGAGGGACCAAGATGTACCAAGATATCAAGCAGCACTTCTGGTAGAACGGGATGAAGAGGGAGATAGCTAGGTTTGTTTCCCGTTGCTTGATATGTCAGCAAGTAAAGGCAGAACAGCAGAGGCCAGCTGGATTATTACAACCGCTTTCTATCCCGGAATGGAAGTGGGAACACATCACAATGGACTTTATGACTGGTTTACCGAGATCACCAAGTGGTAAAGATGCTATTTGGGTGATAGTAGATCGGCTTACAAAGGTAGCACACTTTCTTCCTTTCAGAGTAGGACAATCTACAGAAAAGTTGGCAGAGTTGTACATGCAGCAGATAGTCAGGCAGCATGGAGTCCCTGTCAGTATTGTGTCAGACAGAGATACCCATTTCACGTCACATTTCTGGAAGAGCTTACATCATAGTCTGGGTACCAAGTTAAGATTTAGCACGGCTTACCATCCACAGACGGACGGCCAATCAGAAAGGACAATTCAGACTTTAGAAGATATGTTGCGAGCTTGCACCCTAGATTTTGGAGGATCTTGGGAAGGCCACCTGCACTTAGTTGAATTTTCATACAACAACAGTTATCAAGCCAGTATCCAGATGGCGCCATTTGAGGCACTATATGGTAAGAAGTGTAGGTCGCCACTAGCATGGGATGATATCGGGGAGAGGAAGATGCTAGGCCCGAAAATGATTGTTCAGACAGTTGAATTGGTTAAAGGAATTAGAGAGCGACTTCGAGTTGCGCAGGATCGACATCGTCATTGGGCGGACCAGCATCGTAGGCCGCTAGAGTTTTCTGTTGGGGACCACGTATTCTTACGGATCTCACCTACTCGTATGGTCATTAGATTTGGCGTTCGCGGGAAGTTGAGTCCGCGATACGTAGGACCATTCATTATCCTTGATAGGGTAGGCGATGTTGCTTATCGTTTGTCCCTTCCACCTTCGCTACGAGAGGTGCACGACGTGTTTCATGTATCTCAGTTACGTAGGTATGTATCGGACCTAAGCCATATCCTTGATCATTCTGAATTGGTTGTTGGTACCAACTTGTCTTACGAGGAGCAGCCTGTGTCCATCTTGGACCGAAGAGAGAAGATACTTAAGAACCGAACAATTAACCTTGTCCGGATTGCTTGGGGTCATCACTCTTTAGGAGAGTCAACGTGGGAACGTGAGGATGATATCCGATCACGATATCCGCACTTGTTTGACTCACAAGGTATATCTCTTTCGGTATACCTTGATCGTATTTAGCTTCTCATGCTTGTCACCCCATAGATAGAATTACTTGATATCGTAGATTGTTAAATATAGATATGTTACTTGCTATGGACATTGTAAAATGATTGCTTGCTTAAATTGCTTGTACTAGTTTGGCCTTGATATTCCTATCCTGCTTGGATTTGAAATTTCGAGGACGAAATTTTTCTAAGGAGGGTAGAGATGTCACTCCCCGTTCCCAGTATACGTATTTTAATACATGTACTGCTTAAATGTATTTATTTAATATTTATCATGTATTATCCTATATTTAAATTTCTTTAAATTCATGTTAATTAATTATCTGCATTTTACTTTCTGCTTTTATTTCTCTGCTTTAGCTAGATTTGGGTTCGGCTTGGTTTGGTTTAGTTAGTTGGTTCATCATAAACCAAGCCTAACACCCCCACCTACCACCACCTTTGCATTTAAAGCCAACCCTCCTTTCTCTCTCTTCATTATTTTTCCTTCACCATCACTCTTCTTCTCCTTTCTCATTACTCTCTCCACCTACCAAACCCATAGGCAAGTATATCTTGCTTCTTCATGAGGACCCATTTTTATGGTTCCATTCTCTTTTCCTTGTGATTCTAAGAGGGTTTAGAACTTGGCATTTTTTATTTCGAAGTCTTAATCTTTGTAGATCTAGAAATGAGTTATTTTCAGATTTTGGTGGTTTTGATCTATCAAACTTCTTTGTTTTCAAGTTTTGATGGTTTTATGTTGTAGATAATTTTATTCTACCCAATTTTGACCTTTGTAAAGTTGGATTTGGACTTATTTTGACCAAGTTATGGACTTTTGAAACTTTGGGTTCAAACCATGGAGTTCTTGCTATTTGGAGAAGACAGTGAGCAGTGCACGAGCTTTTTAGCTTGTGCCACTGAGTTGCGCGCGCTCTTTAGTGCAGCGCAGTCCCCATACGCTATCTTTTGGAAGCGTATGGATCTCATATGCTGCCTTTTGGGAGCGTATGTCTTGCGTACGCTGACTTGGGTGACAAGGAGTCGTATGGAGTCCATACGCTAGCCTGACATGAGCGTATGTCTTCCATACGCTAGCCTGACTTGAGCGTAGGCTGACCCATACGCTGACTTGGATGGTAAGGAGTCGTATGGAGTTCATACGCTGCCTTTTTGGAAGCGTATGACTTGCATACGCTGGCTTAGATGGTAAGGAGTCGTATGGAGTTCATACGCTGCCTTTTGGAAGCGTATGACTTGCATATGTTGGCTTGGATGGTAAGGAGTCGTATGGTGTCCATACGTGTCACTTCCCGTTCCCAGAATACGTATTTTTATGCATATAATACTTGAATGTATTTATTTAATATTTGTCATGTATTATCCTGTATTTAAATTCTTTTAATTTCACGATAATTAATTTTCTGTATTTTACTTTCTGCTTTTATTCTCTGCTTTAGCTTTGTTTTAGGTTCGGCCTAGGTTGGTTTATTTTGGGATCTTAGTGGTTCATCATGAACCGAACCTAACACCCCATTTAAAGCCCCCAAACTCTTTCTCTCTCTTCATTACTCTCCTTCACCATTACTCTTCTTCTTCTTCCTCATAACTCTCTCCACCTACCAAACCCATAGGCAAGTACACCTTGCTTCCACATGAGAACCCATTTTTATGGTTCACTTATCTTCCTCTCGTAATTTTAAGAGAGTTTAGAACTTGGCATTTTTTATTTTGAAGCCTCATTTTTCGTAGATCTAGTAATTGCTATTTTCGGTTTTGACCTATCAACTTCCTTACTTCCAAGTTTTGTCCATTCCAGTTTTGTTGAGGTGGTGTTATACGCCATTCTGAACCATGGGAACCTCATTCCTGGCTTGGAACGAAGGTTCCATGGAATTTGGGGTTCGGGAGATGTTTTACGCTCACGTTATACGTGCTCGCGTAACATCAGCCCTTCACGCCCACGTTGTTACGTATTAGCGTAATATTGAGTTTTTACGCCCACGTTATACGTGTCCGCGTAGTGCCGAGCTTTACGCCCACGATCACTCGTGTCAGCGTAAAACAGTTTTACGCAGTCTACTTGACTTGGCGTAATCTTTGTTTTACGCGCACAATGTCTCAGGCGTAAACTCTAAATCTTTTTACACGTAGCTCCTTTTTACGCACACTCCTTGGCTCGGCGTAAAACGAGTTTTACGCTCAACCTTGTTCCTTTATTTGAGTGTATTTCCTTTTCGCGTAACTTTATGTTTTACGCGTACTCTTCTAAGTTTTACGCAGGCAGGCTCTTACGCAGGCAGGCTCTTACGCAGGCAGGCTTTTACGCAGGCAGGCTTTTACGCGCGTATTATTGACCTTAGCATAAAATTGGCATATACCAACCTTGGCGTAATTTAACCTTAGTGCTTCTATTGCCTTACAATTTATTCATTTAATGTTGGCATGATAATTCTCCTATTATATCCTTACGCCTTTTTGCATAAACTCGAAAATCTTGGCATGATAATATTTTAATACATATGGTTGTGTAGAATGTGTCATGTGTCTTGATTGGTTTATGGATACCCAGTATGACTGAAATTAAACTCTGAGAGTTGTAGACTCGACCCCACTAAATACTAGTTGACTTTCATGCCTTGTCACTATTGATAATGATTGTGACCTTGACTAATAATTGATCATGCGTGCGTTCCTGGTTGGAACTAAGAGACTGGCTAGTCGTCTTATTGAATTAAATGAATGAGACACGTTCATGTAATGAACTATTGAAAACGATTAGCCGATCCCGAATATTGACGTACAGGCACATGCAGGCTTCAATTTATTTATTTATTTATTTATTTTACAAAGCAGCATGTGTACTTTATGGTCAAGGCATGATTACTCCGTGGTTAGATTTGATTGTTGCATTACGCTATGTAAGACCTACGACATAGCCGTACGGGTATCGTTGTAGAGTTGCGCATATCGTACCCCGTACCAAAGTACTCATTTGAATGACCATGATCCACGACATGGGATTTCACTCAACGTAGGGACTATTAAGTTAAATAAAATAATGATTGCATGGAGAGAATGGATTTTCGAGTTCTTACATGGCAGCCCCCTTGGGACGAGTAGTACCCGACGGGCCGGCTGGTTCCCACAGATACTGTAATCTGCCACACGGGTAGGGAACAGTATCTGCTTTTATTATTATTGTATATTGTATATTGACGGGCGTCCTGCTAGGACTCGTCTAATTCATGCATGGCGCACATGATTGACTGGATAGACTAGCCTTGCTCGCACATAGTAAGAACAGGGAAATCCCTAATTACATAATTCCAGGATAACTTGGGACTCACAATAGCAAGCCGTAGTAGTTGATTGGCCGTTTAAGATGATTTGTTTGTGTACTGCACTACTCTGTTATCTAACTGGGATAATCAGAATGTCAGGACATGACGGGCCAACTTCTGTCCTTGTTTGGTTGGGAGGTTGGTTCGGAGTGTCGTGATGTGATGTGAATCCTAGTAGCAAGCAGAGATCTATTATTATATTCTTTTACTTACTGGTTTAATCCTTCACATCGTCCTTCCTTGTGGTACTTGCTATTAGAGGTCTAACCTCTCTGGTTTTGTATGGCCAGATTTAGAGCCGGTCCCCGAGGATCCAGCTTACTTCTACCTCCAAGATGGTCAATACTAGAGGGATGATCGCCGGAGGACTCGAGTGGGTTCCTTACTTCACCGCTCGTTTTGTTATTTACATCATACTTAGCCGTTTGGCACCGACATGTTAGTCAGATTGTTTTGCACTTACTTTTACATAATTGTAACTAAGTCAGACTGCAGCTGATAACAATTGTGTATACTTGCTATACCATCTGGCTATGTTTAGTAAAGCCAGATCTCAAGAACATTTTGATTGAGCGTTTGGGACGCCTTAATGCTTTATCTTACATGTTCTCTATTTCTGTTTCTTGTTTTGAATGATTGAGACAATAAATGCGAAATGACCATAGTGAGACTTTTATGTAGTATGCACCCCCTCGTCTGGTTAGACAGCATTGATCGTATTATACGGTATTCATCTACCCGTAATACGTAGCTGGCTGAGTCATTTCCCCGCTCTCCAGTATTCTGGTTCTGGGGCGTGACAAGGTTTTAGTGGTGGCCCATGCAGGTCTGATTTCAGACTTGTGGGGTATTTTGATTTATAGGATGTCTCAATCATATGTGTTCCCCCTTGATCTCATGATCCGTTATTCTCAACCCTTGCTTGACATTCCGGTATCCTTTGACTTTGTTGATCCTTCATGTCTGGTTGTTTGATTGTTCTCTTGTCCCTTTTTTTAGGGGCACTTCGTCTGCATTGGTCAGAGCTGGACAGCAACAACAAGAGCAACATGGGCAACATGACCAAGTTGGTCAGCAACAAGGGCCAGTCTCACCTCAGGAGGCTACCCAGGAAGAAGTGATAGTAGAACTAGCAGCTGGATCGCAGTATCCGGATGTTCCACCACCACCGACAGTTCCACCTACTCCTGTGGAAGTGGATACACCAGCCCTTCTGGAGATCATGAGAGGAATGATGGCTACTCAGCAGCATCAGATGTTGGCCCAACAACGCATGCACACTCAGCTACAAGAGCAGAATGTGTTGCTCAACCAAGGATTGCAGACGGCTTTGGAAAGAGGAGTGAGGGCTGATTCAGGAGCATCAGCCAGGTTTTGCAAGTACAACCCCCGCCGTTTCGAGGGCACGGAGGATGCCATCTCAGCAGATACATGGCTTAAGAATATGGAGGCTATTCTGACAGTGGCTAAGGTACCGGCAGAAGAACGTGTGGATCTAGTGAAGTTGTTACTTCAGGATCTCGCACGTGATTGGTGGTAATCAGAGGAAGTGGGCATTAGACGTCCTGTGACTTGGGACGATTTTACGGCAAGATTCAAGACCAAGTACTATGGAGTTGTGGCACGGTTTGAGCTACAGCAGAAGTTTATCAGCCTCAGGCAGGCTGGCAAGACTGTAGATGCTTATGCAGCGGAATTCTGCAGATTGAGTAGATTCGCCCCAGAGATGGTAGTAACAGAGAGCCAGAGGGCTATGAGGTTTCAGCAGGGGTTTCATCTTGAACTCTTGCAATTGATAGAGGGGCACAATTACCAGACTTTTGATGAGATATTGACGGCGACTCGAAGGCATGAGCTCACCATCCAGAGGCTTGCAGTGAGGACTGGGGGTCAGAAGTGGTCCCACAGTCAGATTGAAGGAGGAGGGAGAGTAGCGCCCCGAACAACAGCACCATCCACTGTCATTCGTATCCACGATGTGGAGATACGAGGACCAGTACCACCACCCAGGCAGCAGCAACAGCAACAGAGGAAGAACCAGCAACCCCCGGCGGGCTACACTTATTGTGGGAAGATGGGGCACACTAGAGATGTGTGTCGGACATTGAACGGGCTGTGTCTGATATGTGGAAATCCAGACCATCGGGTTACCACATGTCCCATGAATTCGAGGTCAGGAGGACCAGGGCTACAGTTTCCTGCTCTGCCAGCACCAGGGGCAGGCCAGTATCGAGGACCAGCGGTGGCAGTAAGGCCGTTGGCACAGTGTCCATTAGTACCGTAGGCTCAGATGTTTCGGCAACAGGGACCGCCGATACAGCAACACCAGTATAGACCACCCCAGCATCATCAAGGAAGGGGCCAGCAGCAGAATCAGGCTAGGCCGCAGCATGGAAACCAGCAAGGAGGTCGAGGGCAGGCATTCACTCTGTCCTTGGAGGAGGCATTGGCATCGGGAGATGTTGTGGCAGGTAACATTCTCGTCGCCTCATCTCCCGCAGTAGCATTGTTTGATTCGGGAGCATCCCATTCATTTATATCTGCACAATTTGTGACACGACTAGGAATGGAGTTCGAGGCATTGCCAGGGAGGTTGAATATACTCACTGGTAATGGGCTCGTAGGAGTTAGTAGAGTTATTTTAGCATGTAGCGTTGTAGTTTGCGGGCATTCTTTACCTGCCCGGTTGATAGAATTTCCTGTCGGAAATTTCGACGTTATCTTAGGCATGGACTGGCTGAAAGACAGTCATACGACAATAGATTGTCGTAGAGGGAGTGTATCTTTTGATATTCCAGGCAGGGAGAGATTTACCTTAGTCAGATCAGAGGCAACTCAACCAGAGCAGGGAATAGTAGCGGCAATGGAAGAAGTTCAGATCCCGAAGGCAGTTGAAGAATTTCTAGACGTGTTTCCTGAAGAACTTCCAGGTCTACCACCAGTTAGAGATATTGAGTTCAGTATAGAATTAGCACCAGGAACTAAACCGATATCAGATCGGGTTTACAGAATGGCGGATACAGAGCAGGCCAAGGTATATCAGCATATTGAGGAACTGAAGGAGAAAAAGTTTATCCAAGCTAGTGTATCACCGTGGGCAGCACCAGTGGTACTTGTGGGGAAGAAGGATGGGTCATCCAGGTTATGCATTGACTACAGGAAGCTTAACGCGGCAACAGTGAAGAACAAGTACCCACTACCCAGGATCGATGACTTATTTGATCAGTTGAGCAAAGCTAGAGTTTTCTCCAAGATAGATCTTCGTTCAGGGTACCATCAGGTGAGGGTTCGGAAGGAGGATATTCCCAAGACAGAATTCAGGTCGAAGAATGGGCATTATGAATTCTTAGTAATGCCGTTTGGTTTGACCAATGCTCCAGCAATATTTATGGATTTGATGAACCACATCTTTATGTCGTACTTAGATCAGTTTGTCGTTGTGTTTCTTGACGACATTCTCGTATACTCTGCTAGTGAAGAGGAGCATGAAGACCACCTCAGAAAAGTGTTGCAGGTTCTGAGAGAGAACCAGTTGTATGCCAAGCTCAGCAAGTGTGAGTTTTGGACGAATCACATTTCATTTTTAGGTCACATCATATCAGGAGCTGGAGTAGCAGTAGATCCCAAGAAGGTAGAAGCAGTAGAGAGTTGGCCAGTACCCAAGACCGTAGCAGATGTGCGGAGTTTCTTGGGATTGGCAGGATATTACAGAAGGTTTGTGTCAGACTTTGCAAGGCTTTCAGCACCCCTGACCCGCTTGACCCGGAAGGATGTACCATTTGTTTGGTCAGCAGAATGTCAGACATCATTTGAGACTTTGAAGCAGAAATTGATATCAGCACCTATTCTTACATTGCCAGTTGGACTCGGAGGTTTTACAGTATATTGTGATGCGTCAGGGAAAGGACTTGGATGTGTCCTTATGCAGCATGGGAAGGTGATAGCATATGCATCTAGGCAGCTTCGGGACCACGAGAAGAATTACCCAACTCATGATTTAGAGTTAGCGGCAGTAGTGTTTGCTCTGAAGCTATAGAGGCATTACTTATATGGTGACCGAGTGGAGATGTACACAGATCATAAAAGTCTGAAGTACATCTTTACTCAGAAGGAACTGAACATGAGGCAGAGAAGATGGCTGGAGTTGATTAAGGATTATGACGTAGAGCTTCAGTATCATCCAGGCAAGGCTAATGTAGTAGCAGATGCTCTTAGCAGGAGAGGCGGCGCATTTATGTTGACAACGCAGAGGCATATCTTAGAAGACCTTCAGGAGATGGGCATCGAAGTTATACTTCCTAGTGATATAGGAGTTCTAGCAAGTCTGCAAGTTCAATCTGACTTAGTAGACAGGATCAAGGCAGCTCAGGCACAATACCCAAGGATTCAGAAGCTTAGGGCAGAATGTGAGTCAGGACTCAGGAAGGAGATGAGAATTCATGAAGATGGCACACTTAGGTTTGGATCACGTCTATGTGTGCCTAGTGGAGATATCAGACAGGAGGTTATGGCAGAAGCTCACAGTTCTTAATATTCTATTCACCCTGGGGTGACCAAGATGTACCAAGATATCAAGCGGCATTTCTGGTGGAACGGGATGAAGAGAAAGATAGCAAGATTTATTTCCCGTTGCTTGGTATGTCAGCAAGTGAAGACAGAACAGCAGAGGCCAGCTAGGTTATTGCAACCGCTTCCTATTTCGGAATGGAAATGGGAGCATATTACAATGGACTTTATGACCGGTTTACCGAGATCACCAAGTGGTAAGGACGCTATTTGGGTAATAGTAGACCGACTTACGAAGGTAGCACATTTTCTTCCTTTCAGAGTAGGGCAATCTACAGAAAAGTTGGCGGAGTTATATATGCAACAGATAGTCAGGCAGCATGGAGTCCCTGTCAGTATTGTGTCGGATCGGGATACCCGTTTTACATCATATTTCTGGAAGAGCTTACATCATAGTCTGGGTACCAAGTTAAGATTTAGCACGGCCTACCATCCGTAGACGGATGGGCAATCAGAAAGAACGATTCAGACTTTAGAAGACATGTTGCGAGCTTGTACTTTAGATTTTGGAGGATCTTGGGAGAGCCACCTGCACTTGATCGAGTTTTCATATAACAATAGTTATCAATCCAGTATCCAGATGGCGCCATTTGAAGCATTATATGGTAAGAAGTGTAGGTCACCGCTTGCATGGGATGATATCGGAGAGAGGAAGATGTTAGGCCCAGAAATGATTGTTCAGACGGTTGAAGTGGTTAAGGGAATTAGAGAGCGACTTCGAGTTGCGCAGGATCGGCATCGTCATTGGGCGGACCAGCATCGTAGGCCGTTAGAGTTCTCTGTTGGGGACCACGTATTCTTGCGGATCTTACCTACTCGTGGGGTCATCAGATTTGGCGTTCGCGGGAAATTGAGTCCGCGGTACGTGGGCCCATTTGTTATCCTTGACCGGATAGGCGATGTTGCTTATCGTTTATCACTCCCACCTTCGTTACGAGAGGTGCATGACGTGTTTCATGTATCTCAATTACGTAGGTATGTATCGGACCCAAGCCATGTCCTCGATCACTCTGAGCTGGTTGTTGGTACCAACCTGTCTTACGAGGAACAGTCTGTGTCCATTTTAGACCGAAGAGAGAAGATACTCAAGAACCGAATAATTAGTCTTGTCCGTGTTGCTTGGAGTCATCACTCCTTGGGAGAGTCAACGTGGAAACGTGAGGATGATATCCAATCACGGTATCCACACCTGTTTGACTCACAAGGTATATCTCTTTCCGTATACCTTGATTGTCCTGAATCTTCATGCTTGTCACTTTATAGGTAGAGCTACTTGATATCATGGATTGATGAATTTACATATATAGCACTTGCTTTTGATATGGTAGAAATGATTGCTTGCTCACTAGAATTGCTTGTATTAGTTTAGCTCCGATATTTCTACCTGCTTGGATTTGAAATTCCGAGGACATAATTTTTCTAAGGTGGGTAGAGATGTCACTTCCCGTTCCCAGAATACATATTTTTATGCATATAATACTTGAATGTATTTATTTAATATTTGTCATGTATTATCCTGTATTTAAATTCTTTTAATTTTACGATAATTAATTTTCTGTATTTTACTTTCTGCTTTTATTCTCTGCTTTAGCTTTGTTTTAGGTTCGGCCTAGGTTGATTTATTTTTGGGTTCTTAGTGGTTCATCATGAACCGAACCTAACACCCCATTTAAAGCCCCCAAACTCTTTCTCTCTCTTCATTACTCTCCTTCACCATTACTCTTCTTCTTCTTCCTCATAACTCTCTCCACCTACCAAACCCATAGGTAAGTACACCTTGCTTCCACATGAGAACCCATTTTTATGGTTCACTTATCTTCCTCTCGTAATTTTAAGAGAGTTTAGAACTTGGTATTTTGCATTTTGAAGCCTCATTTTTCGTAGATCTAGTAATTGCTATTTTCGGTTTTGACCTATCAACTTCCTTACTTCCAAGTTTTGTCCATTCCAGTTTTGTTGAGGTGGTGTTATACGCCATTCTGAACCATGGGAACCTCATTCCTGGCTTGGAACGAAGGTTCCATGGAATTTGGGGTTCGGGAGATGTTTTACGCTCACGTTATACGTGCTCGCGTAACATCAGCCCTTCACGCCCACGTTGTTACGTGTTAGCGTAATATTGAGTTTTTACGCCCACGTTATACGTGTCCGCGTAGTGCCGAGCTTTACGCCCACGATCACTCGTGTCAGCGTAAAACAGTTTTACGCAGTCTACTTGACTTGGCGTAATCTTTGTTTTACGCGCACAATGTCTCAGGCGTAAACTCTAAATCTTTTTACACGTAGCTCCTTTTTACGCGCACTCCTTGGCTCGGCATAAAATAAGTTTTACGCTCAACCTTGTTCTTTTATTTTGAGTGTATTTCCTTTTCGCGTAACTTTATGTTTTACGCGTACTCTTCTAAGTTTTACGCAGGCAGGCTCTTACGCAGGCAGGCTCTTACGCAGGCAGGCTCTTACGCAGGCAGGCTTTTACACAGGCAGGCTTTTACGTGCGTATTGTTGACCTTAGCGTAAAATTGGCATAGACCAACCTTGGCGTAATTTAACCTTAGTGCTTCTATTGCCTTACAATTTATTCATTTAATGTTGGCATGATAATTCTCCTATTATATCCTTACGCCTTTTTGCATAAACTCGAAAATCTTGGCATGATAATATTTTAATACATATGGTTGTGTAGAATGTGTCATGTGTCTTGATTGGTTTATGGATACCCAGTATGACTGGAATTAAACTCTGAGAGTTGTAGACTCGACCCCACTAAATACTAGTTGACTTTCATGCCTTGTCACTATTGATAATGATTGTGACCTTGACTAATAATTGATCATGCGTGCGTTCCTGGTTGGAACTAAGAGACTGGCTAGTCGTCTTATTGAATTAAATGAATGAGACACGTTCATGTAATGAACTATTGAAAACGATTAGCCGATCCCGAATATTGACGTACAGGCACATGTAGGCTTCAATTTATTTATTTATTTATTTATTTTACAAAGCAGCATGTGTACTTTATGGTCAAGGCATGATTACTCCGTGGTTAGATTTGATTGTTGCATTACGCTATGTAAGACCTACAATATAGCCGCACGGGTATCGTTGTAGAGTTGCGCATATCGTACCCCGTACCAAAGTACTCATTTGAATGACCATGATCCACGGCATGGGATTTCACTCAACGTAGGGACTATTAAGTTAAATAAAATAATGATTGCATGAAGAGAATGGATTTCCGAGTTCTTACATGGCAGCCCCCTTGGGACGAGTAGTACCCGACGGGCCGGCTGGTTCCCACAGATACTGTAAATCTGCCACACGGGCAGGGAACAGTATCTGCTTTTATTATTATTGTATATTGTATATTGACGGGCGTCCTGCTAGGACTCGTCTAATTCATGCATGGCGCACATGATTGACTGGATAGACTAGCCTTGCTCGCACATAGTAAGAACAGGGAAATCCCTAATTGCATAATTCTAGGATAACTTGGGACTCACAATAGCAAGCCGTAGTAGTTGATTGGCCGTTCAAGATGATTTGTTTGTGTACTGCACTACTCTGTTACCTAACTGGGATAATCAGAATGTCAGGACATGACGGGCCAACTTCTGTCCTTGTTTGGTTGGGAGGTTGGTTCGGAGTGTCATGATGTGATGTGAATCCTAGTAGCAAGTAGAGATCTATTATTATATTCTTTTACTTACTGGTTTAATCCTTCACATCGTCCTTCCTTGTGGTACTTGCTATTAGAGGTCTAACCTCTCTGGTTTTGCATGGCCAGATTTAGAGCCGGTCCCCGAGGATCCAGCTTACTTCTACCTCCAAGATGGTCAATACTAGAGGGATGATCGCAGGAGGACTCGAGTGGGTTCCTTACTTCGCCGCTCGTTTTGTTATTTACATCATACTTAGCCGTTTGGCACCGACATGTTAGTCGGATTGTTTTGCACTTACTTTTACATAATTGTAACTAAGTCAGACTGCAGCTGATAACAATTGTGTATACTTGCTATACCATCTGGCTATGTTTAGTAAAGCCAGATCTCAAGAACATTTTGATTGAGCGTTTGGGACGCCTTAATGCTTTATCTTATATGTTCTTTATTTCTGTTTCTTGTTTTGAATGATTGAGACAATAAATGCGAAATGACCATAGTGAGACTTTTATGTAGTATGCACCCCCTCGTCTGGTTAGACAGCATTGATCGTATTATACGGTATTCATCTACCCGTAATACGTAGCTGGCTGAGTCATTCCCCCGCTCTCCAGTATTCTGGTTCTGGGGCGTGACAATACGCTAGCTTGACCTGAGCGTACGCTGACTTGAGCGTAGCTGACTTGAGCATATGCTGCCTGAGCGTATGATGACCTGAGCGTAGCTTGACCTGAGCGTAGCTTGACCTGAGCGTACGTTGACTTGAGCGTAGGCTGACATGAGCGTAGCCTGCTTACCCTGGATCTTCTATAGCCTGTGTATATTGATATCTTATTAGATGTTTAACGTCCATTTTATATCCTTACGCCTTTTTGCATAAACTTGATATAATCATGACATGTTAATATTTCTGTTAAATATAGATTGTTACGTGAGATGTACCATGTGTCGTGAATTGAGTTATAGATACCCCGATTGACTGGAATTAAACCCTGAGAGTCGTAGACTCGACTCCACTGAATACTATTTGACTTTCATGCCTTGTCATCATTGATGATAATGGTTATCTTGACTAAAATTGATCATGCGTTCCTAGTTAGAACTAAGAGACTGGCTAGTCGTCTTATTGAATGAAATGAATGAGACACGTTCATGTAATAAACTATTGTACTCGATTAGCCAATCTCGAATATTGGCATACAGGCACATGCAGGCTTCAAATTATTTATTTATTTAGTTATTTATCTATCTTACAAAAATAGCATGTGTACTTTATGGTCAAGGCATGATTACTCCGTGGTCAGATTTGATTGTTGTATCACGCTATATAAAATCTACAACCTAGCCGCACGGGTATCGTTGTAGAGTTGCGCATATCGTACCCCGTACGAAAGTACTCATTTGAATGACCATGATCCACGGCATGGAACTTCACTCAACGTAGAGACTATTAAGTTAAATAAAATAATGATGGCATGGAGAGAATGGATTCCCGAGTTCTTACATGGCAGCCCCCTTGGGACTATTAAGTGCCCGACGGGCCGGCTGGTTCCCACAGATACTGTAAATCTGTCACACGGGCAGGAAACAGTATCTGCTTATATTATTGTACATGCTATATTAACGGCGGACGTCCTGCTGGGACTCGTCTAATTACATGATTGGCGCAATTGATTGATTGGATAGACTAGCCTTGCTTGCACATAGTAAGAACTGAGGAATTCCTATTTGCATAATTCCAGGATAACTTGGGACTCACAATAGCAAGCCGTAGTAGTTGATTGGCCGTTCAAGATGATTTGTTTGTGTACTGTACCTACTCTGTTACTTAACTGAGATGATCAGAATGTCAGGACATGACGGGCCAACTTCTGTCCTTGTTTGGTTGGGAGGTTGGTTCGAAGTGTCGTGATGTTAGGTGAATCCTAGTGGAAAGCAGAGATCTATTATTATATTCTCTTACTTACTGGTTTAGTCCTTCATATCGTGCTCCCTTGTGGTACTTACTATTAGAGGTCTAACCTCTCTGGTTTTGCATGGCCAGATTTAGAGCCAGTCCCCGAGGATCCAGCTTACTTCTACCTCCAAGATGGTCAATACTAGGGAAATGATCGCAGGAGGACTCGAGTGGGTTCCTTACTTCACCGCTCATTTTGTTATTTACTTTATACTTAGCCGTTTGGCACCGACATGTTAGTCGGATTGTCTTGTACTTACTTTTCTATAATTATAACTAAGTCAGACTGCAGCTGATAACAATTGTGTACATGTTACTATACCATCTGGTTATGTTTTGTAAAGCCAGATTTCAAGAACATTTTGACTAAGCGTTTGGGACGCCTTACTGCTTTATCTTACATGTTCTCTATTTCTGTTTCTTGTTTTGAATGATTGAGACAATAGATGTGAAGTGACCATAGTAAGACTTTCATGTAGCATGCACCCCCTCGTCTGGTTAGACAGCATTGATCGTATTATACGGTATTTATCTACCCGTAATACGTAGCTGGCTGAGTCATTCCCCCGCTCTCCAGTATTCTGGTTCTGGGGCGTGACACGGATTAAAATGAGACAAAGTTTTTTTGTCCCAAAAAATTGTCTTAGAAGCTTCTGGCTTCTTAGACTGTGTGCCCAGTTTAGGAAATAATCCTTCATCAAACTCACAGTCATCAAGACGTGCCTTAAATACGTCACCCGTCCGGGGTTCTAGATATCTAATTATAGAGGGTGAGTCAAACCCAACATAGATACCTAATCGACGTTGTGGACCCATTTTGGTCCTCTGTGGGGGAGCAATGGGGACGTAAACAGCACAACCAAAAACTCTCAAATGAGAGATATTTGGAGGTGAACCATAAGCGAGCTGCATCGGAGATAGAATATGACCTCCAGAAGGCCGTATTCTAATAAGTGATGCGGCATGCAATATAACATGACCCCAAGCTTCCACAGTCAACTGTGACTGCATCAACAATGGACGAGCAATCCATTGTAATCTCTTAATAAGAGATTCTGCTAACCCGTTCTGGGTGTGAACATGAGCTACATGATGTTCAACTTTGATGCTAGTTGCTTGGCAATAGTCTTGAAAAACCTGTGAAGTAAATTCACCCGCATTATCAAGTCTTAATTTTTGATATGGTTATCAGGGAAATGAGCCCGCAACTTATTTATTTGTGCCAATAGCTTAGAAAAAGCTAAGTTGCGGGTGGACAAAAGGCACACATAAGACCATTTAGTAGATGCATCGATAAGTACCATAAAGTACCTAAATGGACCACTTGCGGGGTGAATAGGTCCGCAAATGTTTCCATGAATTCTCTCTCAGAAGCTAGGAGACTCTAGTCCCACTTTCAAAAGGGATGGTCTCGTTATAATTTTGCCTTGAAAACAAGGTAGACATGAGTAATCATACTTCTGAAGAATCTTCAGGTTCTGCAGGTTGTGTCCACTGGATTGTCTTATGATTCGTTTCATCATAGCTGATCCTGGGTGACCCAGTCTATTATGCCAAAGTTTAAATTTTGGCGATGAATGACAATTCTGGTGCACAATTATGTTAGCTTCTGTTGATTGAATATGAGTATGATAGAGACCCGACGGGAGTCCCTTTAATCGTTCTAAGATAGTTTTTGAACCATCTTTTAGACGAGTAACATACAGATATTCTGCCTCATTTATTTCATTTGTTTCTAAGTGATATCCGTTTAAACGAATGTCCTTGAAACTTATGAGGTTCCTACTTGATTTAGGAGAGAATAATGCATCTTTTATTATTAGTCTTGTTTTATTTGGGAGCAATATAATTGCTTCACCAGATCCTTCTATTATGTTTGATAGTCCTGATATCGTAATAACGGGACCGTCATAATCATATAAGTTATAAAAATAGCTTTTTTCTTGAAGGATTGTGTGCGTCGAGGCGCTGTCCACAATGCATTCACACTTCATCTATAGATCTATGAAAAAACAACAACAAACCATCATAATTAAAACAACGGTTTTGAAATACAATTTTTGTTTAAAAAAAATTCTCTTATATCGATCGACAGGACGATATAGAGAGGTCAATAAGTTGCTTGCAAAAATGCATAATTTATAAAAACAATTTGAGCAAAAAATAATATTCGGTCATCCCCTTTCGGTAGCTCTACGTGAATATGACCAGCGGGAAAATGAGGGAGGAAGGTCACCGGGGACCAATTAAATACCAAGCCTCAAGTTCTTTCTGACATCATATCCAAATATGTGAGCTTATTCGGAGAGACTTCGTAAAATTTTCTTTGCCAAATGTAAGAATAAATATCATTTTTCAAGAAATTAAAAAAAAAACATAATATGAAAATGCGGCAACAAGTTTTTAAAAGCATGAAATAAGATAGTGGCTCTAGTCGAGTAGGTCGTCGTTCTCGAAGTCTTCCGCCGAGAACTGAGTAGACGGCTGCTTTTCTACCAGATTTGTTTCAACTTGAGACTTCTGGCTCGCTTGATACAGATTTTGTAGATGTCGCGGGGTGCGACAGTTTCTGGACCAGTGTCCAGTCATGCCACATTTGTGGCATTTGTCCTCCCAATTTTTCTTGGGAATGGATATCAGTTCTGTGGTCTTCTTCCACTTCTGCTTTGCCCCACTTTTGCTGCTCTGGGGATGAAAGTTGTTCCGGGGTGGACTTCTGGCCGGCCTCTTATGGTCATTCCCCATGTTAGATTTGTTCTTATTTTTCTTCTGCTTCTTGGAAGAAAAATGAGCTTCTGGGAGAGGAGCTGAGCCTGCAGGGCGTAGGTTATGAGTGGCCAAAAGAAGTTCTATGTTTTGCTCTGCCATCATCAGGGTGGAGTGCAACTCAGAGTACTTTTTGAACTTTCGTTCACGGTACTGCTGCATGAGGATTGCGTCCTTCTCGTGGAAGGATGTATAAGTTTTTTCCAACATGCGATACTCCGAGACTTCTTCACCACACAACTTCAGGCGTGAGGTGATATTATGGAGAGCTGAGTTGTACTCAGCTACGGAATTAAAGTCCTGAAGTCGAAGGTTTTCCCACTCATACCTTGCACGTGGGAGGATTACATCTTTTTGATGTTTATAGCGGTCCTCCAGTGCAGTCCACAATTCCTTTGGGTCTTCTACAGTGAGGTATTCGGCCTTCAGGGTCCGATCAATGTGTCTCCTGATGTAGATAATGGCTTTCACCTTATATATATCAGAGACATTCACTGTAGAAACAACCACAACAATGTCTGCTGTATTTTTCGTACCAGTGGCCGGAGTCGATGGATGAGGAGTTAAAATTGTGGCTAATAAGTTCTGGGCACGTAAGTGGAACTAAAGGTCCACGTGCCAGCTCAAATAATTTTTTCTAGCAGCATCTAGTATTTCGAAATCGACACTCGCTATTTTGGCCATTTTATCTATCATGTGAAAAACATGCATAAATTAAAATTAAATATTTATGCATAATCATAAATGTTACAGAGCTCATAATAAAAATACTACGGTACTTAATAAAACAGTTCAGTCCAGAAGCTAATATGCAATCTGTCAATATGATTGCATAATACTCTGAAGAATAATAAACACTTTTCTTCTCACTGCTTTACTCTGAAGTGACTAAGAAAATTGTTTATGTCACATTCAAAAGTTGGAACTAATTTTGACATACTTAAGGTATACCAATTTGATATAGTATTAAGCCAAACTCTGATAAAAGTAAATGACTTACTCCATTTGATGATAACGTGATAAGCTAAAAATATATATATATATTTTTTTTAAGGCGACAATGGAAAAGTATAAAATTTTCCTCTGTCAATCTTCTATAAACATGCAGTTCGTGACTGTGCGACTTCAGAAATATTTTTTATTTCCATGTTTGTGTAGACGACGCCTGGACTTACTCGACTACTTGTAGCTGATAACTATGTGAGTGCATGTTAATTTAGCATGGTATATCAAGCTGAGAGGCCAAGATAGTTGGCACAATACAAAACAATTTCTTCCAACATACCAACATTTCTTATATTCCATGTCAATATTACAGTAAGTAATTTTTTTTTTGAATGAGATGTACACAGAACAGTAAGTAGTAATAAGTACACAAACAAATAACAAAAATTGTTGTACAAAATAGTAACAATTGGTTTAACAGCAAGGCAATTTGTTCAACAACAAGTTGGTCTAACAATAAGTCAATTTGTTGTACAGTGAACAATATTTGTTTTAATAAGAAACAAATTTATTTTGAACGTTAGCAATATAAAGAATATCAATCTTAGATTGTTATATATATATATATATATATATATATATATATATATATATATATATATATATATATATTGCTAATTTTCATTCAAACAATTAATTTGTAAATTTTTTTTTAAGAAGTGTTACCAGCCTCTGGTCGGATCGACTAGGAAAAAAGGAAGGATGACGTCGAGATCTGGACGTCGATTCTCCTTACTTCAGCAATCGTGCTGATAACGTGTTTGAAGGGATACTAGATATCGTAGAATAGTATTTTTCTTCTGTTCATTTTATCATATGGCAAGGGCCATATATAGGGATAAGGGGCAACCCAAGGGTCATGAGTTACATAACCCAAGGGTCATGTGTAACTTATGACATAATGGTGAATAGTAAAGATTTCACAACAATAGTCAACCTTTCATCTAATATTTCAATTATTTTATTACGTATCTTAATCCACATAGGTCCATTCGAACCCTATTGAACTTGTCCATGTTTTTAGGACTGAAATTAATGGTCAAATACCACTTTGACACAGAACAAGATCGACCAAGACCAACAGGGTTTGGATGTACTTATATGGGCTAAGGGTCTGCTTGGTAACGGTATTTTTACGGGTTCTTCGATGTTTTTTGAACCGACCGTTTATGAAAATTCCTGCTTGTTTATTTTTGTGAGGCACTGGTTTAGTGGTTTTGATCGGCTCAAAATTCCTCAAAAATGGGTAGAATGCAATTTTGGGTGGCTTTATAAACACTCCAAATCGATGGATTTTGAGCATTATCTATTGTAACTAATAATACCCTTCTCTATTTAATTTTATTCATGTAAAAAATTTTTAGAGCCGCTCGTTAGTGAATTACCAAGCATGAATTTGACTGGTTTAAAAGCCGCTACTTAAAAACCACCCAAAACCGGACTCCCATAACCGCTCATAATCGGTACTCTAAAATGCAGAGTGGGTGCAACTCCTTGAAACAAAATATTTGAAGCACAACGACTTTTGGACTGTTAGAGCAACAAGTTCTGCGTCATGTATTTGGTAGGAACCATGGGTATCATCCATTCCAAATTTCAGAGTAATTGGTAAGCCATGAGCTCACCTTCAAGTACAAAAAGTTTGTGATCTTGAATCAGTAACATCGAGCTTCTATTTATTTTGGTCTATATGGAAGGCCAGGAATGCTGCTATTTTTGGCAAATCGCCTGTTAGTTGTGAGAACATCATCAAAGCATCCCAGCGAATCTAAAAACACCTCATAACCGCTACCCTTTCAATTGCCAAACAGAAGCCAAGACTCACAATAAAATAATCTGAAATAATGCGATGAAAGCTCGATTGTCAACAAAGATAGTAATATAAACTTTTAAAATCCTAAAAAGATGCAATGAACAAACGATAAAAACTTAAAGATGAGTTCTGGAATGAATTTACCCAAAATTGAGGAACACTCTTGGAACAACAGAGAAACCGAAATCATGACGAACTCTAATGTCGTAGAGGCGTAGTCCTGAGTTTATGGATGTCAACTAAGAATGGGGAGGACGAAGAACCAAGGTGTAGGATTCACAAATTCGGTCTTTCACCAGGCAACAATAAACTCAAAATCTTCGTTATTCATTCAATAACAACTGATAAATTCAACATACAATGTAACCTCCATTTTCTGTTTGGTATCAGTGCCCTATGATAGTTTATTCGCTTTGTATTTCCTACAAGAGCCCTTACAAAATTATGTCAGGTCTATTCACAATGTAACCTCCATTTTCTGTTATGCCATTTTGGGCTTTGCTCTAATTTGAATTCGATCGCACTCCTCCTTCGAGCCAAATTGAAAGAAGAAATACCAATATAAGCTTATGTACTTTTCACGCGAGTCAACTTCTTTCTCTATAAGAGGGACATATATGGTTTTGTACTTTTCACGCGAATAAACTTCTAGTGAGCTTGTCGTCTGTATGCGGTAGGGTCTGGTTAACTGCCCGGCCACCTCTTTAACTCATCTCTTGTCAACGCTAGCACTTTTTAATAAATAATGCCATTTCCGACTCACGAAGTGAAGCTCAATCTCTATTCATTAGTTCAGCGCTTCGGGCGGCTGTAGGACGGACGGCCCCCTATAGGTGGTAGGGTAGGATGGGTGGTACTGCTCAGATTGCGGCCAATCCTCCTAACTGTGCACGGGCCGGGCTTAGAGCGCAGCAGCAGAAGGAGAGGGATGCTATCGCCCTAAGCAGCAATCGCTGAATCAACGCTTAAAAAAGAATGAAGCTGAAGACCAAAGAAAAGAGTTTGCATTCCGAATTATGAGGGATGCGAATCTATGGTGAAGATTTTCAATCGGATACCAATTGCTTGGATGCGTTTGAAAGCTAACAATAATTCGTGCAGTCCATGTAGCCTATCCGGCTGGCTAGGCAGCGTTCAAACCGATCCCTTGGAACTCGATCCATGTAAGGAAGCTACTTTTTCTAGGAGAGCATACTTCAACATCGAAAATCAATTAATGGTATCAGAGTCCTATGATCTCTTTCTCATCTTTTTCGTCTATATGGATTATCTTTGGCTATGTCCACGACCTCTTTATCGCCTACTCTGGGCAAGTGTGTTTTGTTAACTTTATCTTTCTTTTAGGAATTATTTTGGATGCGATGCAACGACTGTCACGACCCGAAACCAATAAAAATAAACGGGATTGCGACATGGCACAACTCAATTCTCAAGCTCTAAGCTTCGAATACCCATATAACAAGAGTTAAAATCCTAATCCACAATAATACCACCAAAAAATTCTCTAAAACGAAGCATAAAAACAATTAATCTTCCTTACTGAAATTGACATTTTAGAAATTTTGCCAATCAACACATCTTACATTGTACAAATCATAGTCCACTCTATGACCCAAAATTAATAATGAAGCTCTTTGATCTCCAAGTACTGAATCGACAAACATATGGTATTTCGGGGTGAGCTCCCAACTCAGTAAGCGGAACATAGCTGTGATCTTAATGTTTCAGTTTTAAAATATAAACAAAAATAAAGGATTGTACAAAAACAAGAAAACAAATACGAATAACGAGGTTACTAATTTAATAAAAGCGAAGTCACTTAATTGAAAATTTTCAACTCAAAACTCGTAGTATTTCTCTATTGGTTTTAGAACACAATCATGCTATTGAATTAATACACACAAGGGGCCGAATACTCCGAAGAACCGAACTCGAGTGACTCTAGTGCTTACCAAAGAGAGGTATAAGATCCTAACTGGGTGGCGGAACATGACGTATTATTTCTTTCATTTATTTGGTGGGAGTTAGAAAACAGTGGACCCAACCGATTGCAATGTTGTGTGCACAAAGTTCTAATTGGGTCGAACATCCAAGGACCGAAATACTATTAAAAGGCCGAATACTCCAGATAGTCGAATTACCCACAAATGGGCAAATGCTTCAAAGAGTCGAATTATCCATGAAGGGCTAAGGGCTAATTGTAGCGGATTGGTATTAATCCCAACAGAACGAAATCAATTTATCAAAACATATTCGCAGACAAGAAATGCCATGGAATTCACAAATACCGGTGAAATAACAAACTAAAATTTAAATCATAAATGCTCATGTCTTCGAATATATAAATATAAAACAATATGAGCTTAAAGCAGAATGGTAACAAAAATCATATGTCGAAACCAACTACTAATTATACCCATGGCCGGACTTGATATGAGACCCATGAGGCGGGTGCCTCAGGCCCATAATTTTAGAGGACACCAAATTTTTATATATACTATTTAATTATGTAAGTCCAATTATGAACAAAGGCATGCATATTCATTCTAATTCTTTTAGTCCGGATAAAAAGTGTTTTTTTTGTTATACGAATTTTTTTGTTATAGGATATATAAATGTCATAGACTAGAATAGTAAAAGATAAGTCAATAAGTCGGATTAAATTAAGAAAAAAAATGGTGCAATCGACATCAAAATTAAATCATCTTCCCTTTCGTCGCTCTGACAGTCTGAGGCTCTCAATCTCCTCTACTCTTCCATCATCGATCTTCCATCGTTGCCAACCTTTTCTACCCTTATGTCATTGTCAATATCCTCTCTCTCTCTCTCTCTCTCTCTCTCTCTCAAATATCTTCAGTTTTATAAGTAATTCATTATGATATATATTATTTTGGTTATTATTTTATTTTTTGAATTTTGTGTTAATAATACAATTGTATCGTCGTCAAAGAAAAACAATAATTATATGAGTATTAAGGGGTACCACTTTTTAAATATGACAAATCCCACTTACCTCTTACAAACTACGAAGAAAAGTATCAGTTACTCTTCTCACAAATCAGCTAGTCTTGTGCTCTTGTAGGTTTGCTAGCTATGAAAGTTGGGAAAATGCCTAGTTAATACATGTATTAAAACAATTTTGAAAATCTCAGCATCCAACCTAAAATCAGAACACTACCAGACTTTCAATACTCAAAGGCAATGTTGTAAAAACCGGACCGGACCGGACCGGCGGTTGGACCAGGTCCAACCGGTTTAAACCAAAAAATCGGTCCGGTTCGACTAAAATCGGATTTTTTAAAAAATTATCGGTTTTTTGTCAAAACCGGGTTCAACCGGTGAACCGGCTGAACCGGTTCACAATTGAACCGGCCAATTTTGATTTTTTTTAAATCAAAATAAATTATTATGTGAAATTTGGACCATTTGATTATTGATTTGGTTTTAATCGATCTTATAGTTGTAAAATTAAACCAAATTAACATATTTATGACCAAACCAAACTAAACCAAGAAGTAAATATGAATATTTTACCTATTTGAACCAAACCAAACCAAATATATTGAATTTCAATTGAACCCCGGTTGAACCTCGGTTGAACCCCGATCCGATCTATACCAAAAAATTCCGGTTCAATTACCGGTCCGATTTTTAAAACATTGCTCACAAAGGTAAGTTGGCTTCTATTAATCTCTAATTGTGTTGGAGTGGGTGGGGTTCCCAACCTATGTGGAGAAGACCCCGGAGTGCGACGAGCGCCGTTCGTGTGTCGAAGAAGCTCGGGAAGTGGGCGACGTAGAGTCGCTGCTGCTGTTGCTGCCCAGGGGGAGATTCTGGAACAGGGGATCCGAGTTCGGGCCGAACTCGGTCCCATGGCGAGTTCGGGCCGAACTCGGTCTGGCCACTCCAGTACTGTGGGGTGAGGTTCTGGATGCTTGACACAGAGTTCTGGCCGAACTCTGTGTCGTCGGGGGCTGAAGCAGATTTTAGGATGAGTTTTCATCATTGGATCTAATCCAACGGTCCAGGTTGGTTGCGGGATTGGGGAGTTATATTGAGTTTTCTCAACCCTAATTCATTATCGCAAGTATTGGGCAACACAAGTTTGAGAGAGAAGGAGGCAAGAGTGCCATTGCAACTTCGGAGAAGAAGACGGAGGATTGAAGGTCGTTTTCGAAGGAGATCGTGTTTCGGGTAATCTCTACTCGTCGTTCTCGTTCTTCGTAGCCTTGTAATCATTGTTCTTGTCTCTGAGTGTTGTGGGGATCCGATTTGGATCGGAGGAGTTTGTAGAGGGTGTAATTCTTCTATTCCATTAGTGGAGGCTTCTCAGGGTTGGACTCCGATCGTCCCGTGGTTTTTCCCGCAAGGGTTTCCACGTCAAAAATTCTCTGTGTCTGCGTGGTTTGCTTTGTGTGTTCGTTTTTGGTTCGTGCGTTGTTTGCTCGGTCCTCTCGCAGGTACTCTCCGGTTTGGGGAAAGGTTTTCCGCGTTTCTTTCCACTCAGAGTGGTATCAGAGCTTTGGGTTCAAAGGGTGTCAGGAGTTGACAGAAGAACCAGAGAGGAGAGATGGACGCGAAGCCGGTGCGCATGGTGAACCTTAATGGCACAAACTATCATTATTGGCGGAGCAAGATGAAGGATTTGCTATTTGTCAAGAAGCTGCATCTACCTGTGTTTGCATCCGAGAGGCCCAGTGATAAATCCGAGGAGGACTGGAAGTTCGAGCACATACAGGTGTGTGGGTACATACGGCAGTTTGTTGATGAGAACGTGTACAATCACGTTGCCAATATTGAGCACGCGAAGACGTTATGGGATAAGCTGGAATCCTTGTATGCGAAGAAGACCGGGGTAAACAAGTTGTTCCTGATCCGAACGATGATGGGTCTGCGGTACAAGGATGGGGCGTCTATTACGGATCACTTGAGTGATTTCCAGGGCGTGGTTGACCAGTTATCTTCTATGGGAGTCAAGTTCGACGACGAAGTTCAGGGACTGTGGCTGCTGTGTACCTTGCCAGACTCGTGGGAGACCGTACGAGTATCTATGATCGCTTCTGCTCCAGAGGGCGTGGTCAGTCTGGAGTTTGCTAAGAGCGGGGTGTTGAATGAAGAGATGCGGAGACGTTCTCAGGGCACTTCATCCACATCCCACCACTCAGAGGCATTGGTTTCAGAGAGCCGCGGAAGGGGCAAAAGCAGGGGTCCAGGTGGTGGCAGAGACAAGAGCAGGGGAAAGTCCAAGGGTCGGTACGAGGACTCAGAGTGTTATCATTGCGGTAAGAAGGGTCATATCAAGCGGAACTGTTTCGCTTGGAAGAGAGAGAAGAAGGGCGACAAGGGGAAGCAAGAAGAGAACACTACAGCGGCGGCCTCGACGCATGGAGGCGATGTGATCGTCGTAGGTGATGAGGTCATTACTAACCTCGCCTGCGATGACAATTCTTGGCTGGTGGACTCAGGGGCTTCAGCACATGTATCTCACAATAGGGCACTGTTTGCCACTTACACGACAGGCGACTGTGGCGTGTTGAAGATGGGCAACGGAGATGTGTCGAAGGCGGTTGCCATTGGAGATGTGCATTTGAGAACGAAGACGGGTGCGGTTCTTGTTCTCAAGGATGTTCGTCATGTCCCTGATATCCGTTTCAACCTGGTGTCGGTTGGAAGGTTGGATGACGAGGGATTCTTCAGTCTCTTCGGGAATAGTCAGTGGAAGCTTTCCAGAGGTTCGTTGGTGATTGCCAGAGGAAGCAAGAAGTCCGGTCTCTACTATATGGAGGGGAGCGCACAGGGGGCACAGGAGGTGAACGCAGTCAGTGATGCGTCTACCGAGTTGTGGCACAGGCGGCTCGGCCATATCAGCGAGAAGGGGATGAGCTACTTGGTGAACAGGAAAGTGATTCCGGGGCTCAAGTCTACAAAGTTGGAGAAATGTACGCACTGTTTGGCTGGGAAGCAAAATAGGGTGTCTTTCCAGAGTCACCCAAGTTCGAGGAAGCCGGCGTTGCTCGAGTTGATTCACTCGGATGTCTGCGGTCCTATGAAGGTAAAAACTCTTGGTGGTGCTTCTTACTTTGTGACTTTTATTGATGACTGTTCCAGGAAGGTTTGGGTCTATGCCTTAAAGACCAAGGATCAGGTGCTGCCTACTTTCAAGGAGTTTCAGGCCTCCGTTGAAAGGGAGACGGGCAAGAAGTTGTTGTGTGTTCGGTCCGACAATGGCGGCGAATACATCGGTCCCTTTGATGCGTATTGCAGAGAGCAAGGGATACGACACCAGAAGACTCCGCCAAAGACACCTCAGCTCAATGGTGTAGCGGAGCGCATGAACAGGACACTGATGGAGAGGGTGCGGTGTTTGCTGTCAGAAGCAAACTTGCCGGGCAGTTATTGGGGTGAGGCTCTTCTCACAGCTGCTTATATTATTAATTTGTCTCCTAGTGCTCCTTTGCAGGGTGATGTGCCTGATAAAGTATGGTACGGTAAAGAGCCGTCATACAGTCACCTGCGGGCGTTTGGTTGTAAAGCCTTCGTACATGTACCGAAGGACGAGAGGACCAAACTTGAGCCGAAGACGAGGCGATGCGTCTTTGTCGGCTACGGTCGGGATGAGTTTGGCTATAGACTCTACGACCCAGTGGAAGGAAAGCTCTACAGAAGCAGGGACGTGGTGTTCGTCGAGGATCAGACCATGACCAACACTCAGGACTCCGAGACGCCTTCTGAGGCTGAGGAATTGCCTGAGTTAGAGTCATTTCGCTTCGAGCAGTTTCCAGAGGACATCGCGGAGGATCCAGTTATGGGGGAGCCGGTACATGGAGTTGCTCCCAACCTTGATCATCAGCCTGCTGATGGTGGTCAGGGTGTCCCTCAGGAGGATGAGCATGCCGGGGAGGCAGTTTCTGAAGGGGAGGAGGCTGTCGGTATACAGCCAGCACCAGTGGCTCCACTAAGAAGGAGCAACAGGGATCGTCGACCATCTACGAGATACTCGCCGGATGAGTATGTGCTATTGACTGACGGGGGAGAGCCCGAAAGTTTCGCAGAGGCTATGGAAGACGAACACAGGCAGGAGTGGATGGTGGCTATGCAGGAGGAGATGAGTTCCTTGCACACCAATTCCACTTATGATCTGGTGCGGTTGCCAAAGGGCAAGAAGGCTTTGAAGAATCGATGGGTGTTCAGAGTGAAGCAGACGGATGATGCTACTCGCCCTCGATACAAAGCGAGGCTGGTAGTCAAGGGCTACGGTCAGCGGAAAGGCGTGGATTATGATGAGATCTTTTCGCCTGTCGTCAAGCATTCGTCTATTCGGGTGGTGCTAGCATTAGCAGCCAGTTTCGACTTGGAGGTCGAGCAGATGGATGTGAAGACGGCGTTCCTCCACGGTGATCTTGAGGAGGAGTTGTACATGGAGCAGCCGGAGGGATTCTGTGAGAAGGGCAAGTCACATTTGGTCTGCCGGTTGAGGAAGAGCTTGTATGGTCTGAAGCAGGCTCCGAGGCAGTGGTACAGAAAGTTCGAGTCGTTTATGGGGGAGCATGGTTATGCACGGACGACGTCGGACCATTGTGCATTTGTGAGGTATTTTGCCGAGGATGATTTCATCATTTTATTGCTCTATGTAGATGATATGCTATTAGTGGGTCGAAATGCCACTAGGATAGCGGAGTTGAAGCGCCAACTGGGCGCGGCCTTCTCTATGAAGGATTTGGGCGCAGCGAAGACTATTCTTGGGATGGAGATCAGCCGAGAGAGAGAGTCCAAGCTGCTACACTTGTCCCAAACGAAGTACATTCACCGGGTACTTCAGCGTTTCGGGATGGACGGGTCGAAGAAAGTGAGTTCCCCCCTCGCGGCTCACTTTAAGTTCACTGAGGAGCAGTGTCCATCTACCGAGGACGAAAAGGAAGATATGGAGCGGGTTCCATATGCTTCAGCTGTGGGAAGCCTGATGTATGCTATGGTGTGTACGAGGCCAGATATTGCTCATGCAGTTGGTACGGTTAGCAGGTATCTTTCAAATCCTGGAAGGGTACACTGGAGTGCGGTCAAGTGGATTCTACGATACCTTCAGGGCACTGCCGGTTGGAGACTTTCTTTTGGTGGTGACGAGCCGAAGCTGGTCGGGTATACCGACGCTGATATGGCTGGAGATGTAGACACGAGGCGATCGACTTCGGGCTACGTGATGATGTTTGCAGGAGGAGCAGTGTCGTGGCAGTCGCGGTTGCAGAAGTGTGTTGCCTTGTCGACGACGGAGGCGGAATACATTGCGGCGACGGAGGCTTGCAAGGAGCTGTTATGGATGAAGAAGCTGTTGCAGGAAATAGGACTGAAGCAAGAGCAGTATACTTTGCTTTGCGACAGTCAGAGTGCTATCCACCTTGTGAAGAATCAGACGTTTCATAGCCGGTCCAAGCACATCGAGACCCGGTATCATTGGATACGGGATGTGGTTGAGAAGAAGGACGCGGAGCTTGAGAAGGTGCATACAGACGACAACGGAGCTGATATGTTTACGAAGATTCTACCAAGGGGGAAGTTTGAGTACTGCAGGCAGATCGTCGGGATGACGATGTCCTCCCCATAGTTGTGAAGGGGGAGATTTGTTGGAGTGGGTGGGGTTCCCAACCTATGTGGAGAAGACCCCGGAGTGCGACGAGCGCCGTTCGTGTGTCAAAGAAGCTCGGGAAGTGGGCGACGTAGAGTCGCTGCTGCTGTTGCTGCCCAGGGGGAGATTCTGGAACAGGGGATCCGAGTTCGGGCCGAACTCGGTCCCATGGCGAGTTCGGGCCGAACTCGGTCTGGCCACTCCAGTACTGTGGGGTGAGGTTCTGGATGCTTGACACAGAGTTCTGGCCGAACTCTGTGTCGTCGGGGGCTGAAGCAGATTTTAGGATGAGTTTTCATCATTGGATCTAATCCAACGGTCCAGGTTGGTTGCGGGATTGGGGAGTTATATTGAGTTTTCTCAACCCTAATTCATTATCGCAAGTATTGGGCAACACAAGTTTGAGAGAGAAGGAGGCAAGAGTGCCATTGCAACTTCGGAGAAGAAGACGGAGGATTGAAGGTCGTTTTCGAAGGAGATCGTGTTTCGGGTAATCTCTACTCGTCGTTCTCGTTCTTCGTAGCCTTGTAATCATTGTTCTTGTCTCTGAGTGTTGTGGGGATCCGATTTGGATCGGAGGAGTTTGTAGAGGGTGTAATTCTTCTATTCCATTAGTGGAGGCTTCTCAGGGTTGGACTCCGATCGTCCCGTGGTTTTTCCCGCAAGGGTTTCCACGTCAAAAATTCTCTGTGTCTGCGTGGTTTGCTTTGTGTGTTCGTTTTTGGTTCGTGCGTTGTTTGCTCGGTCCTCTCGCAGGTACTCTCCGGTTTGGGGAAAGGTTTTCCGCGTTTCTTTCCCATCAAATTGATACCCGCACATTGCAATAATATGTTCAAGGCCGGAGGTTCTTAGGTGTTTAAGCCTATCAAGAAATCAGGTTGCAAAGGAGCATAAGCTTATATTCCTAATAACGAGAATAGTTTTGATTACCAAGATGGTTTAAAGTATCGGCCGATACCGATACGATTTGGCATGTCCCGATTCGATATCGACCGATATCCGATACTGACCGATACCGACATTGAGAGTCTCTTTTCCGGTCAATTCGGCAGGAAAAGAAAACCAAAAAGACAAATCAACACGACTTTAAAGCATAATAAGGTTGTAAAAGCATGTAAAAGAAAAAAATCTATTGTATGTAAACCAATCGGTAAGGGTGGCTAATATTTTATTTAATTTCAAAACTACTAAGAAATAACACTAAAAATACTTAAAATTATGCTTAAATGTATAAAATATATGCTTTTGAATGTAAATAATTTATTAATAATTATTTGTTTTTCGATCCAAAAAATTTCGATACTTCGATCCGAAACCGCCGGTACTACCAATATCATCGATACCAATACTGAATAGTCCGATACCGATTCCGATACCGATATGGATACTGTGAACCTTAATAGCAACCAGATAACAAAGTCCATGGTTTCTTTATTTTCCGGTATTATCTTCTTGTACTTGGGCTTGGTTTTGTTAGATGTGATTAATGGGGGATTCTTCCCATCATTTTAATACAAAAAAACAAACTTGCACTTTAATGTGATTAGTAAAGCATTGTGTTGGTTTAGGTCCAACACCAAGAGAACATTTCCTCCCTCTCTATGTTTACGAGGATGAGACATCTTCACAACATCTCTCTTTTAAGAATTAATGAACGGTGTCCCACCCACGTGCTATGTTCTACGGACAATAATACAACACATAGTGGTATGGACACGATATCAATTTTGACATATTCTAGTATATTTTTAAGTTCCCTTTTTGTGTAAGACACAAGACACATGGATACAACATCTACCACTCAAACCATTAACCATCACCAGGTGTATGATTTCAATGACATCAACAAGTATATGATTACAATGGCATATAGTCATGTAAAGCTAACTATAGCACCAAATAAGCACTTGTCTATGGATCAATTTTCTCCTAAGAAGAGGTCAGGGCATAGAGTGGATTTTAAGCACCAATGAGTTATGCGTTTTATTTTTAGAAACCTTGGAATTTGATTTTAAGCACCAATGAGTAAACAATGAGATATTTCTCCCATAGTTTTCGGTATCGGCCGATATCGATCCAATATGGTCGATACTGATACAATTTAGTATATCCCAATTCAATACCAACCGATACCCGATATCGACATTAGGGCTCTCTTCCGGTTAATTCGGCAAAAAAATTGAACGAAAAAGAGCAATCAACAAGGGTGTAAAAGCATAGTATGGTTGTAAAAGAATATAAAAGAAGAAAACTTGTCTATCGCATGTAAACCAATTGGCAAGCGTGACTACTATTTCATTCAATTCCAAAACTGCTAAGAAAGCCTAAACTTACAACATATACTTTTTAAAATGTTCATAATTATTTTATTTCTGATACCCAAAAAAAAATACTTCCATCCAAAACCGCCAATTCCGATACTCATAGTAGTGGTCCGATACTGATTCCGATATCGGTACAGCGAACCTTGATTTCTCCACAATAACGGCTTACAAATTTTAGGTATAACGTCACGTTTACAAAATCCTATGAACCCCGCGGCACGAGTACAACACAGTGGATAGAAACACCGCACATTTGGTGTCCTATTGTACTTTGAAGTGTTTGTGTCCTGTTGAATGCATGTCCCACGAACGTATGATCCACTTGACAACTTACTTCAACGCGCATCCATCAAACCAGTCCTTGACCGTCTCCCTCGAAATTCTCCTCCCACATTTCCTTGCAGTTGCAAGAAAACTCTAGTTCGGAAAGATTAACCCGAGATTGTTACTCCACTGGGGAGAGATTTAGGGTTTAGAGTCCACTGGAGAGAGATATTAGCGCTAGGTTTTTTTTTTGTTGTTTTTTTTTTGGGGGGGGAGGGGTGGTTGAGAGAGGAGTAACTAATTGAAGAGAAATTAGCGGGAAGGACTCTCGGCTTTAACGGGCCGCGTCGAAATTGGATTTGGGATGAAATCAACCCACTCCCACACTAGAACCTCATAATCCAAAACATGGACATTTTAAAGTACCAAAATATATATATATATATATATATATATATATATATATATATATATATATATATATATATATAATGCAGCTTGAAAACAGTACAAAAATGACCCATCCAAGTCGCCTATTTATCGAGCACTAATTAATAAAAAAAATCTTATAATTAACTACCACCAATACAATACGTGCCTTATGTATATCCTCACATAAAAATAATTTAAAATTCTTATAAATAACTGTAAAAATAACTTAAAATTCTTACAACTACTTAAAAATATCCAAAATCTCTCTCAGACATATATATATATATATATATATATATATATATATATATAACAAATTTAAATTAAAATATAGTCAATATTTAAACTAACTACATGGTATTATCTAAACATATATACAAAGTCCTACAACGAACAACTTTTAATTAAAATATATTAAATATTTAAACTCTATTTAAACTAATTATATAATATTGTCTAAATATATATATATCTAGTTCTAATTTATTTTTTTTAACAATTTTTTATGCACCTACATGTCAGTCACTAGTATAGATATGAAAAATGGTCTCCAGCTACGAGAGTAAAGCTATTTGGGAATGCTTTTTGTTGTACCAATTATGGATATTTTAGCAAATGCTCCCATTTAAAGTATAGAAACTAGCATATATCTTCCATATTTAAAAAAAAATAAAAAATGTCCTCATTCCTTTATAAACCAGCTAAAATTTTGGATAACTAGTGGGGGTATATATTAAAATTTTATTTGTTCTATACAAATGAATAAAAATATTTATTAATTTAAAAAAAATGAAGGTATATACTAAGTTTCTACATCTTGAATGAGTATTTGCTAAAATATCTCTAACAATTATCTACTGCTAGTCTGTCACATTCCCACCAGCATCCAATTGTGTAGCAATTCACAGCACTCTTGTTCAGCAACAGAACTGGACACTGTCTCGCCTCCAGCCTGCTGGTCTGAGCCGTAGCGTTTTGACTCATGATTCTGTCCACGAACCATTGCTGAGCTAACTTGTCTCTGTGCAATGAACTAAGAAGGAACAGAAGGGCAAGGAGAGCAGATGCAGCATAAGCTTGATGTCGAAGGAGCTTATTGCGTCTTAAAAAGGAGCTGAACAAAGCTAAGCTGCATTTGCATGACACGACATGAAGATCTGCACGAGATTTTATAATTAGATTCTCTTCCCCCTCCCGATGTTCCGTAGTCAATCTCCTGCACTCAGCCATACGGTCAACCAGAAAATACAGGATGAACTATAGCAACATAAACGGAGCTACCAGAAAATACATGAAGATCTGCACGAGATTATATAATTTATGTTAGACTGGTCCTAATGGTCTGGGGGGTTGCGTATGGAGAGGGGTTGTCCAAGCCCGAAGTCTTATCAGGCTTATCCCAAGGCCGGTCCTGCCTACAATTCAACCATGCAAACCACATTTTCTATGGTTTAATATTAAAGTAGAAATGGGTGTTGGAAATGGAGTAGAAACAACGCAAAATAATAACCTTTCCGACCGAAAAGAAAATATATGAAAATTAAACTAAATTGTAAAAACCTGCAAATGTACAATACCCCAACACAAACAACATAATCATAAACACCACAACGATTTTATATGAAAAAACTACGAGAAAAAAAAAATCAAGGCACGATCAGAGATCAACCTCAAAAAATGCAACTACTGGAAAACATACTCCCCCAACTTCCCCTACCGATCCACACATGGGACCGTAATTTATAAATAATAAAAACGAAAATTTTCATGTGAAGCATTAAAATTTTATGAAATTTTATATAGAGCACAATGTTTCTATAAATTATATACGAAGCACAAGAACGCCCTTACGAAGGGCGTTCTTCTTTTTAAAAATAAATTATTTTCCCTCACTCCGTTAACTTTAGCCTCCGTTTAAAAAAAAATATATAAAAAAAGGAAAACGCCCTTAAGAAGGGCGTTCTACTTAAAATATATTATTTTATATTCTCCGTTAACGTCTGCCGTTAACCTCAGCGCGAATGGACGAAAATATAAAATAAGCGAAACGCCCTTAGGAAGGGCGTTTTGTCAGAATTGTCAGACAAAAACGCCCTTCGTAAGGGCGTTTTCCTGACAGGTGTAGCGCTCCCTGGTCGACGCGTGGCGCTTTCGGTCGTGGCTGCTGCGCAGCGCTTTCTCGTGAATGGGGACGCTGTCAGCTTTTTCGGACGTGGCTACTGCGCATTCAATCTCGTGAATGGGGACGCTGCTGCTTTTTCGGGAAATAGGGACAGCTTTTTCGAGAAATAGGGGGAGCTGTCAGCTTTTTTGGGGAAATGGGGGACGCTGTCGCTGTCAGCTATTTCGGGGTGTGGGAATTACTGATTCAGCTTTTTCGGGGACTGAGCGGGGACTGGGCATGCAGCTTTTGACTGCATTGGTATGTGGGATTTCATTATTGTGTGTGCCATGCAACTTTTTCAGCCACTTTTTGACTGAAATGTTTGAAATCGGGTGGAAAAATGGATATAAGAAGAGGGGGAGTAGAAGAGGAAAAACAGAAGAGAAAGAAGAAGTAAGGCTAGCAGGAGAAAACCAACAGAAGCTAGAGAAAAAAAGGAAGAAAAAACAAGTAGTAAGTAGAAAATAGTGTTCATTGTGAACAGGTATTTTTTGTTTAAATAATTTATATGGTAATTTTTATGCTAATTTTTATGCTAATTTTTTGTTACAGATGGCTTGTCCAAATGATGGAAAATTTCCCGGTGGTCCGTCAACTCCGGCCATTTTACATGAACGACAATCTCATGTTTCTAAACTTGTATTTTCGGGAGAGGTAAAATATTTTTTAGGTAATTAATTTTTTTTGTGTTATTTTTATTAAATTATACTAATCATGTATATACATATATGATTATATTATAGCGCTATGATTATCCTGAAGTTAAATTACGTGAACATGGTGAGTGGCGATCATCGTGGGAGTTAACTGCACCCCAAAAGGTCTTGATATCGACTTTCGGTTTTGATCTTATTGACGCTATACGTATTAAGCGCCATGACAGAGACCTGATATTGAGCATCGTTGAGCGATGGTGGCCAACACGCAACACATTTCAGCTTCCTTTCGGGGAAATGACCATAACTTTAGCTGACACAGCCCAGATTCTAGGGTTACCTATTGAGGGTTACCCTATATATTTTTACGAGGGGTTGGATGCTTCAGATCTCATTAGAACGTACCTTGGTGTGGAGCCCCCAGATGATATAGGCGGTCGGAGTACTGTCAGAATGACTTGGCTCCGGTCCACTTTTATGTATCTCGATCGCATCGGCGATACGGCAGTTGTTGTCGATGATGCACGGGTATTTTTTTCTACACTAGTTATCTTTAATTTCTATTTAATATAATTGATATGAAGAGTTCAGTTGTTGTTAATTTTCAGATGATTTATTGTACAAGAGCTTATTTGTTGTGCCTATGCGGTGCATTATTATTTTCTGACGCGACAGGAAATATGATCAACATCCGACTGCTACCATTTTTCGAAGATTTGGGTACACGCACAAAGCACGCATGGGGGCAGGCAGTATTAGCATATTTATATCACTCGATGACATCATTTGTGTCTAAGGTTTCTGGAGGTAAAACATCAAAAAATATTTCTGGGTGTCTAACACTTATACAGGTATATTTATATTGCTGGTAGTACGTATTTATAAATTTTATTTATTTCGACCTCACATGTAAATTGTCTTTGTAGTTTTGGTGTTACGAGCACTTTGCTATTGGTAGGCCACTTACCATATATTGTGATCAACGAGTATATCCAGGAGGTCTTAAGTGGAATACTGAAAATGTAGATTATCAGCATGTTATCCACAAAGCGGTCTCTATATACCGGAATCAATTTGACATATTAACCGCGTTTGATGTTAGTATATTATTAATGTCCAAATTTACTTGAGTTATAAAATGTTAATTTTCGTGCATTCTCAATTTACTTGTTCAACGTTACGTAGGTTTTCTGGCAACCCCAATCTGTACCAGAAGATGTCTTGAATGCTACCCGGGGCATGAGTCTGCATCGATATTATATTATGTACAACGGATATATCATGTTTCATCCGGCTGATCGTGTTATGCGACAGTTTGGACTGAAACAGATAATACCTCTTGATCCTTTACCTTCTAACATTTCTAAAGCCAATATAGAACAGCGGGCGGCCCACTTTCTTACTGGTTGGTATTCCAAATTTACCACACATGGTATAGAACACATGTCTGAATTGATGACATCGGTAGCGGATGGTAAGTTTTAAAATACTTAAGTTTAATTTTAAAATAATTATAAGGCGTTCGTTCCATGCACTCATATTTTCTTGATATCTTATAGTGGCCGGTAACGAAGATTATGTACGTTGGTATGGACGTCCGCTAATGCAAAATCCAAGATATGTATTTAAAGAGCCCTGGTTCGAAGCACGAGCTATAGATGATCGGAGTCTGCGTGAGCACAGGGCACGTGTAGAATTAACGGTATTAGTTCATTTCTACATATAATATCATGGTATTTTTTGTTAAATTTACAACATTAATTAAGTATGTATTATAATATTCAGGTGGACTGTATGACTCAGATGTCCCAAGACCCCGGTGTGGATCCAACTGGAAAATTTGGGGAGGTATTAGAATATCTACGCCAGCCCTTCGATCCCGATTTTGTACCATTGAATGTCCCGGCCGATCACCCCGTAGGTATTGTCAGGCAGAGGCATGCACATCCCCGTAGGACCAAGTCACATGATGACGAAGGCCCCTCATATCCTTGCGCTGGTACCTCGGATCCATATGCAGGCCCCTCATATCCTTGCGCTGGTACCTCGGATCCTTATGCAGGCCCCTCACGTCCTTATGCTGGTACCTCGGATAGTTACGAGGGGGCATCCGAGAGTTATCATGGAGCATCCCAGAGTTACGAGGGCACGTCGCAGGACACTTCTCATGCCTTCGATTGGGATTATTACAAGCAGACGACGGGGTATTCATTGTTTGGTCCAAGCCATCTTGATCCAAGTAGCCAATTTTATTCGACTCCATCAGTGCTACCTTCACAAGTGGAGGAGCCACCGGAGATCACTGAGGAAAGAAGAAGAAGGCTAGGTCTAAGGCAAGTAGACCGTAGAGACTATAGAAGGGACAATAGAGGCGGGTAGTTTATTTTATTTCTTTGAGAAATCATGTATGAAGGGAGTTCATGTTATTTCAAATAATAAATTATTTCAAATAATAAATTATGTTTCTTTGAGAAATCATGTATGAAAAATTCCAATAAACACTAAAAATATTAAAAAAAATACTACAAATACAATCACTCAAGATACAATAATTACTGCATCGGTTGATTTGTGCATGTTCTTTTGTTGTGTCCTATCCCGCCACAAATCGTGCAATGGAGATCCCTTGTCGCCAGCTCTCGCGTCATAATACGGTTCTTCTTCGGTCTTCCAGCTCTGCGTCCAACAAGTGGTACTCCTATTTGACCTCTTACCAATTCACTTTGAGGGGTGTAGGGGGATGGAATTGGTTCCATACGTGGCAAATATACACTTCTAAGTGTTGTAACTGAAAATTCAACAGGATAAAAACTTTCCACTGTATAGTTGGATGAATGACAAGCATAACAAGCATGTACACATGGTAGTAGAGTATGTTGCCACCGACCACATGTGCAACATTTACGGTCTAGCTGAACCACATAGCATCTACTTGTTGCATGATCAAATATTTTAAATAATAAATTATCAAAACGCAACAACTGTAAATGGTGTGCCTCTCTCATGATACGTGTCATAGTCTTAAGCATTCTTGGACAAAAGTCTGTTTGCATATTTTCAGCATTTGTTCGATGCTTGTCATGCAATGTTATAATTTTAGCTCTAATACCATCAAGCAAAGTTGTTATCGGTTTGTCACGCAAACTTTTTATCCAACCATTAAAACATTCAGCAATATTTGATATGTTGATATCTAATCGTGGACATGGTGCATGAGCAGTGATCCAGTGCGAGAAAATACGATTTTCATCATTTGAACCTACAAGCCAATTGAAAACATTTATATCTGCAGATTTTATTCTCTCGAACCACTCGTTCGCATCAACCTCATTATAGGATCGGGCAAGTTTATCTAACCATTCTAGATACTTTCGCGAACCCGAACCAGAAAAATGACCTTTCATATTTTGTTTGAAGTGTTGAATGCAAAAAAAATGGGGAGAGTTTGGAAAAATTTCTCGCATTCCACGAATTAATCCTTTCTGCTTATCTGATATAAAAGAAATACTATCCCATCGTTCAAAAAAACTTTCAAAAGATATTTTCAAACAATTCAAAAACCATGTCCATGAATCAGTATTTTTTTTTTCAGCAACACAATAAGCAATGGGATATAATTGGTAGTTTGGATCGTGAGCACATGCAACAAATAAATTACCTTGATATCTAGATGTAAGAAAAGTAGCATCAATGCTAATAACAGGTAAACAACCGCTCAAAAAACCATCAATACAAGCTTTGAAACAAATAAAAATTCTTTGAAATTCATTATTTCCAACTGTTTTTAGAAAACATTTGCTTCCTGGATTGGTTTCAATAATTGTAAATCCATATTTTTCAAGACTACCATACGCATCAATGTAACTACCGTTAATTTCTGATAATGCAAGTTCCTTAGCTCTCCAAGCTTTGGAATATGTAATATGCAAACGATGGTCTCTAAGTATATCACGCATAATATGTGCTGGACTATAGGAGTTGTCATCTCTAATTTTACCAATTATTTTATTTCTTACCCATGCGGTAGTAGCTAGTGGATGATGTCCTCCTATAGATCCACCTGAACATGAATGCCTTGCTTCAAATGTACGAATTTCAAAAGTATTACCGTTGCCGACGGCTCTAGCATATACTCTCCAACAACAATTTGGAGAATCACAAGTATATACAATTCTATGGGGATTATTATGTTTAGATGAACAAGTAAAATTATATCTAATTGCTAGATCAGAAATAAAATTTCTAAATTCAGATGGAGAATTAAATGATTTACCAACAAATAATTCGGAAGTGGAAGAATCTAAATTATCATCATTTGACAAATAATAATCTAAATTTTCAACTAAATCATCACTATTTTCATCATCAACATCCATATTTTCAGTGTTAATGTTCTCTTCAATTTGGTCCACATTGCTAGGGCCGGCACCAAATTGATCTTCCAGGATTGGTTGACTACTGGAAATAATATTTGTGGTAGTATTTGATACCGAGAAATTAATGTAAATTTTAATGCAAGATGAACTTAAACAATTTTGAACAACAAAATTCCATGCTTCCTCACTATCTACTACTAAAAAAGTATCTGTAAAAAATCACCTTATTGTAAAATCATAACTAATAGAAAAACGATCACTAATAATATTACGTAAACTAGCTAGTGAAATATTATAATAAGTAGAAATAAGATGAGTACTACCTCCTTGATAAGATAATCCATCTAGTATACCTCCATGGTAGCAAATTACTGTTAAATTTGGATCCATTACCACAAACTTGTAACCTACCGATGCTAAAAACGAAGGTGAAGAACAACTTCTGACTTCTGAACTGAAGAATAGGTTGAGAGAACTTCTGAACTGAATAACTTACGTCCACAATAAAAGATGAAGAAGAAATGGTTAGAAGAAGTGAATGTGAACCTCTTCCTCTGAACATTGCTATATATAAGATGAAAAACTTACCGTTTAAAATTATCCGTTGGCTACTGAATTAACGTGATGGTGAACGTTACCTATCCTATATTCTAGCCAGTTAACGTTAGCTAGTGAGCCACTTTATATCCCGAGCCACTTTATATCCCATCTTATATCCTATCTGTACTAGTGAGCGGGAAAAAAAAAACAATACCTACAGAAAGATTCTACTTTATATCCCATCAATTCCTATCCGTTTAATAAAAAAGCTAACGGCCGAATCAAAGCTAACGGAAATTTTCACGGATTAAAAAAGGTTAACGGAACTTATCGGTGTTAAGTAAAAAAAATGAGGAGTGGACGGAGTTAAGTAAGCCAGGAGGAGGATAATAATTAAAAATATAAAACGCCTATACTAAGGGCGTTTTGGTGCTTTATATGAAATTATCCAAAACTTGTTGCTTTGGTTGAAATTTTATAAATATTTTATGCTTTATATGAAAATTTCCGTAATAAAAATGAATACAACTGAGTGTACAACAAAAATATCTAAACCGAAAAATCGAAGACAAAATGACGTGGTCTCATCCATATCTCTCTCTCCACGAAGTTGCACATCCTCATGAAATTCTCACACCTCGTGGTAAAGAAATTAGGTAAGAAGATTAATTCATGATATAACCCCTCTCAATCTCACAATAATGTAGACCATTGAATATGATCAACATACTCGATCTCAAATCTAATTTTTACTTAGTCTAGACAAACCGATATATCGTCGTTATGTCGGTGATATGCTTAGTAATTAAGCATAAAAATTTGCTAGAAACTTGTTGGATATCACGTTATTTTTAGTATTTTGATGTTATCTTGCTGGTGTACTATCGCTATGTCGTCAATATACCGGTACCACTGGTACTCCTCAGGAAACTCGGATTACTGACTCCAAGCCGAGTCCCATTTGTCATCTTACTTTTTTTTTTCGACCTTCTTCGACGCATGAATTGTGAGTGTTGCCCTTTCCCACATTCTCTACATAGGAATAAAATCGTACCCCAACAATAGGAATGGCAAGAACTGATTTTTGGGCTTGTTATCTTGATATTGAGCTTTTTCGGTACTGTGGTTAAATGACATGGTATCATAATATGCTAGGTTTATAATTGCTAACATGGTTTTTGTTTATATTTTCGGTGAGCAACAATAATTGTTGTTGCTCAACTAAGTCTATTTTTGGACAACTTTGAAATGTAAATTTAAGGTTGTTTCAAAAGTTGCTTATGGTTTTACTTCTCCAAAAGTACCAAGGATACCGAATCATGCAACTAATAATCTCTTCTTAGCTCTACATGCACCAAGTACTAGATGGACATCTTGATGTGGTATCATATATGGATCAATGCCCTCGATTCCAAGTAGAACTAGACATATTTTTTTTCAGAATATTTAATTATTAATTATTTTATATTTGTTTAGGACAAGGAGTATACATTCTTGTATGACTGAATTGTTCTTATTGTTAGGATTGGTATATCATCTATATAAAGGAATGTAGCATTCATTGTAAAGTTAAATTCGGTATGAACAATTTTTTTGAAAATTCTTTCATCCCAAACCTGTATCTTTGCGCCATGACCTCCGATATTCGATTCCTCTCCAGATAACCTTTCCTTTTTTTTTTTTTTTCCTGTCTATTGTAATTCGTATGGTTAGATTTTCCAAATTATGACCTTACACTGCATGAGAACCCTAATCTAGCTTGATGTTAAGATTCAATGTTTTGGACTTTCTAGAAGATCCGATCGTTGGATTTTCGATCCGCAATAAAAGTATGTTTCTTCATATCCGTGTAAATTTTTATAGTGATCTGACATCATTATAGCTAGATCAAACCACCGTCTTTGATTGTTTAATTAAACATATTAGTTCGATATCTCAAAATTCATTAGACAAAACTGAAATCAATTGATTCTAGCGATCTCGTATCGATGAAATTAACAAGGTGATTGTATGGATTTTCATGAGAATGTTAATCTTGTGGTTGATCTTGTCTCATTTTGCGCATTGTAGGATTCCGACGTGCAAATTTTGAGATAGGAACTGAATAGTTTAGA
The DNA here is from genome assembly GCA_029216955.1 of Iris pallida. Classification (NCBI taxonomy): domain Eukaryota; kingdom Viridiplantae; phylum Streptophyta; class Magnoliopsida; order Asparagales; family Iridaceae; genus Iris; species Iris pallida. The sequence goes on from JANAVB010044419.1 coordinate 1,648,839, forward strand.
ATATCAATTAATGAAGTCTGAATTTAATATTAAATTAATAGAGAATTTACTATGTAAGATATACTTGTATAAGTCGTATCCCTGACTTATATTGGTGCGTGGAGATGTTGGGGGGGGGGGGGGGGGGGGGGGGGGGGGGGGTGGGGTTTCAAATCTTCTTGTACTCATTTTGGTGTGTTTTAAGACTACACGAAGATTTGAATACATTTTTGTAAACCATTGGGCGTTTCCATTGCAACAAATGGGCATTTTGGTTATCTTTTAACAATTTGTCAAAACTTTGTAGCATAATTTTATTAAACTTTAATGTTGTGTATGAAGATTTCCGGCTAACAATCTATACTATTATATAATCCAAATATCAAGGGTATTTGGATTATACAATTTCTAAACTAAAGATATATTTATGAATGGATAATACGGTCATTTCACAACCCCACTAATTTAAATTTACAACAGATTGTAACCTCCTCTTTTCCTCTCACAACTCCTCTTTTTCTCTCACAATATTTTCTTCATTTTTGTTCTGCAACATTCTCAGAATAGAGAAATTTTTTTCTAAATACTTTTGTCAGGTTGGTTTCTTTCTCTTATATATGCATATAATTTTTTCTCCTCTTAAATATATATACACCTTAAAATAAATAATTCATCAATTCCTCTTCTACTTTCTCTTTTGTAGTATTCTCCGATGAACAAAGAAAGAATGCGCAATATCAACGACTTATTGTGATACCAAAAGGAAGAATGACGCGTTGGGCTAGCAAACGGAATAACAATGTATGACAAGGTCCTCACTCTTTCTATCCCTCCATTATGATATTTGCATTGATTAGAATAAATTTGAAATAAGATTTTTAGTTTGCATTATATTAAGTTAAATTCTAATAAAATTTAACCAACTAGATTAATTTAAATTAACTTAGATTAGATTAAATAATATTAAATAAATATTTATATTAACTAGGATTGTGAGTATGCATTAGACTAAATTAAATTTAATTGTGTCATAATTATTAATTTTTTAAAAATTAGATTGTTATTTAAATTTTTCTTACATTAAATCTTTAGATATAGATTAGAATTAAAATTAAAAATTAGATTTAAATATTAGTTATATATTATATTTAAGTTACAGTAGATTAGATTTTATTAGATTTTAAATCATAAATTGGAAACTATGGATAAGATAAAATATAAATATTCATGAATTTGGTTATTTACATTTAAATTATGGTAGTTGTCTTAAGATTGTATCAATATTTCTAAAATCTCAAATATGTTGCACACGCAACGCGTGTGCCCGACACTAGTTTATTTTGTTAGTGTCGTGAGAGCTATACATCATATTGTCTACAAGTTTTTCCTTTTATCAACAAAACTTGATTCTGTAAGTGTTCCAAATCATTGTTAGCAATCACCTGAATAAAATTCGTATTATACGCAAATTTTTTCGTTTCTTTCAGAAATGTGTAATACTTGCGTACTTTTGACAGATTCAAATCAGTACATAAATTTTAAGCATGCAAAGCTTTAAACGTGTTCCGTATAAATTATTAAAAAAATTGGCACAAAAAACGTGCTGAAAACATGTTTAATTAATCAAATTTGACAACATATTTAAAAATTTGAAATTTCTAATCTCGATATTTCCATTTTTTGAATATTTGACCGAATTTTTAAACATATTTTATTTGTATTGAGCCGATTTATACTCGTATTTTTTCCGTCCCAATTTTTCCCGTTTGCCCAATTGCTAACAAGGTTCCAAATATAATAGTTCTCAGTATCCAACATTCACAAGGTTACCAAATTAATGAACCTAAGTAACTCGAAAACCACATCATCTAGGACCCAAATTATCATATTTTTTTAATAAGGGCCAGTCCTCGACCCATCATTAGCATAAACTAATATTTTGCAGAGAAGTCTGTTAGAATGTTCTGATGATAGTTCCAAAGGACTAGACAAAGTAACAACATGCTAGTCAAAGATCATTCCCTGACAAGAAAAAGTATAAAAAAAAAGAAAAGAGGAGAGAATGAGATTAAGCATTACAAACATGCCACCATTAAACCCAACAGCACAGTGAATTCATTGCCTTTTGAAACCCCAGGCCTCCCACTTTGCAAAACCCTTCTCCACATGGCCCCAGAAATTTTTGATCCCTACCAAAGTGTTTCTGAAACCACAGGAAAAGGAAAAGAGGCCTACTTACACCCAAGTTTCTTTTCAAGTTCTTCCACCACATATTAAACCCAACATATGAACTACTACTACTACTACTAAACTAACACCACCTAAAGATTGGGCTTAGGCATCAGACCATGCTGCGTAGACTGGCATTTGAGATATGGGCATCCACGAGCTCACCGGAGTGGCACTGATGAACTGCTGAGGCCTGCCGAAGAGCACCGAGAGGCCCCCCCGGTCCGGGCTCCCCTCTCTCGAGCTGCCCAGACTCGTCACCAGGGACGACGAGTTCGACACCTGGTTGTTCCCCGTCTTGCCCGGGTCGTCGACCCTCTGCGCCGCGGCCGCGTCGTCGGCGCCAGCGTAGCCGTGGAGGCTGGCTGTCGGGTAGGGGAGGGTCAGGAGGTTCCCGGCAGCAACAGACAGCTGGTTGTTCTCTTCGGCCAGGGTGAGCTCTCTGCAGGTGTTGTTGTTGCTGCTGCCTCCTTCGATAGCCTTGTTCCTCCTCACGAGATCGATCGACAGCAGCGTGCTGCTCGCCATGATCTTGTCCACGTCGTATCTCGTGATGTCGAAGTTGGTGACGGCGTTCAGGCCGCGGAACTTGATCGCGGCTATGTCGTAAGCCTCGGCCGCTTCCTCCTGAGTACCTGAAGATTTGATCATCAGTATATCAAATAGCTAACATATCAGTTACGACAGTGTTACGTGGACCGCGTTCTGTTTAGCATTTTCCTCACAGTTAACAATCATTTTTATTCAAAACGTAACTAATTGTTCTCTTTTGTGATACTGATCAGTCAAACAAGAGGCTTGCGGTTACCAACAGAGCAATCAGCCTTATGGAAAAAGGGATACACAAGCAATTGGTAAAAAGCAAGTGTTGCATGCTAAAGCATGAAATGCTCAATGCCCACTCTTTTGATGTACTATGTGCTAAGACTTCAACAAGCTCGCGAGACGAATCTTTTTTTTGAAATCCCACGCACACACAATTGGGGAACTCGAATCTTGCCGGTCCCTCTGGGTGTCCGCTCTAATACCACTAGGCTAGAGAGCTCCCGAGAGGAATCTCGAAAAGCAAAAGTAGTCAATTATGTATGTATGTACAAGAGAATTATCAGAGTCGAAGCAAACCGTTGGTAACTTACTGAAGGTTCCTAGGTAAAGATCCTTGTTCCCTGAAACCCTTCCGATCCGGGCTTGCCATCTCCCATGCTGGTGATGCCTACATAGCAACAAACAAAGCCAAGTAACAAAATCAGAGGCTTGCCTACATAGAAATTGCATGGCTCATAGTACAACTCTCTCTCTTTTTTCCGAATAATTAGTTTAGGATTGAGATTAGATTCTTCTATTCGGATTCAGATTCCTATCTCCTATACGGATATGGATCATCCGTTCTCATAGTCGTATGGCTTTTTAGACTATCCATCAATACAATCAATAGTGTTGATTTCTTTCACAAACAAAATACTAACGAATTAGACCTTGTTACGCCACGATACATCGAAGCGCCTCGCGAAAATCCACTACTTTTCCTGCACATTACAAGTATTGAGGATGTATCAAGAGCAATGCACAGTCGAAATAAGGGCAGGGAAAAAGAAGAAGAGTAGTACCTCCTCAAGTGGGCGACGTACTCTTGCCTGGTCATGTTCTTCATCTCTTCAAGCTCATCTTGATAATTGTCCACCTTCATTCATGAGTTCAAATCTAAGTCCAAATTTCACAAAATAGAAGATGCTGAAGTTCCAAAAACTACAAAAGTAGGTTGATCAAACATACAGGGAAGTTGATATGAGTGGAAGGTCCCCAGTACTTGAGTGCTGCCAAGTCATAAGCCCTTGCAGCTTTGTCTTCCATGTCATATCCCCCTAATAATCAATCATCCAAACAACATTGATGTTCCAGAGCTAGATACCATGGTTACAAATGGATAAAGAGGCTTCAAAGTAAAGAGATGAGAGGCCTACCCAAATAAACTGCAAGAACATCAGTGAATGTTTTCATTTGATAGAACCCCCAATGCAAGAACAAACCAAAGTTAGATGTCACAAACATTGTAAAATAAAGGCTATTTTGTTTTAGGGTCTCGTATAACATTCAAAATTTTGTGTTTCGGTTTTCATATTGTCCATAAGAGGATTTGGGTCTTGTCTAGGTTTCCATAATATCTGAAATTTGCATTTAGTTTCAAGGTCTCGTGTTATATTCGAAATTTAAGTTTATGCCTTCATTTTGGACGCCAAGACGAGGCCCTTGTTAGCAATTCGGCAAACGGAAAAAATTCGGAACGGTAAAAGTATGAGTATAAATCGGCGCAGTGCATATAAATACGTTAAAAAACTCGGTCAAATATTCGACAAATGGAAATATGATGTTAGAAACTTCACATTCTTAAACATGTCAAATTTGGTTAATTAAGTTCCCAACACGTTTTTCTGCCAAAATTTTCAATAATTTATACGGAACACGTCCAAACCTTCTCATGCTTAAAATTTACGTACTGATTTGAAGCTTTCAAAAGTACGCAAGTATAATACGTATACAAAAAATTTGCGTATAATATGAGTTATATTAGGTGATTGCTAACTAGGGACGAGACCCAGACCGTCTAACGGACAAATATGGAAAACTAAACACAAATTTCGAATATTATACGAGACCTAAAACTAAATAACCCTAAAATTAAAAAAAAAAAAGTAAGAAGAATGACTCTCATAGCTTGTTGAATGTTCTACCAACCTTGCCTTCCTTTCCTCGTCTGGCCTTCCTTCTTGCAGCTGTTGTCCCAAAGATGGGCTTCATATCTACCAGTCCATCTATGTCTGATAATAAAAAACAAACATTAGTGTGCACAAAACACAACAATATATACAAAATCAAGAAAACGTAGATAGGTGCTAACCAACCTGGTGACCCCTCTATACTGGGAAGTCCTCTGTCCAAATGTGTCGATAGACTTCCTGTGCACCGGCTGCTTCTGCCCACCCTTCCCAGCGCCCCTCTTCTTGGTCGCGTCCGGAGCTGCGGCCATGTACTCGTTGGTTGCTGCTGTTGCAAGCGACATTTGCTGTGCAGTGACGCAGCTGGACTGAGTCCCGGGGCTCATGGACAGGCTCAGGGGCTGCAGGTCCCCGTAGCCGCCGACCTCGGCGTTGAGCCCATGGGCCCACCAGTTCTTGAAGCTCGGGACGCCATCGCCGCCGGCGCCGGCGGCCATTGGCTCCTCCAGCGCTGCTTCCTCGTACAGGCCCTCCGGAAGCGGCTGGAAGTAGGAGAAGTGGGGCCTGAAGTGGTGCTGGTGGTGGTGGAGGAGGTCCAGAGGGTGGTGGGTCCTGCTGCTCTCGGCGGCCTCCGGGGTCTGGCTGTAGTACATGCTGTCCAGGCTCAGCGCCATTGCTTCGTCGCCGTTGCTGGTGGCGTACTGGTGGTGGGCCCCCATGTTCGGACCACAGCCCAGGAAGTCCTCCAGTTTCGGAGATGGAGATGGCACCATCCCTTCACAAGGAAGAGAGAGAGAATGAAGTTCAGAAATAGAAAAGGAGAGAGAGAGAGAGAGAGAATGAAGAGACGTACCACCGCCGCCGCCACCGCCACCGCCATCTTGGTGTGATCTAGAGAGAGCCTCCATGATGCAGAGGGAGCCATCGGACTTGAGCGGCATGACGGAGAGCTGGTGGGGGTAGAACCCACCTGCACCGTCTCCTCCTCCGACTCCATAGCAGAGCCCAGAGCTGCTGAAGTGGGGGTGGGGAGGGGGAGGAGGAGAATGGAAGAAGCTGGGTTGAACAGTAGAAGCAACAGTGGTGGCAGTGGCTTTTGCTTGTGCTTGCGCTTGGCTCGGCTCCATGCTCATTTGAGGGGAGAGAGAGAAGCCCAGCCAGTTGTTGTTGTTGTTGTTGTTATGATTGTCCATTGATTTCATCCTCTCCTTTCTTCAACAACAACACCACCAACGCAGAAGATTTTTTTTTTTTTTTGCTAGCAAATGCTCAAGCGAGAGACAGCTCAATCATTGAAGAGTACACACACCCATCATACATATATACTCGGGTTTTTGTGTTCTGCGAACCTCAAGAACTCTTTGCTCTTCTCAATGCTTAGTTCCTCGCAAACTCACTGTGGAAGAAAGAACATACATGCATTGAGGAGAGGGAAGCACACAACACAAGCAATGAAGCAAAGGCCAGCACCCCCACCCTCTCTTTAAATTGAAAAAACAAAGGAGGGTCACTACTCACTTACTACTACTACTCTACTACACTACTACACTACTTACACCTCTCCTCCATTCCATAGGGATTTGTGTTCTGAGAAAGACCACCATGTCTTTGTCTTTCCCTTTTCCTTCATTCCTCTCCTGCCCTTTTTTTGTTACGAGGCTTAAACCCTTAACTAAATCTCTCAAAGCCTTGGCTTGTCCATAACCAAGAGGGAATTCATTTTTATAGGCTAATTTTAAAGACATTCCAGCCCAGAACAGTTTATTAACAATTATAGTATTAAGGAGAATTATCAACATTGTTGACAATCCATTTTAATATTCAATTTTTTTTTAGGACCGATAGCAATTCTAACATTAAGGAGAACTGCCAACATCGTTGACTGTCCATCTTAATATTTAATTTTTTTTAGGACTGTCAGATAGTCCTAAATTTTTTGAATATTAAGATGGACTGCAGTCCTCCTTAATGTTAGGACTGCCATTGACGGTCGTAATAGACTGTTCTGAAGTAAAATTTGAAGTGTCTTCAGAATTGAACTGTTCTGGAGTAAAATACGAAATGTTTTTAGAATTAGCGTTTTTTTTTTTTTTTTAACTTTCAAATGTGGGGGGGGGGGGGGGGGGGGGGGGGGGGTGGGGGGTTTAGCTGTTGCATGCTATCACAAAAGAAAACATGGGCAGTTGTCAGAAGTCCAATAGAGGGGCTACTTTTCTTTCACAGTCTCGTCTCTTTGGCTACTAGATATTGTGATAGATTTTTTTTGACTAGGAGCCTACTGCCCCCAACCAGTCACTTCACAACAGTACTACTCCCTCTGTTCATAGCCTACTACTGTACTGCAACCCCTGGCTCATTCGAAAAAAAAAAAGGAAAAAGCCCAGCATGTGTGTTTTTGCTTTCTCTAATCTTTGCTTGGTACATAATAAAGAAGGCTTTGAACACAATCATGAGGAGAATAAATTATAAACCAGAAGCTTGGTTTGGCTAGAATAGCAACATTCCATTTGGGTTTGGAACCCTTCTGTTCCGAAAAGTGGGATGTGGGTCTTGATATATTCCTGAAATGATGACAAAGTGCCCAAAAACAATGAGGAAAGCCATGCTTATTTGTGGGCTAGAGTCAGATTAACTAGAATTTAGTACAAATCAAGTTTCTTCTTTAAAGAAAGTAAAGGGGGTCTTAGAATGAGTACTTGCCCCTCTTTTACAGATCCTCGCCAATTGTTCTTTGAGTGTGTTAGCATGATGCAAGCTAAGGTGGTAATGACATCTTTTAGGGGGGTGGGGGGCTTTGATTGAGGCAGTTTGTGCTGCATGCAAAGCATGCATTGTCACGCACTGGACAGAGAGCCTTAGTAGAATCATTTGGTAGGTGGAAGAAAAGTATAGATTAACCACAACATGCACATACATAACGCACAATCAGGCCGGCCCACAGAATTCTATTATCCTATTTGTAACTAGTTTTGGCTGTCCCTTGATTCTTATTGTAGGCAGTTCCTAGAGGGTTATCCATAATTTCGATCTTTTGAGAGTTGTCCCAAACAGAAAAGAGTTATTCAAATCCGAAATCTTGTCTGACTTATCTTGTGCTGGTCCTGCACACAATTATTACAACAAGGTGTATTCCAATCCAAATCCCAATCTCTTTGTTTTTTTTTTGTTTCTGATTACTGTAATGATTACTTAACAATGCTTGGCTACATCCCACAAGACCTCTTTTGCCATGAATGATGATCCCTCAGTTTCAAGCAATGCCCATTGCATTTCACTCTCACCAGCCCATTTTTGGGAGGGGAAGATGTGGTGAATTTAGTTGGTTGGTAGATTGTTGTCACCATCTGCTACTTATTTCCTCCTTTGGTCAATCCTTCTCTTCCCTTATCAGCAAAAGAGTTGATCAACCCAAACCATACATGCCAAAACATGCCAATATCAGAAAAGAAAGACATGGGAAAAATTAAAATTATGTAAGACACTATTCTGCGTATTCGTCTCTTCGCCTTCAATGGGCTATGTTGACTTGATAATGAGCTCTTAATAATTGATGGTGACGCTTTCATTTAGTAGTCGACTGTGTAATCCAGACTGCCTAGTGAGGATATTGTTGGAAATACAGACGATCCGACTCAGAGTTTGCCAATGAATTACGATCAGGAACAGATCCAGAAATTATAGTTGGTATAGGCTGACAAAGATTTGGATGGACTGAAAGTAGATAAATGCATATATAAAAAAAGCAAAAAAAAAAATTTGTATAGAAAAAATGTAAAAAAATTTTTTGGGGTGGGCTGCCTCTAGATCCGCCCCTGATTACGATATTAGACTGTGTCTATATATCTTTAAAAAAATTCATGTAAGACTTAAACCAATTCCAATTATCTACACCTCATGATACTACTTTTTATTCGACGTGGGACTAAATTACTGTTGGAAAATGTGAATGTATATTTGTTATATTAATAATATCAATTTTTTCTATCAACGAATCTATGAAAAGGTGTACGAATCTTTTCATTTAAAAAGGTGTACGAATCTATTTATTGGAAAGGTGTGCCATTTCCATCGTGTCTCTTTATTTCTATAAATACATATATGTTTGGAGCATTCAAACATTCATTTCAATTCATCAACATTGCATTAGTTTAAAAAAAAGAGAGAGAGAGAGAGACAACCAACGTTGCTTCGACGAGTTCCTACGGTGTGAAGTGTTGTTACCGAAGGAAAGAACCGTTGTATCCTGGGAGACTAATCGTCATTAAACCATAAGCACCAGTGCGGGACGAATATTGTCTTAAGGACATTGAACCAAGTTCAAGTCTCGGTATCATTTTATTTATTTTACTTATATTTTAATTTCAGAGTCTAAATACAGAGTTTGAGAATTTTTACTAACAATTACTAACTCAACCAAGCACCCCAACTATCTTTGTTTGCTCCCGCCAGCGAAGCACCCATGAGATCCAACATGTTGTCATTTTGATCCATTTGATCACATAAACAAACCGACAGGTTCATCCACACCACCACTTAGTTGCCTATACTCCTAACTCCAACTTGAGAAGAGAGCAAGTATATCCATATGAGTGAAGAGTCCGTATATCCGTGTATACGGATGAACGTCCAGCGTCATCTGTCTCGAACCAATAGAGCCGTTCAAATCAGCCCCATAACCATGGGCTCTGATACCACTTGTTTTGAACGCGGTGTGAACCAAACCAGAGTTAGCTTATGAGGTGTAATATTGGACTTGGTCCATATGCCTTAAAAAATGAATCTCATGTAAGGCATGAACTAATTCCGATTATCTACATCTTATGACTCCACTTTCTACCCGATGTGGGACTAAATTATCAACTCAATTGTCATCCTCTTTGAATGTTCAACCTAAAACGAGATACAATCCTACACACACACACACACACACACACACACACACACATATATATATATATATATATATATATATATATATAGACTTAGAGAGAGGCATTTGATTGATAATACTTAGTTATGGAGGATGTATAACTTTGTGTCATTTGGCGATGGAGACATTTGGATGAAGATCAAACTATGGTGTCTACGAGTTAATTTCCTAATGATGTATCTAGTAATTTCCTATCAATTTATCCTCAGGGTCGGTCGGTCCTAAGGTCTACGAGGATTAGGGCGAATCCAAAAATTGGACCTCCCTTATACACCTTTAACTAATTATTAAAAACATATTTTTATCATTTTTATTCGAAAATTGGATGATCCTAGACGAACAACCCACCTCCGCAGAGCTGCCAAAACAGTCCAAGACCCGGCGATGTTAACAACTTATTCCGTGGAACTCAACACTGAGATATCAACAACGATGCTCAAAGCGGCATTGTCGTGACATTGCATGTTCTTCACAGCACAACAATGCTGAAGCAACTTTTTCGAGATCTAAATATTCAGTTCGTTCATAATGAACTATCTTTTAAAAAAAAAAAAACCTTTCCTACGAGATTATAGTTAAATATAGAAGTAAATTAAGTTAACCCTTAGAACTACATTGTTTCACATCATAATTTCGATAAAAAAGAACTGAAAAATAACACAATATCGAAACCAAAAGCGAACATTATACCCTTGTTATATTAGGATGGCGGGCGCGAAGCAGCAGCGCGACCTCGAGATTGAACTGTTGCTCGAGCGAGTAACTCCTTCAGAGAGAGAGAGAGAGAGGCTCCTCTGCGCGCTCACCGATCTGTTCATAGCTTAAAACCGAGAGATGTCTTCTTTACCGTCTGGAATTTTGCACTGCCTTCTCTGTGTTAGTCCCGGGACGTAATTTTCGATGGAAAACTGAGAAATAAAACGGTTGTAAAAACAACGTTTCGACGCAACACTTCAAAGAAGGTGCACAACATAAATTCTTGGAGAATTCTGGATTACGAAAATTTAAAAAAAATTCGTAACAGTAGCAAACGAATGTAATTCTTCTAAAAAGAAGGTACAAATTGAATTGCTAGCATTAGCAGCGATGGTCCACTCACAGTTTCTGATTAGATCAGAACTGTTCTCGTTTAGAACGAGTTGAAGTGGATGACAGACGATGAAGTGGATGAAAGAACATCATGCTGGGGTGAATGATCACCGGCGCCCAAATCTTGATTAGCCCCACACGAACAGCTTCCAGGAACCAGCAAGTTCGACGGAGAACTTTGGAATACTTTGCTCTTCTGACTCGTCGGATGGTGCACGGACTCCTGCGCTAAGTGGCACTGGTGCTCTGCTTCTCTTCTCTCTCAAACTCTGTGAAATTCGAAAGAAATGTGTTCTGAACACTTGTATGCTGAGAGAGAAAGAAGAGAACCTTATATATGCCCGTGCTGTAACTGTCCAGTTAGCAGAACGTTTAGGACGTAGGAAAAATTGCTCCGAACATGCTGTAACCGTTCAAATCGTGCACAGACACGATCTGAGCTAACTGGCGCACAGCACGCGCCACCTGCGCAACTTGCGCCATACACGCCAAACGTGCACAGCACAAACTGCGTACCTGCGTACCTACGCCACACGCGCTACCTGCGCAACCTGCGCCACACGCGCACCGTGCTACCTGCGCCACACGCGTACCGTGCTACCTGTGCCACACGCGCACCCGTGTACCCTGCACAACGAACGCAACTTAAGCACACGATGTGCCTAGCGACGAAGCTGACATGCTAAGTACGCCAACAAAACCACATTACGCCTATGAGCCCGATTTCGAATCGCTAAGTCCCTACGGGGCTTAGCTCCAAAGGAATAAATTCCAAGGGCAAAAAGCTAATGTTTTTACCATGGTGACTTAACCTTACCTTCTAGTAAAATCACCCACATGGTTCCTTCCTTAGGGTCACCACCCCATGTGCTTATCTCAACAACACATAGCAAGTATATATATTGAGATACCTCATGTTACTTTTCTAATGTCGGACTAAACTTCACCAGGTATGTTGAGAGCAAGCTCTCTACATGTCAAGAAAAAGCTCCAACAATCCTCCACATATCTCGATATATGGAGTTGAGTGTTCCCCACAGTAACTGTCCATCATGCATTAGGAAAGATGTCGCTTACGACTTGAATCTTCCCGCATGAGTCAAACAACAGACTATAATACAAGAATGGACTAAGCCTTGAATTCTACACCATAGCTGAAATTCTTTCCACTCACATAATGTAGTTACATGTGCTGTTGGCTGAACATTAAAGTCCTGTGCCAGCCTGGTTTCAGTGTATAATTTTGGGCGTCTACAAGTTTACCCTCAAGAGACGACCTGCTATCTCTGTCCATACACTACAGGTGAGTTTTTTATTAAAGAGATATGACATGAAGCCTTGCGGTGCTACGCCGCTATGACATGGCCTAAAGCCGAGACATTGCCCCTACCGAAAACCTCATCGTACTGTCATACTACTGTAGCATGAGGTCACAGCCTCTTTGTAGCGCCATACTACCCAACATGAAGCCTTAGGCTCCCTTGTGGTGTTACGCCGTAATGACATTGCTTGCAAGGTCGAGGCTTTACCCCTATCCGGGTACCTCATCGTGGTGTCATGCCACTGCAATATGAGTAACACCTCTCCTTTGTAGTGCTGACTACCCCTATTTAATTTCATTATACAGCATTAGGCTACCTGTCTATTTGCGGTGCTACTCCACTGTGACTTGGCTCACAAAGCTGAGGCATTATCCCTTTCGGGAACCTCATGGTGGAGTCACCCTACTGTAGCATGGAGTTTCACTCCTTATAGTGTTGCGCTACCGTGCTTCCTATAAAGCACACCAGGCATTCACTCTGCCTGAGAACTCATTATGGCGTTTAAGCCAACCTGTCACAGGATCCATTTTTCGTAAAAATAAAAGTAGACAACAGTGGTTGTAGGTCCATAACCTCTCCATGCCACAGAAGACATGTATCCATTGTTTCTCATATTTTTCTAGTTAATGGTCCTCCCTTGAACCAAATGCTAGATGCCTAGTAGATTTTTTTTGAACTAATAGCATAAAACTTTATGGTAGGATTACAATAACATAATATCAGAATGCCTTCAAGTCCATTTTTCTTGCTGTGTCATCAACCAGCTGGCGCTTGAAGCCCTTGGTGAACGGATCCGCCAGGTTCTTTTGACTCCGAACATCAATCATTACAATAACACCTCTCTTGATCGTATACTGTCCGGTGCTTTAACTGTACAGTCCTCTTTTTCCCGTTAAAGAGGTAATTTGATTCTACCGTCGTAGTTGCCTCGTTGTCGCAGTATATCGGTATTGCCGATATTTGTGCCCCAACCACTGGAAGATCATACATGAGCTTCTGAATCCATTCTGCTTTCTCCGCTGCGGTATAAAGTACAAAAAACTCAGATTCCATGGATGACCGCGAGAGCATAGTCTGCTTCTTCGACTTCTACGATATAGCAGCTTCACCCATTATGAAAATAAATCCACCTGTGGACCTCTCGCTCTCCAACTCTGAGCACCAGCTGGCATCACTGAAGCCTTTTACTACCGACAGATCTCCGCTGTAGTGCAGTGCATATGTCTGAGTCTTATTAGGATATATCATAACCCGTTTCACAGCTTTTCAGCGCTCAACGCCTGGGTTGCTCGTAAAATGACTCAGTATTCCCATTGTGAAAGATATGTTAAGCCTTGTGGCAGTAGTAGCATACATCAAACTCCCGATAACGCTTGCATACTCCAGCCGCCTGACCCTTTTCTTCGAATTAGGCTTCAGCTATAGATCACATCTGAAAGGCGTATCGCTCCCTGGAAGATTCGGATGCCAATAACGTGTGATCATCTTCTCAATATAATGAGACTGTGACAGCGCTAGTCCAGTGTCTGTCCGGATGATCTTGATCCCTAAGATCACAACAGCTTCCCCTAAGTCCTTCATACTGAACTCGCTCGAGATGAACGTCTTTGTCTCCGTGATACAGTGCATATCCGTACCTAGGATTAGTATGTCATCCACGTACAGACAAACGATTACACCTCTTCCATCAGCAAACTTTGTGTAAACACACTTGTCCGTCTCGCTGACCCTATAGCCATTTGACCTTATAATCTTGTAAAATTTCTCATGCCATATCTTGGGAGCTTGGTTAAGACCGTATAAGGATTTCACCAACTTGCAGGCTTTGTCTTCAAGACCCTTGACGACAAATCTCTCTGGCTGTTGCATGTAAATCTCTTCGGTCAGCTCGCCATTTAGGAAAGCCGTTTTCACATCCATCTGATATATCACCATCTTATGTATTACTGCAAGAGCAATCAACACTCTGATGGTGGTCGTCCGGGCTACTAGAGCATACGTGTCAAAGTAGTCGATCCGCTGCTTCTGAGAAAACCCCTTGGCTACCAACCTAGCCTTGAACTTGTCAATAGTTCCATCTGCTTTCATCTTCTTCTTGAAGATCTATTTACATTCGATGGGTTTGCTCCTCTAGGAAGATCAACCAAAACCCAAGTGTTATTTGAGGTGATGGAATCAATTTCATTGTCTATCGCCTCCCTCCAGAAAACTGCGTCTCTGGTCTTCATCATCTCATCATATGTAAGCGGATTTGCTTCCACATGATAAGTGACAAGGTCATTTCCAAAGTGCTTCGGCCTTCTCACACGCTTAGCTGACGACTCAGCGAGTTCTGGTTTAACCATTGTTTCAAAAATAATATCTTTTTGGACTACATTCTCATTGAAGACTTCAGTTTCCTGCGTGTAATGCCCTGAATCCCGTTGCGGAGCACACATCGGGCTAGCGGCCGAATGGTCGAGTCGGATGAGAATTGGAGAACCTTACTTGGGAAAACTTTACCAGGATCACGGTATAATAAATTGCGATCCTTTTTTCGTTATGGATTGGACTCTTTTGAAATGATGCCCAAGATGCAGTGGTGCGCGTCTTGGGGGAAGAGTTATATATAAGAGTCGCTTGCCCCGAGATCGTTGCCCTGCTGGTTTTCGATATCGCTTTTGTTGTTGGCTTTTGTATGCATTTTTGTGATTATTTTCGATGAACGTTTTCATGGATTTACTTTCACTGTCGATGTATTTCATATCGAATCACTGAGAGAAAGAGAAGAAGTATGCTGACCAGACGTTGGTGCCAATGCAGGTGGTAACACAGTGAACCGAGCTTAACGTTGCGTGGAAGACCTCTTTCTCTCGACAATTCACAACAAGTGAGTGACTTTGATCCTTTGACAATCATTAATCTTCGTGCGTAACAATGGAAGACTTGTTATTGTGTTCGGTGTGAAATAAAAGATGTCTAGTAATAACTCGGAAAGATAATGAAAGATAAATTATCACATGGCTAGGCTTATTTATAAATCAAATGATGCTTGTATGTTGCGATATGAATTGTTGAACAGGTGATGCAAAGTCCCAAACACTGGACAGTAAGTATACCGGACTTCGGTTCGAAAGAATAATAACACAAATGAATAGTCCCTTGGTTGGATAAACGAGTATGCGAGCTTATGGCTCAAGACGAGATGGTAAGATGACAAGATGAATGAGAACTGTGGCTTACATACTTGAATTCTGTTATCATGCATGTATTTTTCTTATTTAGTTAAGTTGCATTCACATGCATGGTCATGGACAACTTGTATACAAGGTATAGTTCCTCGAACGGTACTCCGAGGCCACAGAACCGATTCGGCCTAGGAGGAACAATAGTGCTGAAGTAGTAGCATACTGCTGAAGTAGTAGCACGGTCTTTCGTGAACCTTTCGGTTGGGCTAGCTACCCATCGCTGAAGGGGAGCCGTATGACCATGATGTCCAAGATGACGTGTAGTCAGTGACCTTTATATAGACATGTGGCATAGCTAACAATGTCTTATGCAGGTAAGAGTAAGTGTTACTTACAAATATACAGGGATGGCTGTCGACCGTGGGTAAGATTCACCAAGTTAGTGAACGATATGAATTGATTATGTTAGAACAATATGAATTGCTTATGTTTCTAACATCGATGTATGCTTCTTATGTTTTCTATCAATATGAATTGTTAATGGATCCTAAGACAAGATAGAAAGATCACAAATCAATAGTGTACATTCACATAATTTACTACTGTTGATTTATGGTGAGATTGGTTACGGCCGCTCACCAGTACATATGTGGCAATGTACTGACCCTCGTCTCCAGGTGCCGGGAACCTAATGGATCATCTTAGACGCTGAAGGCTTGCTGTCTGACTATTTAGAAGATTCATACTTCCTTGAAGTTTCTACTTGAAGAAGAAGGCATTTTGCTGAAGGTGGTTATTGTCGCATTATTAATAAAAGGATATGATACATGGAACAAGTTGTATGTCATTTCAATATTTCTACAAGTTATAGCCAAGTTTGGTATTTCATCTCGGCTGTTTGCGAGCCTTATGTTTTCTATTTCAAAGATATCAATAAAGAGCTTATTCAGATCATATATGTGTTGTCCAACTTCTTTGTGAACTTGTTACGAATCTCTATTCAAAATGTCTCTTTTATAAAAGGAACATGAGCATGCCTTGTACAAGTGCAATTCTAGACTTGTACGGTATCACGCCTTGGCGAGGACAAATGATTCGACGTGAATCAAAGCGGAGGCGAACAATTTCCCGAATTGGGGTGTGACAGTTTGGTATCAGAGCAATTCGAAATAAGTACCCATTGTCTCGCATAGACGGCCTCTTCGATTAGTTGCAAGGGGCATGTATATTTTCATAGATTGATCTTCGCTCAGGCTATCATCAGTTGAAGATCAAATCAGATGACGTTCCTAAGTTCGTATTTTGAACCAGATATGGACACTATAAATTCTTGGTCATGCCCTTAGGACTGACCAATGCCCCTGCCGCTTTTATGGATATGATGAACAGAGTCTTCCGGCCTTTCTTAGATAAATTTACGGTCGTATTCATCGATGATATCCTAATCTACTCGAAAAGTAGAGAAGACCATGCAGAGCATTTGAGAACAATGTTACAGACTCTACGGGAAAATCATCTCTATGCCAAGTTGAGCAAATGTGAAATTTGGATGAGTAGCGTGTCGTTTCTAGGGCACGTTATCTCAGTGGAAGGTGTGTCCATTGTCCCAAAGAAAATTGAAGCCGTAGTGGATTGGAAGCAACCTACATCGGCAAGCGAGATCTAAAGTTTCCTCTGCTTGGCAGGCTACTATAGGAAGTTTATCAAAGATTTTTTGAAAGTGGCAGCGCCTTTAACTCGGCTAACCTAGAAGGGAGTTGTATTTGATTGGACTGATAAGTGCGAGGCTAGCTTTCAAAATCTGAAGCAACGTCTCGTGTCAGCTCTAATCCTTATACTTTTAGACGATGTTGAGGGATTCCAGATATACAGTGATACGTCCGGATTGGGTTTGGGATGTGTATTGACTCAGAGATGGAAAGTGATATCGTATGCCTCAAGACAACTTAAGCCGTACGAGAAAAATTATCCAACTCACGATTTGGAATTGGCAGCGATAGTGTTTGCATTAAAATTATGGTAACATTACTTGTATGGAGTGGCTTGCGAGATCTTTACCGATCATAAGAGCCTGAAGTACATCTTTACTCAAAAGGATTTAAATTTGCGACAAAGACGTTGGTTGGAGCTTATAAAAGATTACGACTTGACGATCGCGTACACCCGAGGAAAAGGCAATGTGGTGGCGGACGCATTGAGTTAAAACTTTGTGGGATCAATCAGTATTGACAAACGAATACTAGAGGAATTATAGAGCACTGGAATTGAGCTTCAGATTCGTGGCCGAAATGTACAACTGGCTCAACTTCAACTTTGAGCTGAGTTTTATAGATAAGATTAAGACTGCACAGAGGGCGGATGAGTTCTTGATTAAGATTGGCGAAATAATAAAAAAGGGTGAAGCAAACGACTTCACCAGGCACGAGCGCTGATCGTTGCAACTCAAGGGGAGGCTATGTGTCCCGAAGGATAAAGAACTCCAGAAAGAAATCTTAACGGAGCCCCATTATGCCAAGTATTTGTTGCACCTGGGAAGTACAAAAATATATAAAGATTTGCATACGACCTTCCGGTTGCATGGTATGAAACGAAATATGGCCCTTTTTGTCTCGTGATGCTTAGCTTGTCAATGAGTCAATGTAGAATACCAGAGGCCCGGCGGGGAGATGCAGAACCTCGTGATTCCGGAATGGAAGTGGGATCATATAACTATGGATTTTATAGTTGGCTTGCTGAAGACACAGCGGAGGAATAATGCAATTTGGTTGATCGTTGATCGATTAACCAAATCTGCACATTTTCTCGCAATCAAAACCACATGGAGCGTCGATCGGTTAGCTTAGCTATACTTGGATGAAATTGTCTGATTACATGGGATGCCAGCATCAATAATGTCAGATCGGAATGGAAGATTTGTATCGTATTTTTGGGGTAATTTACATTCGGCCATGGGAACGCAATTGAAATTCAGTTTTGCATACCATCCATAAACCGATGGCCAGACCGAGAGGGTAAATTAGATACTTAAGGACATGCTACGACTTTGTGCAATTGATCTAAAAACCAGTTGGGACACTCACTTGTCGCTAGCAAAATTTACCTACAATAACAATTACTAGTCGAGTATATAGATGGCTTCGTATGAAGCATTATACGGGCGAAAGTGCCGTTCTCCGATTTGTTGGGATGAAGTCGGTGAACGACATGTACTTGGTCCAGAGATGGTGGAGCAGGCCATCGAGAAAGTCCGAATGATTCGAAAGAAGTTACTTGTGGCACAAAGTCAGCAGAAGAGTTATACGGATACTCGTCGACGACCATTTAAATTTGTGGTGGGCGATCACATATTTCTGAAAGTGTCACCGATGCACGGAGTGATGTGATTCGGTACGAAGGGGAAGTTAGGTCCGAGATTTATTGGCCCATTTGAAATCCTTAAGCGAGTCGGCCCAGTTGCCTATCAGATTGCGTTACCACCGGCATTGGATGGAGTGCACGATATCTTCCATATTTTCCAACTACGGAAGTATGTGCATGATCCAAGCCATGTGGTAGACTTCGGTCAGTTAGGACTAAAAGCTAACTTGTCTTATGTTGTGGAGCCTGTGCAGATTTTGGATATGAAGGATAAAGTTCTGCGGAATCGAGTTGTTCATTTGGTTCGAGTTCTTTGGCAAAATCATTCTGTCGAGGAGTCAACTTGGGAACTTGAAGCGGATATGAAAGAAAAGTTTCCTTCGTTATTCGATCTAGGTGGGTTTGTGTTTAAGTTTCGGGGATGAAACTTTTGTTAGTATATTAATATGTAATGTCCTGAATCCCGTTGCAGAGCATGGATCGGGCTAGCGGCCGAATGGTCGAGTCGGATGAGAATTGGGGAACCTTACTTGGGAAAACTTTACTAGGATCACAGAATAATGAATTGAGATCTTTCCTCGTTATGGATTGGACTCTTTTGAAATAATGTCCAAGATGCAGTGGCGCGCGTCTTGGGAGAAGTGTTCTATATAAGAGTCACTTGTCCCGAGACCGTTGCCCTGCTGGTTTTCGATGTCGCTTTTGCTGTTGGCTTTTGTGTGCGTTTTCATGATTGTGTTTCGTGAATGTTTTCATGGATTTACTTTCACTGTCGGCGCATTTTATATCGAATCACTGAGAGAAAGAGAAGAAGTATGCTGACCAAACGTTGGTGCCAATGTAAGTGCTAACGCAGTGAACCAAGCTTGACGTTGCGTGGACGACACTCTTTCTCTCGACAATTCACCAACAAGTAAGTTGCTTTGATCCTTCGACGATCCTTAATCTTCGCGCGTAACAATGGTAGACTTGTTATTGCGTTCAGTGCTTAATAAAATATGCCTAGTAGTAACTCGGAAAGATAATGAAAGATAAATTATCACATGGCTAGGCTTATGTTGCAAATCAAATGATTCTTGTATGTTGTGATATGAATTGTTGAGCAGGTGATGCAAAGTTCCAAACACTGGGTGGTAAGTATACCGATTTTTGGTTCGAAAGAATGATAACACAAATGAATAGTCCCTTGGTTGGATAAATGAGTATGCAAGCTTATGGCTCAAGGCGAGATAGTAAGATGGTAAGATGGCAAGATAAATGAGAATTGTGGCTTACGTACTTGAATTATGTTATCATGTATGTATGTTTCTTATTTAGTTAAGTTGCATTCACATGTGTAGCTCCCCTTCCCGAAAATTTTAAAATATTTTTATTATTATTTATTTTATTTAAATGGTAATTTTTAGACTTTATAAATAATTAATTAGTTAATTATTACGGTAGATAATTTTAGTCATGGTTAGGGGTGGAGTACAAGGTGACTAGAAATCGTGGCACGGATAGTGTAATGGCGTGTTTTGACTAGTGTATTAGCCCTGGTAGGGAAGGTCGAGCCATAATGATGTCCTAACCAGGAAAACCAGGCCAAGTTGTGACTTAACCCTTACCGAAGATTTATTTATTTATTAATTATATTATTCAGTTTTAGGGAACCCGGTTGTACCAAACTAGTCCAGATTGGATCCAAACCAAGCCCTATGTAGACATACTTTTAGGTGTGTACAAATATTTCCTAACTTTTTGGGTGGATTTAATAATATTTTCTAAATATTTGGTTATTCGTACAAAATGGGTATTATTAATATTTAAATAGAGTTTTAGAATGTTGGTACAATTTTCTAGGGCCTGATATGTTCACCAGGACTCTTTGGTTATTTTAGCGGGTTATTGGTATTATTATTATTATATGGTTACTATTGTAATTTTTCGTAAATATTGTCGATAGCATTCGTTTATTTGATTATTCATTAGCAAATGAATTATATATATATATATATATATATATATATATATATATATATATAT